>JARQZJ010000113.1:202500-570000 GCA_030704895.1 Henosepilachna vigintioctopunctata
ATATATATATATATATATATATATATATATATATACACATTTATATATATATATATATATATATATATATATATATATATATATATATATATATATATATATATATATATATATATATATATATATATATATATATATATATATATATATATATATATATATATATATATATATATATATTATATATATATATATATATTTAAAATTGACTTATGGCCTGTTCAAGACAAATTATTTTCAATGTTTTTAGCAACAACAAGCTTAATTTAATGTTAAAAACTTCATTTTCGTTGACGTTTCGTTGTATATCACAACTTTGTCAAAACTAATGAATAATCGAATTTTATGAATAACTATAGAGATCAAAACGTCAAACTTATTTTTCTGGAGAAAATCAAATTGGTTTTTTTGTATTTTCACATATTCATTTTTAGTATCAATTTTCATTTATACAGAACTTTTGGCAACAGAAACTTTACCATCAATTAATCTCGGATTATTCAATTTTTTCATCATAAATCTAGGTGTAAGGCAGTCTATAGCTCGGGATATATCTAGAGAACAGTAGTTTCAAGAGAGAGAGAATACCAAGTATCGAAATCAGATGATATTAAGTAATATTCTCGAACATAATGCTCGTTTAAAATAGGTACCTCTAGCATAATTTTCAAGATATGATATAACTTTCCACTATCGATTGAATGGTTTATCGAATATGCCAAATGATCAGAGATTGGTTAAGCTATAGTTTGCAAATTTTCAACTAATATGAAGACATTAACTTCTGGTCAGTATATTTTGTGTCGTTGTGTTTCTGTTTCAAAGGATGTTTTTGTACCCTCTTGATTTCAAATTTCATTTCAATAATGAATCATTCTGGAAAATGAGATTGTTGGAGAACAAATAAGCTCACCTAAATTCATTCGCCTTAAACAGACCTGCATACACCGAATTGAATTTCTATTGGGGTATGTTCTCCCATCAGTTCCACATTGCGGGTCATAATCTAAAAGATGCAAACAGCGATCTGTACAACCTTTCAAAAAAGGATGTTCCATTTCGTCCAATCCAGTGAAATGAGGATTAGGAACAAAATCTGGTGGCCATGACGTTCCAAGATGTACCAGACAACCTATGAAATAATCCAGTCGATAATTATCTGGTGAACGATCAATAATTCTCAATATCAATTTTGTCTTACCAATGCAGAATACGAGCAAAAACCTGATTTCTTGGAGTCCTACAGGCATTTTTAGTATATTTAGAAGAAATTTGCTGAATTTCATCTTGTCGAGAAAGTACAAAACGTTCTGTAATGAAGCTGAAAATTAGAAAAGAAGAAAACTCAGGATTTCTCTTGAAATCAACAACTTTAATTCAAAAGACTCTTAATCTTTTTGCATGTTGTTCGATGGATTTGTGATCTCATGTGATATTTGTGTGTTTAAGTGTTTGACACCTACCTAGAAATTTCGACTGTTTGCCTAAGTGAACAAATCCAAAGTATTTATAGCCAACTTTCACAAATAAATTTCAATGATTTGACGATATTTTATGTTTCATCCCGAAGTTACTTGAAAATAAAGACATGTTATTCATTGCTCATAAGGAAACAATATTTCAGAAAAAGAAGTGAAAAATATCTGATTTCGAAATTCTATAACATGCTTTATCAACATACCAGAAAATTAAGACGAAATGAATACCTACATAACAAAAAAATATATACTCAGAAAAACATACTACAATTTCAAAAGAAATCGTTACTCATAAATTTCAATTCTTCAAGTGATGTTTTCCCTCAGAGAAAAAATATCTCAATGAAGCAGTTATAAAGTGAGTTAATTCTTTTCTACATCTTCTAGCATTGAAAACTATCAACTGTGGATTCGAGAGAAGAGAATACATGAGTAGAACAGATGAGGGATGTAAATTCATTGGACTACAACTGATATTTTTGTATTCAATTTCAAATTGAAGAAGTATTACAAACCAGCTAGATAGGATATATAATCAGGAACATTCAAACAGCACTCAGAATTTTTTATGATTGGCTAAATTTTTATAATTTGCTACTTATTCCATTCATAAAATACATTGAAAATTTATAGTTTTCAAACAAGTCATAAATCTATACGACTCTGATTGATATATTTCATATGGAACCAATTATTTTCGTTGTGCTTTCGAACTTTATGTATCAGTAAAATTTCGATCTGTTTTTGAATTTAATCACTATTGATAGTGCCCAACTTATGCATTTACAAGTATATATATATATATATATATATATATATATATATATATATATATATATATATATATATATATATATATATATATATATATATATATTTATATATATATATATATATATATATATATATATATATATATATATATATATATATATATATATATATATATATATATAATATATATATATATATATATATATATATATATATATATATATATATATATATATATAAATATATATGTTTTTTTAAATTGATTTATTACCTGTTTAAGATAGTTTATTTTGAATGCTTTTAGCAACGTCTGTCGGGTATATATATATATATATATATATATATATATATATATATATATATATATATATATATATATATAAATATATATGTTTTTTAAATTGATTTATTACCTGTTTAAGATAGTTTATTTTGAATGCTTTTAGCAATAACAGGCTCTTTTAATATGAAGAACTTTATATTCGTTGACGTTTCGTTGTATATCATAAATTTGTCAAAACTAATTAAATTATAACTAACTAGTTTTGACAAAGTTGTGATATACAACGAAACGTCAAATAATATCAAAATTATACTTTAACTTTTTTCGATGATTTTGTGACAAATTATATTCGAAAGAGCATTATAGCATGGCTATGTGAAATAATGTTCTCTTGAAAAATTTGCCGAAAAATTATCGAAAGTTTTAGTATGCTTTCAATATCGAATATTTACAAGTGCGTTAATATAGCACGAGAACTACAGAATTATTTTCCTTGTATTAGATTTCTTTCATATATAAATATATAGTATATATTTTCGAAATTATATCTTAAATATCATGTCCCAGTAAAAATTCGGATAAGTAGGAAATAAATTTCCATATGAAATAAAATTGCATTTTCTTTCAATTCTTTAATGTAAAAAATATCCTCTTTTTATAAAATGATGACAATTATTGTTGGTATCAATGTTTCGGACAAGGACCATCGGAAACTTTGTGCACTCCTGAAATGAAAATGGGCTTGTTAATAAATAATGGAGTTGAGCTCTCTACATGGAATCAATTTGATCTATCAGAAACATATTGTTGAACTTTTGGAAATGAGGTCAAAATTCTTCATAGGGCTTGAGGGGACCCAGCCGCCCCTAAAAATTCGTTAGGAGTTTGAATAAATAAATAGTTATGCTTTGTAAAAATTCAATACATCTCTCTAAAAAGCTTCAAAAATCCCAAAAATTCAGATAATTTCCCAGGTAACAAACTCTGGTTTGTCCCCATTATTTTTCATGACTCGGCAAGACTGCAAGGAGTAGGGGATTTACATGAGTACTCCAAGAAATTGTCAAATCGGTAAATTTTGATAGTAAGAGTGCAATTGGGCAATGTTCTTACTGGTTGATGAAAAATTGAGTTAATTCTGGCTAGACCACTGATGACGAAAAAAATGGATCTCAATTGTTCTTCAATAGGATTTTGGGAGAAAACCAAATAAAAATTTGTGACATATCAAATACATATGGTGTTTCATTGTTAACTATAAAAACTTTCAAGTAAATTCAGGTCACAAGGCCCCATTCATTGGTTTTGTCGATCTTAATTATATACAAGAAATAGAGTATTACTTTTGCAATTTTCTTTTTGGAATCATTACTGCCGTACTACCCTATAAATTGTTCTCATGATGCACCCTCATGTGTCTTATACAGAGCTCAATTGGGCCACTTAGTAATCACAAAACGTCAAGATATATCATCAAATGTGCTGGTCTGTATTATCATTACGACGGTGCTTCGGCTCATTATAGGCCCATGATTACAGATTTTTAGAATGGAAATTTCGGTAATTCGTGCATCGCCAACACAGCCCTCATAATTGGCCTTCAAGGTAACCTGATTTCAATCCCGTATATCTCTAGTTTATATTCCTGAAGTCCTAATTTACTGTTCCAAGTAAATACCCAGTATCCTGAGACTCTAGGAGGATTTAGAGGCACAGTGTCCGAGCAGTATAATGATCCTATACGCTTTCGACACACTGGTGCTGGTGAGTTCGATTCCCACCATAAGCTTGGGCTACTCGAAATCGGTGTTAAACTGTAGGTCCAAGTTTGAGACGAGCACAGCTTTTGAAAGTATAACTACTAGCAATAGATATAGTATTACTATTATAACTTGTTGTTGTTATCAGCTAAATAAAGGAGGCTTGCTCGGAAATGAAGAACAATCCTTACATTTTTAATTTAAAACTCATGAGAAAATATTTCACAACGAGCGGTAGAATGTAAAAATCGAACTGGAAGACATAGTGGGCAATTGTTATAGTTTTTTCAATTTGGTGTGTTAATTTAAATAAATTGTCGTACCTCGTACCCATCTTATTTAGTGCCTTAGTTTCATTGAAAGTTGGGATTCAAAGTCTTTGCATAGGTCACATTAGTGCAAAATATTAGAAAAATTTGAGGGATGGTGAGCTGATAATGATACCAAGACGAGATAAACACCCTGTATCTTGGCTACTTAGATCGTCATATTCCATAAATGAGGAATTCTAGCTCCTTTCTGGTGATCTCTATCAACCTTCAAGTATATTTGCAATCGCCATTGAAACACTCTGTATAATTTGTCTAACTTTGGAATACATCTTTATAATTAGATAATTCCAGTCTAATTCTATAATTAGACTGGACCTTATATTGAAGTTTTTTCAGATATTGATTTTATTATACCTTTTCCATATGGTTTTCCACATGTGTTTCTACATTCAAGCAGACGTTGATTATTATAGGTTACACCGTCGGATCCACACCTTGGTTGAAAATCAAAAGTCACCAAACATTCCTTCTCACAGGCTCTTATTTTAGATTCAACATCCGAATCGGCATGCTCTGCAGGCAATGCAAGGGCAAAGCTGAAGAGGAATGCTGAAATGATACAATGTTTACTTAGTTTCGAATTTATTCAGACCTTCGTGGAAATCTACTGAAATGTATATGGCGTTGAATTCAACAGGATATTTCTCACAAATTTTATTCAATAGTTCTTTAATTTAATTATGTGAATTTAATTTGTTGAAATATTTCGATACGAAAATTTTCTAATTTCAACTTGCACCTTAAAAACTGAAATGAATGAATATAAGGAACAAATTGATTAATGATGTGGTAGTTTCAACCGAAATTATTTCAATTTTCAATGAGGTGAAAATAACCATGTCGCTTACCAAGGATTGTTAACACCACAGCTACTCTCATGTTTTTTTTATCGACAGGTCAGATGAAAAGTGACAACTATATTACTCTGTTGTTTCAGCTCTTTTATATCATGTTTTATCCTTTTGATAACCTTCGTTTGTTATGTCGAATTTTGTTTATATTTGTCAGTTACATCAAAATAAAATTTCGAATAAACATGGAAATTGTATAATGACCGATAATATTTATCTAAGTTAATAGTTCCTCTTCGAGAACGAGTCGATATAGATGGGTGAAATTTTTCAACATAATCGCCTTCATAATTCAGAGATGCATATATATATATATATATATATATATATATATATATATATATATATATATATATATATATATATATATATATATATATATATATATATATATATATATATATATATATATATATATATATATATATATATATATATATATATATATATATATATATATATATATATATATATATATATATATATATATATATATATATATATATATATATATATATATATATATATATATATATATATATATATATATATATATATAGTTATATATATACATTTGTATATATACGATAATATAAGGAGTATTGCCATATGATATAAGTATGTGAAAGATGCGTTCTCGTTAAAAATAGGGCCACTATAAATGATACGCAACCAATTTATTAACCTATATATTTCGAACATGGTCATGTTCTTCATCAGGACTCTAAGAAATACAAAAAAAAAACAAAAACGAAATGATCTGAACGAAAAATTTTTTTACATCTTACGGTTAACTTGGCTGAAGATCAAAATTTTCATAATAATTTTTATATCTTTTCAATTTAATGATAGAGTTTAGTTCTGTAAGTTTTAACATTTGTTAATCATCTTCTTTCACTGCTCCCTGCAGTCTGGCTACATCTTCGGTATAGTTAAGAGCGTAAGATGAAAAAAAAATTTTTTTTAGATAATTTTGGTTTCAAACATAAATATTTTTTAGATTCCTGATGGAGAATATGACCATGTTCAAAATATAGACCAGGTTAATAAATTGGTTGTGTATCGATTATTGTGTCCCTATTTTCCGAGAACTCATCTATTACATATATATATATATATATATATATATATATATATATATATATATATATATATATATATATATATATATATATATATATATATATATATATGTATTTTATTGAATGCAGTTCTTGGGTTATTAAGTCTATTAGTAACTGTTGGTAACTCTATATTTTATTTACATATACTTAGGTTTTAACGTTCCGACAATCCAATGTTATCTTCTTCAGAAAATTTTTTCTCCTTATAACAGCTCCTCTCTGCACATCATTGTCTTACATTCTTTCAATATTACATACAATACGATAATAAATATCACAGTCACAAAATGAACGTTTTAAATCAAACTGAATCGTCAGGTAGGTACGGTGAATCAAAAATACTATCAATAAGCCATTTCTAACAGATTATTTTGTCAAACTGTATCGAAGTGTCCGTGTGAAGCTGGTGAACTCAAGTGAGCCTGGTGCTGGTGAACATGGTTGGACTGTGCACAAGTTTTTCTGTTACGTCTGATGTCATTTTTATGTGGGCCAACCCTTCACCTAAATCATTTATCGATTGGGCCGATACTAGACGAAAATCTAAATACATAATTCAAACATAACTAAGTAGTTTTCTGATGTAGTTTTCTCTATAATGGATTCAAAACATAACAATATTGTTTCGCCAAAACAGTGTCTTCATCCAGATGTTCATGATAAACTGGGCTAATACATTGTGGACTGCCTACTTCGAAAGAAAAGTGTTCTTTGGTCATTTCCACATAATTCAGGAGGAATGCAGGCAGTCCACAATGTAGAAGCTCAACATCTGACGAAGCCAATGTTTTGGCGAAACGATATTGTAATGTTTTGAATTAATTTCAGTGAAAATCAGAAAACAACTTAGTTTTATTTTAATCGTTTACCTAAAGTTCTTTTCATTTCTTCAATGTAAACTTTTTGACATTTCATGCACGGAATCTTTTGTACTTTATAGGATTTCTGTCTGGAATTAGAACTTTCTACTTTTTATTCAGCTGCCTTCCTTTCGTGATTATGTTATTTGATTTTCATCACTTTTATATAATTTTGAAAGTTTGTTAGTACGTTCCTGTATTTTCTGAAATGATATTGTAATCAACTCCTGTTATCTTCAGGTTCAATTGATTGGTCTATTAGTTGAACCTGATAAGGTGTTTTATATATTAGATTTCTCAGAAATTTCTTTGGTATCTACTCTCCAGCATGATTTTATGCCATCTTTCGAGATTGTGATCTAAATGGTCAAGGCGTGAGACCATTGCTACTCTTGTCCTTATGTTGAGGACAATATTCATTTTGGTGTTCATTTAGTGATCCTATTTGGAACCTATCACCAGTATGAGAAACCAATGGCATCATATATGAATAAATACAGTCAAAATTGATTTTAAACAATTATTTATTCAAAACATACCTAGCAAATTTATTCTTGAATACCTCAAGGTAAGTAATTGTTTTTGAAGAGCTAGGCATTTCATTGGAAGCATTGAATCCTTCGTAAAATTCAATATTTCTAGATATAGAAACCATACAAACTTGCAAATAGAAACTGTCGGTATTTCTTGCATTATAAGCGTTTTCATTACTGACACATGTTCCTTTTTGATCACTATGTATGGGAAAAATTTGTTTCAATTTTTGAATATAAATATATATGCAGCATGAAGTATACTATGTTTAACTGACATCAGTTTCAAGCAGTTGAACATTCTTTCGAATGGAGTATTTCTAGTTCATTTCAAATTCCTCGAATAGCTCTTGTTTGAACATTAACTTTTTCAGCTGCTGTGTTTTTCTTCACTCAGTCCAAACACCAGAGTGGAATAATATTCAAACTTTGGCAGAATTATTGACTTGAGTGACAATAACTTCACGTATGTCGTCAGATTTTTTTCAATCATTTCCAGATGGTTAATGTTTTTGGATATTTTAGACGCAATTAATTCGACGTGATCATCAAAACTCAATTTCTCATCTGATATAATGCCTAAATATTTAAAAACTTTCGCCTTTTTGATGGGTTCAAGTTTCACATAATAAATAATCGCTGTGAGTGTATTTTGTATTCAGTGGTTTCAACACAAGACACAAAAAATTCCCATTTTTCAAATGGACATTATATTGAATAAAATGATTCAAGAGTTATCTCTACTTTCATTGTTTATTTGTATGAAAATATCGTGAAAATAGGTCGTATTATTCAACTCACCAGTCGCCAGGGCACGTACCGAAAAATTTTACCAGTTATCATGTTACATCCAGTTTAGAACCACAGTTACAAGTGTTACTAGATATGCCAACCCTAGGCTACACAAATAATTTTCTTTTCATAGCTCAGCTTTTCAAAAATTGAGTTCATTTTACATAAGCTTTACAGACATCAAATATCAACCCGTTAAATTTCTAAATCAACTAATATGGATATGTAATACCATTCTAAGTGCTAAACTGAAAATACTAACAGTCAACAGAAAAGTGGATATATGTAACAATTTTTTTCTTCGACGCAATAGAGCTGATAATCTCAGAGGTCAAAATTCTGAAAAATCTGATGAAAAAGCATTTGAGTATCAAATCAAAATATTCCACAAATTTATTCAAACTGATTGGAGTATGAATGAAGAACCATGGCACATATATATATATATATATATATATATATATATATATATATATATATATATATATATATATATATATATATATATATATATATATATATATAATGAGGGTTAAATGAAACACAATTCTCACAACTCCAAGAGTTGTGAGAATTGTGTTTCATTTAACCCTCATTATAAAAATGAACTCACACAGGGATAATACCATTTCATATATATATATATATATATATATATATATATAAATATATATAAATATATATATATATATATATATAAATATATATATATATATATATATATATATATATATATATATATATATATATATATATATATATATATATATATATATATATATATATATATATATATATATATATATATATATATATATATATATATATATATATATATATATATATATATATATATGAAATGTTCAGAAAGGTTTCCGCGGTCAGAAGTATGTATAAAACTTGATTCTCGGAGTGAGCCGCGTTCTAGATTTATATTATCTCGACGTTTCGGCTTCCGTTGTGAAGCCATCTTCAGGAGTTGGAATGAATTTGTAAAGGAAAGGGTTACTCGGCTACGTGGCCTCAATCTGCCTACTCCACGAAGAGTAGGCAGGTTGAGACTTCGGAGTTAACTATAAGAAACGATTTGGCTCGTGGAGTAGGCAGGTTGAGGCCACGCAACCGAATCATTTCTTTTCGTTCCTAGTTTCCCTCATTTGGTTCGTGGAGTAGGCAGATTGACGCCACGTAACCAGGTAACCTTTCCTCATTTTCCTTCATTCAGTTCGTGGAGTAGGCAGATTGAGGCCACGTAACCGAGTAACCCTTTCCTTTACAAATTTATTCCAACTCCTGAAGATGGCTTCACAACGGAAGCCGAAACGTCGAGATAATATAAATCTAGAACGCGGCTCATTCCGAGAATCAAGTTATATATATATATATATATATATATATATATATATATATATATATATATATATATATATATATATATATATATATATATATATATATATATATATATATATATATATATATATATATATATATATATATATATATATATATATATATATATATATATATATATATATATATATATATATATATATATATATATATATATATATATATATATATATATATATATATATATATATATATATATATATATATATATATCTATAAATATATTTAAAATTGATTTATCTCCTGTTTAGGATGGTTTATTTTCAATGTTTTCAGTATCATTATACTGAAAATCAATATGTGGAAATATATAAAGTTCGAAATTTTGAAAACTATAGTAATTCATAAAATTCAATTATTCAATAGTTTCGACAAAGTTGTGATATACAAAGAAACGTCAACGGGAGTGAAGTTTTTCACATTAAAATAAGTCATTTATTGCCAAAAACATTGAATATATATCTATATATATACATATATATATATATATATATATATATATATATATATATATATATATATATATATATATATATATATATATATATATATATATATATATATATATATATATATATATATATATATATATATATATATATATATATATATATATATATGAATAGAAGATCAGACTCAAAACTGAATTCATTCCTTTTGAGAGCATTCTTCCTAGTTGTAGTTATTGTATCAATTGAAATGAATGTAATTCTACAGTGTAAAGAATGTTTCTCAATAAATTTGAATTTCACAAATAAATATATATATATATATATATATATATATATATATATATATATATATATATATATACTATTTTATTATGGTGAAAATTTAGAATTGAATTTACATTTGAAAGTTTTTTTTGGAACTCGACTGGGACCCTGGTCTTTCAGGATAACTTCAGGATGCAACTTCAACTTAAATCTAACAACTGTTTCATTCGACAAGCTAGTCTTCGACGCTTGGATTGTCCTCTTTAAGACATTCATGCGAAAGTGAGTGAACACCTAACCCATTCTCCCACATGGATAATTTCTTCCTCAAGGAACAATGATAAATATAGTACAGATATTATTCGTGCTATGCAACCATTTACGGACAAATAGAAATGTATTATTTTATAATAGTGAAAATTGAGAACCGAATTCGATTTCTATATAATTATAGTACGTCCATGTTAGGTTGTATACCTTCTGGAGGTAGGTGATTCATTGTTCGTTAGCGATTGGATTTCAAGTTGAGAACTGCATAATTTGTCCATAGCGAATTTCACCAAATTTCATGAGACTTCACAATGTATTTCTGTCTTCTCATCTATGAGAGCATTTTCGGTTATTGAAGTCGATGCCTTTCGTTTGTTGGACGAGACGCCAGTGAAGAGTGCCTTGTAGCACGAAACAGTGACTGTCCTGCGTTTCCGACCAATGTAGGTACCGATTCTAATATTCTCTATAATTTATTTATATATAAATATACTAGGATTATGGAGGCGTCACATTGTACATATTTCACATAGCCAGCTAGGATATAATATTTTCTTGAATGATTCGTACAAAATTATTGGAGATTTTTATATCATTAATCGATTGGGTCGATACTTGATGAAAATATAAATTAATTATTTTTATGAAACAAAGAAGTTTTCTGATTTTCACTAGTTAAATTAATTAAAACTTGACAATATTATTTCGCCAACACAGTTGCTTTATCAGATGTTGATGATAAACTGAGCTATTACATTAGCTGAACCTTTTATTGAGACATTTGAAAAGATCATATAATGACATTCGTCGAATAGACATTGCAATTCAGTAGATATCTACGGGTATAGAAGAGATATGGACGTTCCATGCTTGGTGTGTCTGTAATGTGAGAGATGTTTTCTACTTATTACTATAGATGGAATTGTGGAGTTCATTACTCTACGGTATTCCACTTGAAGTTATAAGGCCATGCCTGGGGATTGAAATCGTTTCCTCACTTGGATGGACGTGGTACGACTGACGAGTTCCTTGCATAACGAAACATATGTCCCACTCTTCCATCAGGCGTGGCATCAATTTCATTATTTCTCTGACGTTTATTCCTTGAAGGATAATAGAGGCATCACAACGTACACGTTGACATATCTATCCCCCTATATATAACATATATTCATATATATATATATATATATATATATATATATATATATATATATATATATATATATATATATATATATATATATTGTTGTCAAATGAACAATCTGATGGTGAACGTTGACAAAACTGTATGTGTTCAGTTTTGTCTGAAGAACAATGGAATTAGTACCTTGGATGTTAAATATGGGGACAACACTATATCATCATCCCAATCAACGAAGTTTCTTGGACAGAAATTTGAGATGGACATCACACATTGAGGTCTTATTTAAAAAATTGAGTAACTCATTTTTTGCTCTAGAATCTCTAGAATCAAGAACATCGTACCTAGAAACTGTGTTATGAATGTGTATTACAGTCTTGTATATAGTCATCTAAATTATAATATTCTACTGTGGGGTTGCTCTACAGAAATAAATAGGGTGTTTATTACACAGAAGCGAATACTTCGATTAATATTCAATATTCACCAGCGAACATCTTGTAAACCTATCTTCATTAATAATTACATACTCACCTTACCGTGTTTATATATTTATAGATGTTTGTTATATGTAAAAGAAAATGAAGATAGGTTTATTAAATTGAATAGTAATCATGAGTATTCAACAAGAAACAGGGATGTGCTACTTATTCCTATGCATAAAACAGCTAAATTTGAGCACTCTCTCTATTGTCAGAGCATTAAAATTTTTAACCATTTACCATCGAATTTGAAAGTACTGAAAGCTCATTTGTTTAAGACGAAAGTTAAATCTCTGCTCTTAACAAAAGCATACTATAGTGTGTCAGAGTACTTCGATGATTCGGATGTAGGCAATAATGTTTGAATCAATATTTTGATATCATATATTTGTATATTTTTTTAAAACTAATGTTCTTCACCATGTGAAATTGTCTCAAATGTTTAATATCTCTGAGGAAATTTTTATTTTCTTTTTTTTTTCAATCAAAATTGTATATTATTGTAGATATGAATTTAACCAAGATTTTTGTTTGAACCAATATTTTTGCTCGAGGGCTGAATGAAAGATCAGACTCCAAACTGAATTCGGTCCTTTTGAGAGCATTTCTCTTAGTTGTAATTATTTATCAATTGAAATGAATGTAATTTTACTATGTAAGGAATGTTTCTCAATAAAATTATATTATTATTATTATTATTATTATTCATAATCTTTCAAAAATGGGAATCCTTTGAAATATTATAAACCCTTTTTCTGTGGGAACCAAGGAAGTATTGTCTTGGATCTGTTTCGCTGAAACATCACCTGAGAGCCAACCAAAATTTTTTCCTGGAAGACTAAAATATCAGGTTATCTGCCATGAAAAGTTATAAAATATTTGGGTCCCATTAAAACAAAGTGAACTAATGACTTTTTTCACGAACATTTAATCTATAAGACTAGATGCAAGAAAATGAAAAAGTTCCTTAAGTCTTGAACAGATCTCCATTCTTCATTTCTCAACGTTTAGACTAATACTGGCACCTGAATTTTTCGAAACTTCTCAATTTCTGAAGTTCAGTAATTTGTTTATGTAAGTAGAATTCAATCAATATTCAGAATATTTCGTTTCAATATGGAATGCGTAACAATTTCATAACACCTCTTTCAAACTGAGAACGCTATCAGCATGTATAATGATGATCATTCGAGCTGAAATCTAACTCGTTAAAACCTGTCAGTCATCATAAATTTCTACCACACTTCAACAATTAATTTTGCTGAATTTCATGATAACGACTTTTTATATTTATTTAATGAGAAAAGATAGTGGGTTATCTATTATTTAAGATACATATTATCCACATATATAGAAGACGAATAGTAGTCTCTTTCCGGTTTCAGAATTCTATTGTACCTAAGTATTCCAAAGATTCAGTTGAAGATGTTGAAATATTCCATCCTTGTTACTATCGGTAAGAATAATTCAAATATTCCAATTTGATTTTTTTATTCACTTTCTCAGGGTTCATGTTGAAACTGCGCCATTTGCATAGATCACCCAATTCATCAACCTTTTTAACTATCAATTTCCTTAACTATGTAGCGAATCTTTGGGTAATCACTCAAAAAATAATAAAACTCATTACATTATATCGAAAATTTGGAAATATATTTTACACTTACCCTTCATCTTGTAAAGTAAACTGTACAGCATGTAATCTGAAAACAACCAAGAGCATATGATTACAAATTGAAGGAATTGTATAAAAATTTTTATTCACCTCCATGAATCATTCATAAAGGGCTAGGCGCCAAAATACATTCGAGTGTAATGAAAGTTTTTTTGGAACTCAGTGGTGTGAATCGCTCCTCGAGAAATTGAAATGATATTACTGTATCATTTCGAAATGATGAAACTAGATACTAGCAAATAAAAGTTTCTGAATTCAATCAGATATTCACACCTCATTTCACTGGACCAACTGCAATATTCCTCAAACAGCAGCCTACAAAACTGACGTGCTCTAACTCTTTCCTAACCTGAATTTCTTCAGATTTGGTTATGGAAAACGGTCGAAGAGATACCAAAATGAACGATAATAAAACAATTCACATTTTATATATCTCAATCTTCTTAGGCTGATCAAAATCTACCAAGGTTTTGATTGAGTGTGTCCTCGACGTGGTTGTCGAATTGCCTCAATCTGTTCACAAATAATACGAATAGTACTCACTAGTTACTTTACTTTCTTGTCGGACTTCCATTGCCTATAAGTGGAAGTTCAAATTCTGTAACTGAAATATACTTAAATGGAAAGTTGAATGATAAAATTAATGGCATTGAACTGGAAAAACTGCGAAAGATTGAAAGCACTGGGGAACATCAATTTTGTTGTCTCAGATCTGTGACTTGTTTGTGACCAAATTTTGGTCTCTGAAATCGAAAATGTTATCAATTTTTCTCTATCGCGTCATGTTTTTCAACTACTGGATACCCTCCCTCTACCCTGAAAGTCATACAAAATGTGCATACAGAGGAAAATGAAGTGGATACTAACCAAACATATTAGAATATTTCATTCATACAAAGGTTGTTATAATATTGAGAGTTGAATTGTTATTGTACCAAAAATATAAAAAGATATTGGGGTAAAAATTTTTGCTCATATCTTTTCCTATAATGTTCAATTTGCGGACATTCTCGCTTAATGCTCCAACAGTGGTCAGCTGTCATACTGACATACCATGTATCTTGATACCTTGCCTCCATGACTTTCAAATCTTGGTTGAATCGGTTACCCTGTTCACCACTAACAGCGCCAAGATTTTCTGGAAAGTAAGCAAGATGATTCTGTAAGAAATGCATTTTGATAGTCATGATATATCCAAGCTTTTTGAAGCTTTCTAAGAGTTGTTGAACAATTTCGACGTATTTCTCGGCTCGTGTGCTTCCAAGAAAGTTCTTGACAATACTTGTAAGTGTCAACCGAGCATTTTTGTCAAGTTCGTCCTTTTTTTTCACGAAACGTTGAAAATAAGTTGCCGAATCTGTAGCGCATCAAAGACTCCTGCCTTCATCTTCTCAAAGGACGGGCTAGGAAATTCCGAAATGTTATACTTAAAACAGTCCCTTTCAGAGACAAAACTTCAACCAATTGCTTCATGAGACCTAGTGTTATATGCAAAGGCAGAAATATAATGCTTTTTTGTCGTCAATTGGCTGATTTCGAAAGTTTGGATCATCAGGTTTCAGGTCAGATCTTGGCGGCCATTTTGACTGCCCCTAATGCTTTTCACGAGCTCTGCTGTCCCACTTACAGAGAAAACAGGGATTATTTATATATCCGCGTTGCTGGCCAAGAAGGAAACAAATCATTCGGCGAAGGGTATACGCAACAACTGTAGGAAAAAAACTTGATGTGATGGAGAAAAACTGATTGAAGTTTTAGAATCAGCATGTCAATTCACATCTAAAACAGCCTAAAAATTGAAGTCATCTGGAATTATGTTACAAATTGTTCCCCAGTGTGATTAGTATTCTGAGTGCTGAAAAAAATTGAGAGGAAGTGGAGTGGAAAAATGCAAAAACAATGGCGTAACCGACAAGTACTATTAGTTACGGCTTTTTCGGTCTCGTTCACCTTAAAATATTGACTCAATCAATTTTCCAAACTCATTTCATTCATTGCAAAATCGGATTTATTATTTGTATAACGCTTTACACTGGTACAAAAACCAATTCGCTATTTTTGAGCAATAAATGAAGAAACTGCTATTTTGCTGACAGTTTTTTTATATTTGTTTGACAATTAATCTGAGATGTCTCTTTAAATGAACATTCAAACGCAGATATTTATATCTTGTACGTTTTCAATATTTTGTCGTTCAATATATCATTTCAGATTATTGTCACCTTTACGAACGCTTAACTGAAGGATCTGCTTTCGAAATTTTGTGAAATCAGGCCGGGTGTTTTGCAATTCATCGAACATTGAGATCAGTGAACAGGCGTCGTATTATTCTACAGATTATTTCGAAGTTATATTAGAATTCAATGAAATTCAGTTGGAATATCTTTTTTGTTTTTCATAGTGAAATGTGAATTTAGAACGACTGATCAAACAACGCTGCTAATCCCCAAAAATTTGTATTTCAATTGAAATGTATTATCAATAGAAAAAAATTTACCTTGTCCATGTGTCCTCGTGAGATGATGAGTGGCATTGTCTAAGAGTCATCTACCAATTTTTGAAATACAGGAATTCCTTTCATGATTCTCTCATCTATTCAAGATCTTGAAAACTATTTCACGCTATGGAAAACTTCAGAAATGTAATTCAAAAAAATTATTGAGTGCTACGACATAGAAAAAATCAACTCAAAAATCTGAATCGAATTTCTAGTCAATCTCATATATGGACTGCCTTAGTCTTGACATCACAGAAAGGGGTGGAAAACTCATTTGGCTCTGATTATAAAAGTTCACAACGCTAAAGTCTCATGAGGAATATTTCATTTAATGTGTCTCATTTTTGGCGATACAATAAGATTTCTTCTGTATATAATTCTTTTTGAAACCTATGTTTTTACATAAGATTTCAAGCCAACTTGTTCGATAAAATTAACTTACTTGGGTAAAAACCGATATTACTGGGGTCAAAACAGGTATAATTCACTCAAAAGGCAGGCTCATTGAACAAAAACACAAATTCAATTTCTTATTTCATCATCAATAACCAGAAGATACTAAATTAAAATATTTTCATGGGATTTTACATTAAAATACTTATTTATCTGTAAAAGCGATCCAGTTATTTCAGTGAAACCAAACTAAGGCAGTTCATTTTGTTGAATGATGAGTGGAAGTACTATAAATTATAACATCCAAAATTTCCCACATTTCCTTTCAGTTCTACTGGTGCATTCGGTATCATCAAGTTCTGACAACTTCGACCTAGACTTCAATGGAAAAATGAGCGGATTGGAAAGAATGAAAGATCCTAAAATAAAACGTTGCATGGAAAGCTGTCCAGTAACCCTAAATTTTCTCCCACAGTGTGCATCTGATGGAAAAAGTTACCCAAATGCTAGCACAATACGCTGCATGAATTATTGTTTGAAACCTTTTGGTGAAGGTAAGACATTTTATTTGGAGATGGTTAAAACTTTTGTCTAATCTCCCTTTCGACCATACAGATATAAAATCTGCATTTAAAACTGTTTCAAGTTCTCAGTTGTATAGACCACTGTATTATACAGCCATAGATATAGAGAATCTTCAGACATGATCTTATTTGCCTAGCGAAAAATTTATGTATGTATTAAATTTTTAATTTTTCTCATTCTTCCAATGATATCGAGGAGCACAGCAGTGCCCCCGCCAATTCGGGCAAAAAAGCGACCAAACAATGCTTTTCTCGAAGCAGTTCAGGGAATTTTCAATGCCCCAAACTCCGTTCTGGATGAATCCAGCATGCTGAATTTTAGGTTACCAAGCAGGCTTGGCATAGACACGGTATATTTTATTTCATTGGAATCAGTACTATCAGATTATAGCTAGTCAATGTTTCTTAATTTTATCACTTACTGACTGATAGATCACCAAAACTCTAGGGCACTTTAAGTAGGCACAGAAGCTTCAAGTTGATGTTTAGTTTATCAACTAAGAAAGAATGGAAATATTCTGTGATTTCGTTACAGTTTTCTATGCGCAACGACTGCATAAATAACTTTGTAATCGCCGGTCTCCGGAGCTTAGTCAGAAGAACACCCGGCTATGGTGCGGTAGAACTCGGATTCGAGCCTCGATGAAGTCATGGGTGTTTGTGCTTCTCCTGATTTAAGTAGTTTGATTACAAGCCGAGTGGCCGTTCAGAACCGGAGTTAAACTGTAGGTCCACTGAATTAAAAAAAAACTTTTTAATCCAATATAAATATGTATTATTTCAAGGTTACATTCGAATAGAACTAATCAGTAGAGCTGTATACGCATGAATATCTCCAAAAGGAAAAGAGATGCCAAGATTCATCTCAACCCAAGTCGATTAATTATAGTGAAAATTTCAAAACTATTTAGTTTTAATCAAATTATTATTCAGTTTCTAATTGACTGACCTTCTGTCTTCAGTTATTATGTGATTAGCTTAAGTGACAGCATCCTGCAGTGGCCATATCGATATTAAAACTCTTTTGAGATGTAGTTTCCGGCCTGACCAAGAAAAACGAAGTTTTAAAATTTAACTTGCTTTATTCTTCAACATAATCTGCATCAAGTCCTATAAATTCCTCAAAAAATTGTTTTGATTCAGTTATACCATTTTGAGTTTCTCAGTTCATAGTTTCGATAACTTCTTCGTTGCTCTCGAATATTTTACCGCCAAGCCATTTTCTGAGGTTAGGAAACAGGTAATAAACTGGGGGCTAAATCTGGAGAGAAGGGAGTATGCGGCATTAATTCAAACTTTGAATTATCAATTCAAACTTTCATTCGAAGTTTAAATTTTTTTCAACAAAATTTGTTTCTTTGCCAAATGAGGTCGTTTAATTTGCACCTCGTCCTTCAAACATTGCAATAAGTCTGCGTAGTCTTTACCAGTGATAGTCTTACCCTTTTCAAGATAATCAATTATATAATTGCTTTAGCATCCCAAAAAACACTAGCCATAACCTTGTTTGTCAATAGAATTGTTTTTGTCTTTGGAGTTGGTTCCTCCTTTCCAACTCTTTGTTTTGACTGTTCTTTAATTTCAGGAATGCAGTGGTGAACCCCACTCTCATCAACAGTTATGAATCGACGCCAAAATTTTATTGGATTACGCGTTGGCAGCGTCAAATTTTCGGTAGAAATGTTTTTTCGTATCAGTTTTTGGTCGAGCGTTAGCAAACGCAACACCCATCTCGCACACAGCTTTTCCATGCTCAAATGGTTGTGCAAGATATTTCGCAAACGTTCAGCTGACATCTTACAGGTCTCAGCTATCTCATGCACTTTCAATCTGTGGTATTCCAATAGTATTTGATGGATTTTCTCATTCTGAAGTTGTGACCCCAACGGGTAGTCCTTAGCGAGGCTCGTCAGAAGAGCTCACACGACCCATTTTGAATTCAGGAGAAACCCACTAATTAATAGTTGAATATGATGGGTAGTTGTCTTCTAGTGTTGAATCCATTTCTTCTCTTAATTGTTTTGGTGAAAAAATGTTCAAATAGAAGTATTTGATGACAGCGTATCCTTCAATTTCTCAATTTCCACGGAAACAAAGGAATCGTCTAGTGCAATGTGCTCTCAAACGAAAACTAACGTAGCATTCGGCTGAAACATTACCTCAATACAATGGGAATGGTACTGTAGGACGTTCCAAAAGTTTACCTAGTGGCGCCATGTCTTGGCCAGACCGGAAAATTTTCACCCACCTTCGCATCAATTGTGAGGTACATTGTGTTTTCAAGAGATGTACAAGTGAATTCATTTCATTTGAAATATAAAAGATTTCCAATATTGATTCGGTCACTAAAAGATGTTGTTATGTAATTTGACTAGAAGTCAATCAGAAGACAACTTTTTAGGCTGAATGAATTGGGTTGCGATACTTGGTTTTTCACAAGTTTCGGTTTTGATGGCATCCATTGGTTCCACTCTACCAACTTCTGTCCGAAACACCATTATTTTGAGTTCAGTATCTCGTAGAGGGGTTGGGTCTTTTTCGTACTAGTATTTCATTGAAATTTCTATTTTCGAGTAGGTTTATCGTATATATATATATATATATATATATATATATATATATATATATATATATATATATATATATATATATATATATATATATATATATATATATATTTATTTATAGTTGAATGATATTGATAATATATATGAATTATTGAATAAAAATATGCCGATATTGCATTAATTGAATATTGAATTGAATTAAACACTTGGCTTAGTCTTGAAATTGAGCTCAGCTTCGAAACATGTTGACGAATTGATATTGTTGAATATAATCAATATATAATTGTATCATATCAATATATAATTGAACATAATTCAATCATAATTTAATTCTATATTTAAATATGTTTTATGAAGTGTTCAGCGAGAATAAAATCTCAGTCATTAAAAATATTTTCAATGAAGATAATTCGTTTACTCTTGGTCAAAATTTCCACACATTGATTCCAATGAAATTGAAAAAGAAAATTATAACCATAAATATACAAATTATAATCTTAGAATTCAGAGTTTTCAATGTAACCGTCCATTTTATATTGAAAGATATTGAATTTAATGAATGTTCCGAGTCTCTCATGTTCAGATAATTTTATTTCATTGTAATAAATAAATGGTCAGAGCTCAGAACATTGTATAACTATATTTATTCACGTATATTCTTTCAATTGTTCTTTCAGACTCGAATCGATTTTTTTTCCAGTTTGTAATGAAATCTTATTGGAAATTCGAAAAATAAAGAAAATGCTATGATAATTTTGATTTGAGTCTTGGAATAGCAACACCTTAAAGTAAAATAACTTTGCTAAAAACAAACACGGGCAAATAAAAAAAAAACGAGTATACTGGCTCTTATCAAGGACAGTATTTTTTTATCGTACACCAAAAATCAATATAGCCAAATGTTAATGATCGATTTGTTATTGCCATAAATACTTCTACAACATCTTTATTTTCAGAGCTTACTGTAACTTCCGTAGGATTCTGCAAAGATGACCGACTACCTTCTGATTGAAGACTGCTATGAAAAAAATAATTTGTTGAAATAAAATGCGAAAAATTAACTGATATATGTAAACATGTAGACTCTAATAAAAATATCAAATAATTATTCTATAGAGTTGAATATTATTTCGATAATGTGGAGATAAATGTCCTGAATGATTCTCTTTATTTGATGAGAATAAATTTGATAGTGGACTATTTCCGTGAGTCCCTTCTATCAAAGAAACGAGGTGAGCTCTCAAGAGCATGACTGAGGACATTTTCGTTTCAGAAAAAAGTTTTTTTTTAATTATAATAATAATGATAATAATAATCTTTATTCATATACACTTTATAATACGAATTCTAAATTTCAACAAAAATTCGCATATAATTAAGGAAATAAGTTAACATGCTTCTTCACGTTGTATCAACTAGATATGAACAAAGACAAGACAATGGGAGTTAACCCATCATAAGGTATAAACCTGTAGTGAAAGATTTTATTTTTTTTAATACAGTAAATATTGTTTTGTATATTATTATTTATACAGTAAATATTATTTTGTACATTTCAATCTTAATCTCTACAATTATCTGATACATTTAACTATATACTTAATCTTCCATTTATCAAAGTATTACAGTAGACCATCCCCACCTGAGATATCCATTTCTTTAAGAATTTCTTAATTTTCACGTTATTGACCATCTCTTTCAAGTAAATAGGCAATTTGTTAAAAATTCTAGGCGCTAAATAGTTAGACGAACGTTGACCAATTGTTTTCTTAAACTTAGGAACCTTCAGAGAAAGGTGATATCTGGTATTGAAATAATGCTCAATTCGTTTCGAATCACTTATGTTGTTGAACGTATGTTTCATTAACGTGTAGCAATACAACTGATTTAGGTCTCACACTTCAGATAACTCAAACAATTGATTCGTTGGATAAAGCATGTTCTTTTTGTACATTACTTTAAGTAATTTTGAAGTATATTCAAAGTAGTTGAATATGAGCATCCCCAAGCAATTATTCCATATCGCATTTATGACTCAGCAAGGGCCTGATATATCATTTTCAAGTGAGTACTGAAGTGAGTTCCTTGAAAGTTTTGTTCATCTGAAGTGATCCGATATTACTATGAGAAATAAGAAAAAAAAAATAAGAAAAGCATTAAGTTCAATTCTCAAGAATCCTATTATGACTCAGAACACAGAAATGCAAAGAAATGCCTTATGCATATATTTGTATTGACTACTTCATATATCACACCTATTAGAATAAACAGAAAAAAATGGTGACATCAAACACAAAATTTTTACACGTCCGTACCAATCATTGTAAGTACTAATTTGGCATCGACTGTTTCGACAATTTCATTCAATCCTTTCTGAAGGTCCAATTTTGCGTCACTTTTTCGAGCATTTCGGCCTGTATCCCACGAATTACGCGTGTGATGTTTTTCTGTAAGGCTTCAATCGTGTTCGATTTGTTCACATACACTTACGACTATACAAAACCTCACAAGTAATCCATAGCCATCAAATCGCATGATTTTGGCGGCCAATTCACAGGACCATTTCGAGAGATAAGCTGCTCACCAAATTCATCCTTCAACATAATAATTGTGTAGCGAGCTGTGTGGCATATGGCACCGTTTGGATGAAACCACACGTCAACCAAGTTCAACTGGGCCTTAAATTTGCGTATCATGGCCGGTTGACGGTAACGTTTTTCCACGGTCGTCTTCAAAGAAAAATGAACCGATAATGCCACCGGCCCATAAACTAAACCAAACTATCGTTAATTCGGGATGCATCGTTGATTCTTGTATGGCATGCGGCTGTTCATCACTCCAGATGCGACAGTTTTGTATATTTACATATCCGTTAAGCCAGAAATGAGCCTCATCGCTGAACACAATTTATCGATAAAACAGCGGATTTTCATTCGGCTTCAATTCTTGCAGAAGTTGAATTTTAAAGGCTTTCATACCCAAATCAACACGTCAAATTTTAATGAGGTTGAGTAACACATGCCCAATTGCTGAGAACGGCGACTAATTGACATTTCACGATCCTCATTAACACTGTACGCTACGACTGCAATATTCTCTTCAGTACGTACTGTATGCATGCGAGACAATGGTTTAATGTAAAAAAACAATAAAAAAAGTGAACTTGGTGCAAAATTTGGTGATAGCAGCAAGAATTGTAGATTCACCAGGTCGATTATGACGACCATAATATAGTCGTAACCAACGATACACATTTTTCAAAGAGGCTCAATGGTGTTCGGCTTGTCCACATACAATAACGACTTCACATAACCCCACAAAAATAATCCAGAGGAGTCAAATCGCATCATCTTGGCGGCCAATTCACAGGGCCATTTCGAGAGTAAGCTCCTCACCAAATTTATCCTTCAACATGTTCATTGTTTTACGAGCTGTGTGGCACGTGGCACCGTCTTGATGAAACCACATGTCAAGCAAGTCCAACTCGGTCAACTGGGGCAGAAAAAAGTTGCGTATCATGGCTCGATATCGTTCGCCGTTGACGAGAACGTTTCTTCCATGGTCGTCTTTGAAGAAAAATGGACCGATGATGCCACCAGCCCATGAACCACACCAAACTGTCGTTTTTTCGAGATGCATCGCTAATTCTTGTATGACATGTGGCTGTTCATCACTCCAGATGCGACAGTTTTGTTTATATACATATCCGTTAAGCCAGAAATGAGCCTCATTGCTGCACACAATTTCTTGATAAAACAGCGGATTTTCAATGAGCTGCTCTAAGACCCATCCATCGAAAATCAAACGTTGTGGTAGGTCATTCGGTTCAATTCTTGCAGAAAGTAAATTTTATAGGCTTTCAAACCCAAATCAACACGTCAAATTTTCCATGTGGTTGAGTAACACATGCCCAATTGCTGAGAATGACGATGAATTGACATTTCACGATCCCCATTAACACTGTACGCTACGGCTGCAATATTCTCTTCAGTACGCACTGTACATGAGGGACAATGGTCTAATGTCCAACAAAGCGAACTTGTTGCGATATTTGGTGTAACAGCACGAATTGTTGATTCTTAGGGTCGATTATGACGACCATGATGTCGTAACAATCGATACACATTTTTCACAAAGCGCGAATTTGATAGTAAATTTCAACAATTTGCAATAGTTCCTCGTTTGTAAGTCTTTCCATGATGAAATGGCAGAGCATACTGGAAAGCTTCTCAATTTGACAGATGAGGTTTGGATGCCTTTACCAACTATTGCCGCCAACCTGAAGAACTTAACTCTCTGAAAATCATCCGTTATTATATATTGTATTTATACATATACATATATATATATATATATATATATATATATATATATATATATATATATATATATATATATATATATATATATATATATATATATATATATATATGTATATAATATATATATATATATATATATATATATATATATATATATATATATATATATATATATATATATATATATATATATATATATATATATATATTTACTTTCAAAGGTGAGAACCCTGCACCTA
Source organism: Henosepilachna vigintioctopunctata (assembly GCA_030704895.1). NCBI lineage: Eukaryota > Metazoa > Arthropoda > Insecta > Coleoptera > Coccinellidae > Henosepilachna > Henosepilachna vigintioctopunctata. The sequence goes on from JARQZJ010000113.1 coordinate 227,590, forward strand.
CAGCACCACGTGCTGTTTCGTCAAAACATCGACGAAACAGCACCTGAGAGCTTTAAGTGAAAATTGTGCATTTTGAAATTCAGTATTATTGTGTACTCTTGATAATAGGTTAACCACCCGAAACATATGCAGAGTTTGTAATAATATATTCAGTGAAACTTAAGTCAAGTGGTTCAATATTCAATTTATTTATTATGAATTTTATGATACCAAGAAATGCATTTTCATTTTGTATACAAGAATATCCAAGTATTGTATAATTTCGAACGTTGATAAGAGGCAAGATATTGTATTCGAAATTTGGAAATATATTTCATACTTACGTCAACGTGTATAGTATGATAACATCAAGTAACCTGAAAACATCTATCAGCGGATGATTAGAAAGTGTAGACACTGTTTAACAATTTGCACCCACCTCAACGAAACTACGCATAATTCGTTAATAATCCAAAATACACTAGTGTGTATTGATTATTATTTTTGGACCTCAACCGTGTTGGTTACAATCCATTAGTTGATGTTCATCATGGTTCATGAAGTGGTATGCAAACAAACGATACACATTTTTCATAGAGCGCGAATTTTGATAGTAGATTTCAACAATTTTCAATCGTTGTAAGTCTTCCCATGATTAAATGGCAGAGTATACTGAAAACTTCTCAATTTGACAGATGAGGTATGGATGCCTTTACAACCTGAAAAACTCAATTCTCAAAAAATCGTTATATATATATATATATATATATATATATATATATATATATATATATATATATATATATATATATATATATATATATATATATATACTAGCGGACCCGACAGACGTTGTCCTGCCATGACATTCCAAGCTATCAGGATAAACGAATTAATGCATATACAAAAATTCACTCAAGTCGATCCAGCCGTTGAGTTGCAGTATATTAATGATAAATTGAAATTGAAATACTATTAACTCTACGTAAGTTTCAGGTGGCTAGTCCCTTATAACAAAATTTCTGATTTAATTTTTGAAATAACTTAAAATCAATATGAATTATTTCTAATTGTAAATTCCTGATTTCAATTTATTTCAAAATTAAGTCAGAACTTCCTCCATTTCTGAAATAATTTTGAAATCTCAGAAGGCATAATTTCTACTTGAAGTCAGAAATTTCCAAATAGAAATGATGCATTTTGATATTTCGTCCATTTCAAAACTGATTTAGAAATTAAGTTATCACTCTTAATAATGGGATAACCACCCAGAACATACTCGTTTAGTTAATATGTTAAGTTTCACTCAGTGAAACTTATTCTGAATGTTATATAATATATTATATCGTTAGGTAGCTCTTTGCACATTTGATTGACTGCCACGACCTGTCAGGTCGTCTTCTCCTCGGCATTGTAAATTGTAATCAATATAAGTGAGAAAAGATCTCGCGCACTTAGAGGTAAATTGTCACTATCACAAAAGGTCAAAAAAAAAGAGCACATAATTTGAAATGTCACTATAACAAAAGATCACCTAAGTAAAGAAAGTTCTCGCGCACGTAGCGGTAATCGCCACTCACGAATATAAAAGGATGCACTCTTTGTATGAGGTATCGATCGACATAGACTCTATGTCATAGAGGATAGATCGATACATTAGTTGGTTGTCAAATGTCAAATATTATGGTAGCTTTCAGAATTTAAATTTGTGAACAACCTTAGGATTTATCAATCTATATGAAAATAATCTGATAGATATTAAACAACTGTAGTTAGCTAAAATTTAGTTAATTTTTTGCCCCCTAAGAATAAATATGTAGTAACAAAGATTTATTTCCGGATCAAAGATCAATTTCCGGATCATAGTGGAATGCAGCTCGTTCAAGAATCACAGAAGCACTGCGTCTGCGGATTCGCTCAATTTCATTATGTCGTGCTTGCTGTTGTTGTGATTGATGTGCACGAACTTGTTGCATTCTGAGCCTATTTACTTCATTGCCACTCACTAAAGAACGCAATCTGACATAGCAATACGACTATTTTCTTGATCTGTCTCTCTCTGGTCATCAGTGCGGTTAACACGTGAGGTAGCTCTTCGTACATTTGACTGACTGCGACGACCTAAGTCAGGTCGTCTTCTCCTCGGCATCGTAACGTAATATAATAAATTGAAGTGAAGAAAATTCGCGCTCACTTAACAGTAAAGTGTCACTATCACCAAAATATCAACAAAAAAAGAGCACACTACTTGGAATGTCACTACCACAAAGCATCACAAAAGCAAAAAAATTCTCGCGCACGTAGCGGTAATCGTCACTTACAAACATGGATGTATTCATAAAATATCGCAACCATGATAGTGACACAATTTTGTTAATAGGAAAACTTTTTTCCGTGTTTTGAGGTTAGCTCCGTGGTTGTCAAATATTATGGTTGCGTTCTGAAACTCAAGTTGTGACCAAACTTAAAGATTTATCAAACTTGAAAAAATTGTCTGATACGGTAACAAATGAAGTTAGCTAAAATAAAGTTACGCAAATTTGAAAATTGATCGAAAATCAGTACTACTGATGATTTATTACATTTTGTGACTATCCGATTCTGTCACGTTCGCTATTTACTTTTGTTTAGTTTCGGAACGCGACATCAAATCCTCCAAAGCGCACGCGAATAATTTAATATGAACTTTATCGGATAGTAGTAAAGTTCAAATTGACTCCACATTTTATTTAGAAACGTTTGTATGGGAAATAGAAAAGTGCTGTTTTTAGAGTTTTCCCGGCAATTATTCGATTTTTTCTCGCCTTTTCAACCTTCCCTGAAACTCCACGAACATTTCAAGACTAAGATAAGATAAATCCGTTCAGCCGTTTTCGAGTTTTAGCGAGACTAACGCACAGCAATTCATTTTATATATATATAGATATAGATATATATATATATATATATATATATATATATATATATATATATATATATATATATATATATATATATATATATATATATATATATATATATATATATATATATATATATATATATATATATATATATATATATATATATATATATACTTTCAAAGGTAAGAACCCTGCACCTAGAGCACCAGATGCTGTTTCATCAAAACATCGACGAAACAGCTCCTCAGAGCCAATAAAAATTTTTTCTGGAAAAATTGACTTTAAAAATCAGGTTAAAAAAGACTAGGTTTTCTAAGTTCACCTCAGCCATGAAAAATTACAAAATTTTCGGCTCATCTAATGAAAAACACTTGTAAAATCCACCTTAGATAGCTTAAACTCAAAGTGAACTGATGATTTTTCGGAGGAACATTTACTCTATGAGACTAGATTTTTTTATTTTTCATTTTATTTTGGCATAGTTCAGTTACTTTTTGAACTTCCTTGAAAATTCTTATTTTGAGTAAGTGAACAGGAAGCTGGTTTATTTTTTGGAGATGAAAGTGAGTTATTACTTTCTGCAGTTCTTTGCAAATTATTATCTATATCATCCTCGTCCTCATCTTCTTCTTCTAGAAGTTTTCTTGCTAATTTTACAGCATAAAATTCGTTGTAGTGTTTCTTACGCCTTTGACGAAATTCTTCCTCTTCTGTTTCTCTTCTTCAGTCAAATCAGAATCATCATCATCATCTGAATCTTCATCAGATTGATGTTGTAAAAATTTTGGGGCTTCTCTGCAGCTAATTTATTTTTTTCAGCTAAAGCATTTGCATCTATTTTCATATGTTCATAATCTTTATCTGGGGGATGTAATGCAGCTATAATATTCATTTCATCAAATAAAATGCAGGAGAATTAAAAATTTTCTCAAGACTTGAGCAGTTCTCCATTTTCAAACCGTTCACTTAAACGAATATTAGCACCGAATTTCGTCTGAAATTTTCAATTTTGAATTTTTAATTTGTTTATGTAACTAGTAATAAATCGAATTTCCGAATATTTTGTTTCAACATGGAATGGTGTAGAATTCTATAACACATCTCTCAATCTGAAAAGGTTATCAGCATGTTTAATGATGATCATCCGACCTGAAATCCAACTCGTTAAAACCTGTCAGTCATCATAAATTTCCACCAGACTTCAACATTAAATTTTGCTGAATTTCATGATAACGACTTTTTATGTTTATTTAATGAGAAACGATAGTGGGATAACTTCTTATACCTAGTATATAACTGACAAGTTTTCCTAATATATAAGAGACGAATAGTAGTGTTTCGCGGTTTTAGAACTCTATTGTACCCAAGTATTTCAAAATATTCGGCTGAAGATGTTGAAATACTACATCCTCTTCACTATCGGTAAGAATAATTTCAAATCTTTCAATCTGATTCTTCAGTTATTTTTATTATGTACAGGTTAAATCCGTTTTTTCGCATAAATCACATTATTCATTAACGTTTGAAACTGCCAATTTCCTTGACTTTGAAGAGAATATCCAATTAGAGTTGATTAAATGTTTGATGATCTCTTGTTGAAACATTGTTTGATATGTGAAATAAAAACAGTTAGCTTGGTTTAACAAAATTTTCAAAAAATACTTGACAATTGTCTCGAGGGGTTACCTCATTTTCAGAAGTTAAACTGAAGTTGAAATCAGTTTAATTTTTGGAAATATGGTAACAGTCCGAAACCAATTGTCAAGTATTTATTATAAAAATGACACGAAGGTTTCGCTCATCTCTTGGTGAAACATTCTGTTGAAATAAATTAAAAATGTAACCACTTGACTAAAGTTTCACTGAATATATTATCACACACTCTACATATGTTTCGGGTGATATCACATTAGAAACCTCGAAAATAACAGTACTTCTCCACTATCTAATGGATGTTATCATACATATAAACCTTCCTCTCCAATCACTTCAGCTAATAAAAAACACCTCATTGAAATCCGTTAAGTAGTTTCAAAGATTCAAGCATACAACGGGATATAGGGACAGAGAAAGCGACTTTATTTTATACGATATAGTGATTTGATAATGAAAATATTTCCCAAAAATTAGGAATTAGGAATATCAAAATTAGTACATTAATCAATCTGAATAATAATAATTCCATTAAATTCAATTGGTATATCATTTTTCATGAACTACATAAAAATATGTGAATTTCAAACCACTGCTCAAACGACAAGCTTAATCCTCAAAAATTGAATTTTTCAATTGGAATATATTTCGAATGAAAAATTTCACATAACCATTGTAGCCTCAAATGAAGTCGTGTTCCGTGACCTGAGCACCTTCTACCATTTTCTCTAAAACAGAAATACTATTACTCCTTATCTATTCAAGATATCAATAATTGTTTTACAGCATGGAAAAAAACAGGAAAATAATTCGAAAAATATTATCAAATATTTCTACATTGAAAATGAATAGTAAGTCTAGACATCACATAAAGGTGTGCCAAAATCAATTAGCTCTAGTTATGGAATTTTAAACGGTCTCATGAGGAATATTTCATTCAGTGTTCTCTGATTATTGGCGGTACAATAGGATAACTTCCTTCATTTATTTCATTTTGGAATCTTCCTTTTGTATGAAAAGTTTTCAAGACGAATTACTCGGCTAAATTAACTTTCTTGTAAAAGCGTTCCACTTATTGTATTGAAGTCAAACTTAGGCAGTCCATTCCGCTGGATGATGAGCAGAAGTACTATACATATTACATCCATAATCCCACATTTCCTTTCAGTTTTATTGGTGCATTCGGTAACATCACGTTCTGCTGATTACATATCGTTCAATGGAAAATTGAGCGGATTGGAAAGAATGGAAGACCCAAAATTGAAGGATTGCATTCATAGATGTCCAGTCTTGATTGATTTCATCCCACAGTGTGCATCTGATGGAAGAACCTATCCAAATGCAAGTTCACTGCGATGCATGAATCTGTGTTTGAAACCCTCTGGAGAAGGTGAGACTCTGGTTCTGAAAATGGTTCAAACCTTTTAGTCTATTTCCCTTTCAATAAACCAGTGTGTGCATGCCATGCCAGTTGAAGTTCTCAGACAAACAAGGCAAATATATTACGAATCTACAAACCTTATCATATTAATTGTCCTTATTCTTGTAATGACTTCAGGGGGCACAGTAGTAGCCCGACAATTCGAGCTAAAAGGCCACACAACCATTCTTTTCACGAAGGAATTCAGGTAATTTTCGATCCTCAAACCTTCGTTGTGGATGAAACTGTAAGGCTGAATTTGTAATTCTAGAATTATAACTAATCGAAATATCTTAATTTGGTCACTCACTGATTCACTCATCATCAGAATTCCATCAGACACAGTAGCTTCACATTTAGAACACAATCAGTGTTAAGTGTTCCAATGAAGGAAAAATCAAAAAGGTTTCATTTACAGATAGAAATCAATAGATCTGTGTATGTCTACCGATCTACAAAAAAATTAGTTTCCATGAAAAACATAGCTTGTGAAACAGAAACATAGTTTGGCATTTCAGTTCTACTGTGAAAAGTTTTGAGATTGATCTAGTACCAATTCGGTTGATTTCTTCGGTACTTGGGACCTTCTTTCTACAGTCATTACTTGAATAGCTAAAGTAGCAGCACGTTATAGTGACCATATCAATATTGAAACTCTTTCAGAATATTTCCAATAAAATTGATGGACTGTTTTGTTGGTACACATACATATTCATATGTTAACATTATCAGCCATCCAGGATTAGAAGTTCGTTTCTGACCGCTGAAAAGTTTGGTGATATTTTTGTGTGTTCTATGATTTTTTACTTTTGAAAAAAAATAATCAGAGAAGCTCAATTAAATTTTGCGTTGAGAAAGGAATTGAGTATTCCAACATACTGAAAGATTTAACTGTGGCATTAGGCTTGTCTACTTTGTCTCGGAAAAGTGTTTTTGAGTGTTAAAAGCTCTTTTTAGAAGGCTGAGAAGATATTGATGACGATGAGCGTCCTGGCGTTTCATACACGTCAACAGCCGCAGAAAACATCGAAACGGTAAAGGGAATTGTTCTGGAAAAACGTCGTATTCCTATAAGGGAAGTTGCAGATGGTGTTGGCATATCAATCAAGTAATTGTTCTGGATATTTTGGGCCTGAAACGTTTGGAAGCAAAGTTTGTTCCGAAATTGCTGAAGCAACATCGCACTGGTGTCAGTCAGAAGATGTTGAAAGGTCACAACTGATGACGAAACGTGGGAAAACGGTCATGACGTCGACATCGAAGCACATTTATCCCAATGGAAGCGTCCAGAAGAGATAATACCGAAATAGCACCCCAGGTTCGAATAAATTAGAAGGTTTTCTTCACTGTTTTCTACTATTACAACGGCGTGGTGCACTATGGTTTCTTGCCAACAGGCCGTACTGTTAATGAGAATGACTACAAGAAGTTATGCAAAGTTTTCTTGAAGCAATACGTGAATCAATTGTATTTTGCCCCAATTGATGAGATAAAGTCGGAATCCAAAAACCAGCTGATGGTCATACTGAAAAGCGCATTTCAGAAGTGCTTCGAGGATCAGATGAAGCGCTGGCATAAGGGCAAAATGACTGAGAGGGATTACATTGAAAGACATCTATATACAGAAAATGTATATAGATGAATGAAAAAATACTTTCCGAAAAAATTCGAAATTCACGTTTTCTCTTGAAAAAACTCAGTTTGTGTTAACTGTGAGGTAAATTGGGTTTCATGCGATAGAAAAGTCCATATATTTTATTCGAAATAAAAAATAATTTCAATACTGATATGGTTATTATAAAATGTTGTTAGGTTAGCTAATTATGTTATAACATATGACAGAAGTTCTCTTAAGCAGGGTCTGACTAAATAACCGACTTGAATCTGACATATCTCTAGGCAAGAAAAACATTGTTTCGAGTCTTGATTTTTTAAAATTGAATATGTCAAAAACAGACCAGATTTCATTGTTTCTATCATGAGTTCTGTAACTTCATCTTTATTTTCAGAGCTTACTGTAACCTCTTTAGGATTCTGCGAAAGCGACCAAATTCCTTCTGATTGAAGCCTGCTATGAAAGAAAATGATTCGTTGAAATCAAGTGAGAAGAATTAACTGATATATGTAAACTTATAGACTCTGATGAAAATATTAAACGATTATTCTATCAATTTATTGAATTTAATTAACACAATGTGGTATTCGAAATTTTCATTGATTTCAATTATTTGATGAGAATCGATGAATTGATACGCATATAATGAATTGATTGATATTATATATATATATATATATATATATATATATATATATATATATATATATATATATATATATATATATATATATAATTGCATCAGATCTGTATCAATCAATAGAAAAACATGAATATATCAAACACTGAATGTTTGACACCCTTTGACTGACTTTGCAACGACTGTTTCGACATTTTCATTCGATTTGACGTATCAATGCCATCTAGGTTGCTTCAGTAAAATACTGGTTTATCACTGTTTACAGGTCGCCACTGAGGGTTTTCTCAAAACATAAAGAAATTGAAAAAATTTCCAATTCCATCAGAAAGATTCCATAGAAGGAGCCACCGCTTTCAATATGTTATAACAATTATTCCTCGAAGGATAATGTACCACATAGCTAGCTCTGTGTTGATAGTTTTCTGAATAATTTGTGAAAAAAAAACTATCAGAAGAATGTAAAATTATTCTTCAAATTGAATATAAACATAAATTTAAACACTTGAACTTATGATTTACACTTAATTGACTACATAGCATGGTGCGTTTCGTGGTTAAAAACGACTTCTTCAGATGCTTACAAAATAATGATGCATAATTTAGAGGAGTGATACAGAAGAAATGATACAGAAGCTACAGAATTATTCTGTAATCATCTGAAAAAGTCGTTTGTAACGATGAAACGCGTGATGCTGTGTAGTGAATAAAGTGTAAATCATAAGTTCAAGTGTTTGAGTTTAAGTTTATAGGATTTACATCAAGTAAACGCCAACACTATTAAATATTCTTCAAATATTGTGTATAATTATACACATCACCTTGAGCTTATTCTAGTCATAAGTGAGATCCAGATATATCAACTAGTGAAGAATTGAGTCATTTTGAAGGATGAAAATTAGAAGGGCTCTATATGCAACAAAAAAAATTCATGGTTCTGTGATCTGAAAATTTAAGTGAAATTGCACGTGAGAATTTTCTCGAAATATTTCTGGTGTATTTTTTGAGTAGGTGATAGAGAACGATCACATTTCAAACTCTGCACTAGAAGAAGTCCATATGTCTAGTACTGATTGTGACAATGCATTAGTTTCCTCAATTTTTAGCAATTTTCAACTTTTGATGTTTACAAAATTGAAAATTTTTCGACATTATGGAAGAAGCTTACAATATTAAAGAATAAACATATGATCATTGTACAATGATTTTATTATAATCTAAATATAAACATGAATATAACTTTTTCTCTTCTTGTTTCACTGAAACACTTCCAATGATAAGACCTCACTAGGAGCGAATAATGTCATTTTCACAGTATCCTCGAGAGACAATTGTAAGCTCTGAAAATGGAGATAGTGATTAAATTTAGGTATCCATATATCTACAGAGTAAGTTCTGGGGTATTTGAGCGAAGACTACAAAGCCTCTAAGTACACACTGATATTGTCACAAGAAAGAGATCGACCATGCTAGAGAGACAGCATCTCGTTTTTACAATAGAGGGAGCTCAGGCGATAAGTTCACGAATGAATGTTCACCTCATTTCGAAGATAGGATAAGTGCGTTTGGAAAACCATCGAAATTTGATTGTTTGGATACATGCCTCTAAAGATTGCCATATAAGTTCAAACAATGTTTGTTATTTCCATTCAACAGGTTCAATGTATTTCGGAGAATACTTCATATTTACTCTCGAAGTTGATAGTTTTGTTTTATTTCAAATATTTCGTTATTTCGAACGAAATTATTTTTAACGATCCCAGTATTGACTAATTATCAATGATTCTGGAATCTAGCAATTGATGTATTGGACAGTAGTAATAGGAAAAAATCTCCAGAATTCTTGGGAGGATTTACACGTAGTTAGAAACGTCCAAATCACACAAATTTACCAGACATTATTGAAGATATTTATTCAGTTTCGAAAATATTTCAGATAGTCAAGCAATCAATTCGACACGAAAACATTTCTGAAGATTCATATCAACCTGTTCAGATATAAAACTGAGGATTTCGAACATATGATAGGTATACACGATGATATGACGATGATATAACAGCATTCAAGCTGTTTTAGAAACCAAGTCTCACCTTCACCATGAGGTTTCAAACATTTCTGCATGCAGTGGAATGAGCTGGTACTCGGGTAGGTTTTTCCGTCAGATGCACACTGTGGATTCAAATCTAGATAAGCTGGACACTTATCAAGACAATTCTTCAGTTTGGGGTCTTTCATCCTTTCCATTCCGCTTATTTTTCCATTGAACGCTTGATGATTGGTAGGAGTTGATGTTACCGAATGCACCAGTAAACTGAAAGGAAATACGAAATATTCTGCGTATAATATGTCGAGTATTTCGCCTGTTTCTCTACAATGTAGGATTAAAAAGAGAATGAAGTCATATTTTTCTACTGGTTTTTTTAGAAGGTTCCAATGATTGATTGTTCGAAACTTCTGTTCAAAATATATATTTCTGATGTTCTGATTCTTCGAGAATGATTCATCTCATTCGTGTAATACGTGAAATAATTATGATACCAGAAGGACCTGCACACAGAAATGCGAAATAATAATTTTTCTAGGTGAAGTTGGACATTTTTTCCATCCACTTCGAAACCAGAAGACGAATAACCGTTCAATAGTATATATGGTGATTATACTAGAAATATATTTTATTATTTTTTTTTTGTCCTACTCATTCCTCTATCACGATTCATTTTTCGATACGAATAATAACAAATCGTGAAATGAATGAATCGTGCTCGTGCAATATCAAATGAATAATGTAAAATATTTCCTAACTAATATGTTGAATATTTCTTCAAAGTTTGATTTCTTGGGAAAATGAAGACATCTTATTCTTGAACCATATTGCTACCTAACAAAATTCGATCACCACTTTCAGATCACTTCGACTATCTTGCGTATTCTTCTCGAAATTAAAATCATTTTATCGAATTATCGGGCAAAATCAATCACTCGTATTTTGTAGCATCATTTTGTAATAATTCACACACCACACTTCATGAAGCATGATTGAACAATAATCAATACTTGGCTGAATTCCACATAGATTCGACAAGCATTTTGGGTTTCTTACCGACTATTCTTAGTCATACAAAGATTTGATGCAACTTTTTACTTAAATGCATCAGATTGTTATAACAACATGTACAAAAAATAGTCTTTTGATGAATTATGCATACTTTGTAGCTATTTGCTGTTAGATGGTTTGACATTTCACGCCTCAATCATGTTTTATATGGTAATGTATTATTACGAAATATTTCTCCAGATTTTGCTCCAATGTCTTAGCATCACATAGGGATAACTGAAAATTGGATATTCAAAAAACTTTAAGGGATACTATTGAATGTATGATCTTTGCAAAACAAACTGCAAAACAATCACTGGGAAAAGGTAAAAGTAAAAATCAGATAGAAGATTTCAATGATTCTTACCGATAGTAAAAAGGATGTTATATTTCAACATCTTCAATATTCGAGAATAAAAAGTACGATTGTATTCGGAAAGCCGCAACGAACTAATACTCTGCTCTCATAAATTATAAGAATAATTTGTACTTATACATATACTAGATAACCCTTTATCACATCCAATTAAATAAACATGAAATGTATTATCGTGAAACATAACATAACATGATATTGAAGTCTTTTGAAAATGTATGATAAATGATATGTCTTTATCAAATTAAATTTGGAATCGAGTGATGAGTGTTATACATAATAAATGATCACGAAATTCTGAGATAGAGCACTGCGATTCCAGATATTGTGTCGGATAACTGATTATTAAGATGTTTGTGTTGATGCAAGACTTCTGCAGACTTAGTGGACACAGTCACAGTGGAAAGCTCAAAAATTCTTTTTTATCATTTTCTCACACCTAGTTTTCTGAAGCGAATTTTTCGCTCGGAAAAATAACAGTCGAAGTACCTTCTGTTGCTTCACTTCAGGAAAGACTTTGAAAAGATCCTGACAAGATTTTTGTTCTCGATATTCTCTAATTTTGCAATGCTGATACGAAACCTACCTTACTTAAACTATCTAAATTGTCTCGAAAGGCTTCTTGCACAACAATTTTTGAGTGGATTTCAGGTGAAGCGATTCTAAACGGAAGTCACAAGGTCATCTAGAGAAACCATCAAAATACTTTTCAATTTATTTTCGTTTGGGCAAATCTAACTATACCTAACCTAGTCTGAATCCAGAATCTTCTTCTGGATTTGTTCTGGACGTCAACAAGTTCGATTTTTCAATTCACACACTTTAACGCCAGTAGCATCCACAAATAGAAAATAAATCTTATTATTTATGATATAATATGTTGTCTTTTGAATAATTCAATTTATATATTTTATAACTATATTAAAAGATATGTTTCATTGTAAGAAGGATAGAGTGAAAATTAGATTAGAAATTATACGTATATATATATATATATATATATATATATATATATATATATATATATATATATATATATATATCTTGAAATTGATTTATTGCCTGTTTGAGGTATTTATTTTGAAAGTTTTTAGCATTAACAAATTAATTAATTAAAGTTGTAATATAACAACGAAATGTCAACAGAAATAAACTTTTTCATATTAAAAAAGCCTGTTAATGCTAAAAACTTTATATATATATATATATATATATATATATATATATATATATATATATATATATATATATATATATATATATATATATATATATATATTATATATAGTTCCAAGATTAACGAATCATTCATTCTAGTAAATACTGAGACTCTCAATCGAAATATTTCAAATAAAACTCTCAGGAAGCTGTTTACACAAATGTTGTCCACGAGAACGAACCCATCACTTTCAAAAGTGAATATTAAGTGCGTTTCGAAAAAGTTTTGTTAGTCATAACTATTCTTGATTGATAGATTAAATATGGACTGATGATTCAAGATAATGATGAAACAATTGTATCATATCATCATTCAACAAGATCGATGAATTTTTCAAAACGCACTTAATATTCACTCTCAAAAATGATGGGTTCGTTCTCGTTGACAACATTTGTGTAGACACCTCCCTGAGAGTTTTATTTGAATTATTTGAATAATTCAATCACGTTTCTCAGTATTTACTAATATGAATGAATTGATAAACTTGAAACTAGCTATACTTTTGGCCGCCGGGGCGTGATCTGGAGCGATTAGGCATGGGACTAATCTTACACATTGCAACCATTTTTCTGTAGTATTCGAATGAAATGTCTACAAAGCCTTGCACTCGCGCTACTGCTGTCATGAGTAGAAATCTTAAACACTAGGGAAAATTTATACCTCTTTTCTCCGACAGAGGGAGCTCACGTGAATTTTCACTAAGAACTATTCTTGATTGATAGATTAAATATGGACTGATGATTCATAATAATTATGAAGCAATTGTATCCTATTATCGTTCTACAAGATCTATGAATTTTTCGAAACGCGCTCAATATTCACTTTCGAAAGCGATGGGTTCATAACACAAATCGCGCACATTTCTAAGTACTATTTCCTCTTCAGACATTCGTTACTTAGAGATATTCAAATCTCTACATCAATTAATACAGCATCTGGAACTTCGAAACGCGCGTCATGCGTGTGATTCCACATATCATATGATTCAAATCAGTGTCTATGTATATATATATATATATATATATATATATATATATATATATATATATATATATATATATATATATAATGTTAACTGAGTAGTGTTCATTGAAATACGTGCATCATTAAAGCATAATCTGCATTAAATTCACCAGAAACTTTAAAAATCAAAGATTTGTAGGAGCTATATGATTCAAAAAGTAGTTCTTCAAATCAAAGCACTTCTATTGTTGAAGTCTTTAGTCGCTGAGACGGAAAAAAGATTTTCAAGTATTTTCATACATATTGAATTCGTCCTCATGATCTTTGTGACCACAAAAAAATCGAACCAAAAAAAAATGCTATTGCCAGAAATTGAACTATTGGTGGCCTTGAGTGTTTCATTATTAGCTGAATGTGATGGAATGCTAAACTTTAAAATCGAAGAAGTCGATAACACTTGCGGTAAATGTATAATGCATTAACCTTTCTGTTTCTGAAATATGTTGTTCTGAAGTTTTAATCTTATAATGCTAATCATAAATAATTATAATTCAATCATAAATGCAGACTTTATATTCCACATAAAAGAGTTACACATAATCATTCAATATTTTAATTACATTCCCGAACATACATCTATTGATTTTCCTCAACCTTTTTTATTGCAATACATCCTGTTAGCACAGATGACATCAATCAGAATGGATGATATCGTTCTCACAGAATCCTTGAGAGACAAACTTGAGTTCTGAAAATAATGATGATAATAATACATTCGTTTCGAATAGACATACATCCAATTATAAAAAAAAAATAACAAATTGTACACAAGTAATGTTAAGTGAGGAAAAATAAAAGGAAAAACAAAAAGAGAGAATAGAAGAGAATTAATACATTGAAATAGATTGGAATATTAATGAACAATAACTGAATGAAACAAACTGAAAATAAAGTATTATATGTTACAAAATCATATGTAGACAACAGAATTTCATGAAAATATCACAACCCATAAATGAAAATTGAAAATATATATATATATATATATATATATATATATATATATATATATATATATATATATATATATATATATATATATATATATATAATCACTGCAATTTCTGGATGTTATTCTGTTCCTTAAAGCAAAATGGTATTGTGACATTAGTTTCTCCAGTACAATAGCTTCTCCAAACTTTAAGTTCGACAGTCTGACGGTCAATCCAACCGTTTGAGTAATGGTGGAACATACGTCACACATTTCAGAAGAAAAAACAGGAAGAAATTCGTCAGTCAGAACTAATGAACTGCAAAAATTCACAGCACGCAACACCATAACTCATCAAGTTTCAGGAAAAAAAGTAGAATAGTGTAATGAATTATTGATATCTCAATCATGCGAGAATAAAAGTGAAATGTTATAAGAGTAACCATTACAAATCATAAATTGGTAATCTTGTAGATGACTTAAATTCAAAGGAAGCATAAGAAGATATTGAACACCAGAATAGAAGAAAGGCTCACTATATTGAGCTTCGAGAAAATTATACTGTACCGGACAATTAAATGGACGAACAGATTCTGTGAAAATTTCCAAAACAATCAGAAGAATTGAAAACACAATTAGTTCCAAAAATTTAGCCATAAATCATCATAGAAATCAGAAAAAAATCCCGCATACAGTCAAGCATGATTTGAACTCGGCATGAATGGGTGGTATGGCACTAAGAATATATACAAATTATTTCAATCCCTTTCAAAAACAAAGTCTCACCTTCACCAAGAGGTTCCACACATTTCTGCAGGCATTTTATGTAGCTTATATTTGGGTAGGTTTTTCCATCCGATGCACATACTGGAGTTAAACTCATGAGAACTGGACACCAATGAACACAATCGTTTAGTTTAGGGTCATTCCACCTGTGCATTCCACTCAAATATCCATTGAAAAATCGATAATCAGTTGGATTGGATTTGACCACATGCACTAGTAAAACTGAAAAGAAATTTGGGAAATTCTGCTTGTTATACCTTTGTACAGTACTTGACACCTAATTTCAAGGTTACTCATGGGATTAACTTGAAAATGAATTCATATTTTTTCGTTGAGGGTTTTCAGTGTTGAGTTCGTTCATTATTTTCCTTAATCATATTCCTGAAGTTCCTAAAGGTTCAAAACAGTTTCAAATATTTCGATGATATATTGAGTAAAAGTGTTTCTCGTAGGTGGAAAATTAGCAGGAAAATTCTAGGTATTTTCAGACCACGCTATTCCACTTCTTCTCATTCTACATGTATGGGGTGAATTTTTTGTTCTCATCATGAATACTGCATTAAAATATTATATTTTTGAAGATATGCAGTTAATCGTTATACATTTGTTTCAAACATTCAATACTGGCATAACAGTGTGATTACCAAAAATTGGATGTTCATTACGTAGATTAGAAAATATTGAACTGTGTTCAACATTAATTAATTTATTAGCGGCTAAGAAGTGAATGAGAAAATCAGGGAGAAATATTTAAGTAATACTTACCGATGGTAAAGAGGATGTTATATTTGTACATTATTAACTGAATAATTCAGAATATTCAGGTGGAATATAATTTTAGAATTGGAGAAAGACTACTATTCTTTGTTTATATATAAGAATGATTCCCCTATTATGTACCAGATAACCCACTATCACTTCTTATTAAATAAACATAAAAACTCATTATTCAGCAATATAGGATAACTTAATATTGAAGTCTGGTGCTAATGTATGATAATTAACAAGTCTTCAGCGAGTTTTCGAATCCGATGATAGATATTTTATATGCTGACGACATTCCCAGATTAACTCTAGAAAATTTCACTGTTGTGATGTAAAATATCGAATTTTGATTTAATAACAATACTCATTGATCGATTGGGCCGATACTTGATTAAAATCGAAATACCATATTTTAAATGAAACTAGGTAAGTAGTTCGATGATTTTCAATATAATTCAGTTAAACATAACGTTATTGTTTCGCCAATTCAGTGGCTTCATCAGATGTAGACGATAGACAGTTATGTGTAACTGAATTTTATTGAAAATCAACAAACTACTAACTATTATTTAAATTATTTTACTAATGCATGAAAATCCAATTGGACTATCAAAAATTCCAGAACCTTTCTATATACTTATATTATTATTTAATGGAACACTAGGGTTTGCAAATGGAGAACAGCTTGTTTTCATGGGAAACTTATTCTTTGAGAAATTGTCAGTTCACTTTCAGATGATACGATTCAAGGAGGACTTCTCAAGGGCACCCCACAAAACGAGACATATTTATCGTACTCTTAGATACCTGAGACAAAACAAGAGCAACATACCCTACTTTACTGGAGGACTCAACATAGTAATTATGAGATTGTCCAAGTATTGCACTAATTGTCCAGAATTCCGATGAATAGAATATGCCCAAAAGGCTTTGCACTAGATCAATATAAAAAATCTCGAAGAAATTTTCTCTCGAAAATATCGCTATAAAATCGCGCATGTGAATTAGAGCAAAATCAATCGAAATAACCTGGAATAATATCGACAGATGCACGGAAGAAATCATGCTGAGAGAATGAATCGTTTTTGAAAGCCAAAAAAGCTGAAGCAATAGCCCTAAAAATGGTGAATTCAAGTGCAACCGTTCTGCTTATGGGAAATAATCGCTTCACAAAAAATAAGAACATGACTGCATATCTATATATCCATGAAATTTCTAACCTTGGTAAGTTTCTTACGTTGTTAATTTATTAATTTGTTACAACATCTCAACATTTAAGAGTTTGAATGCAAATCTACGGAATATTTCGATTCATTACTGAAATACTCTGTCATCAGATTTTCTAAAAATTTGACCTTTTGACTTTGGTAAAGCGTTAAAAGCAAGAATTCGTTAGATATATTGCCAACTTTGTTGTCTGATAATAATGTCAGTTCAGCATTGTAAATATCTGATAGTGGAGCTGCGTATTGCTTATGTCAACTATAAGTACTCAGTTGACTAAAGAATTCCTGGCAGGATTTCATGTGACTAGGATCGGGAGGGAGTTAGTATGAAAAATATGAAGATCTCATTATATGACATGTTTTAGGCGTATAGATTATGAATCTGAGGGTTGCCGAAAACATTTCTAGTCCAATTTTTTTGATCGCCCACCTCCTCTTATATTCTTTATTTCTGTCGAATGTATAACAAAATACTTAAAGAAGAGGTCACTGAATATGAAAAGAAAACATTCAGGTTTCACAAAAGAGTTTTACAAACTAGCACCAAATTAATTTTAGCAATACATACACACGGAAAACATAAGTTTGATAAAAACTCATTAAAACTAAAAACATTCATCGACTAAAAATTTACTTAATAATGTTCTGCATTTAGGTAGCGATATAGAGTTTTTAATTTATGTACAGATTTTATTATGTATTTCCAGTCATATGTATACTGGTGATCTCTTTCCAATCCTGAATTCACATGTTGGAACGAAGTGACTATTTTCATTTCTTGTTTCATACTGATGTTGGTTACTATGTCTAATAAATTGTTCTTGGCTTTCGAAGGTTAGTGTAGCTACCTCCAGTATATACATAGAGATCGTCGTAAGTATATTAGGGAACCTAAAAGCCGTACTCCAGGTGGTAATTTTGGGAATTCCAGCTAGACAGCTGATACATTTCTTCTGACATAAAACACATTACTGCTTCTCGATGATGCACCCCAGAAAACAATGCCATACGAAAGCCTAGAACATATATGTGCATAGTATACGGATATAAGCTGCTTCAATGTCAAACCATTTCTCAATCCTCTGAAGAGGTAGAATAATGAATTTAATTTAATACACACATTCGCAATTCAGTGCAAAGTTGATTCTGTTTCACTAGTGACAATCACTGTTGCATCATCTGCGTATAGAAACACTTTTTCTTCAACCTAATTTGTAATATCATAAATGTATAAAATGAAAAACATAGGCCTCAAAATTGAGCCTTCTGGTACTCCAATATCATTATTCATTAAGTCCGATCTGGTTTTGCTCTCACGCAATTTTCTAGAGGGTTCTAACGAGACATATAGTCTTCTATCCATCAGAAATCTGGATGATCAATTTGGTGATTTACCTTTTATGCCATATTTGTCAAACTTTACTAAATTTCTTAAAGATTCATGAATTGCATCTATGGTATATTTCTTTGGTATGAAATCAAATTGATTTTCAACCAATATGTCACTCTTATAAGAGAAAAGAAAATAGTTTTAACAAAAAGGCAAATTCAAATATTTCAGAAAAGACAGATGATAAGGCATATGGTCTGAAAGGTTTCGAATTTGTAGTTGGAATAATCTTCCTCTCAGTGTATTAACAGATAGAGCCTGTTCGAAAGAGTTATTCACCATGTGTACCGAAGGTTTACATAGAAAGGTTCCACTGCAATAATTATGAATGTGAATTCGATGGACGATGAATCAACTCTGTGATAGTTCAGAATTAAATGAGAGGCAATACTAAACACTTGTCTAAAATTCTATAATAAATAATAAACACTCGTCTAGTCAGTGATTTTTAGACAAGTACCTCTCATTTGATTATGAATGTCGTTTGTGTATTGTTCTTCGATAATTGAGTTTTAATTTTATAAACGGTGAAAAAGAACTCTGACTCTGGATAATCATACTTGACTATCAACACTGTCAAGTCACTCTTCAGAAGTAAAAACTCTAATGATCAATGTCCACACTGCGTTAACAGTCAATAATGATAGGTATCCCAATGATTAGTTTAATTATTTGTTGCATTTTTAATATTCGCAGCATGAGGAAGTTGATCGTAGTAACGTTTCAATTCAGGCCTACAGAACCTTTTCAGAAACTGCTGGTCGTTATATCTTGCTGGTGATATAAGCAGCATGTCTTTATAAACCAAACCAGGTAATTTCAATTCACCCTCATTGATGCCTGCCTTCATAGACCGCAAAAAATCTGGTGTATTGATCCCTCTGGGTTGATTCTCATGGACTATTGTTGAGATTGTGTTACCTCTTCTGAAATCTACAGTACTGAAATTATTTTGAAAATGGGGTTATACAACGAATTTATTGTCAAAAAATTGATTTGATCAAATTTTTGTGTAACCAAGTTAAGTGTTCTTATCGAATATAGCCTGTTAGGCTATGAAAAAAACGGAAATTATACCCAAATCGATTGAAAAAACGGTCTTCACCGGCATATTTGTCTCGTGAATCTTTTTTTTTGATAAATGACACGGAGGTTTCGCTTATCTCTCGATGAAACAACATTATGGTAAACAACAATTAATTAGAATTGAAAAACTTTGCTTAAATTCCAGCAATTATATTGAAAACTCTACATATCTTTCGGGTGGTTAACCCATTAAATTGTATAAGTAATTGAATCAGCACATTGTATAAGTAATATTGTATACTCTTGATGATGGGTTAACCACCTGAAACATATGTAGAGTTTTCAATATATTCAGTAAAACTTAAGCTCATTAAACCCATTTGACAAAAATGGTCGAATGGGCTCCATTTTAGTTCATTTCCACGAGCTATATATCTAATATCATAAGAAACAATTTCATTTCATCACCGAAACACTCATCTAAATAGCTCTTAAGCATTTGTTCAATCGATTCACCCGATATCTTAGAGGACGGGGGCAATGAAATAACGACCACAAAGTATCTCCGGAAACATCCAGATTCGTAATCTGCAAGCTTTAAGGAGCCTAAAACAGTTCACAGAATGAGGCCTCTCATTTTGCATTCTCAACTCAAGGCGAAGACGGCACCACGTTGAAAATAATGAATATTTTTCAGGAGTTCCAAAAAACAAGAATGTATATAGTGATTCAGTCGAAATACACAAAAGATTTCTCAAGAAAAATTTGAGTATTTTTCATTCTTTCATTTTTTTGACTAATTTGACGAACTATTTGACATGAATATGACCAATATCAGAATATTGACGGTAGTCTAGAACCCAAGCATACCACAATTATGGAAATCTGCTTAGCTCTTTTCGAGACGACTGAAGGGTACTATAACGAATTCGTTTCGAGTAATCTCAAAATCTGTCGTGTTTTCTAGAATGTAGTGTAATACATTAACTAGAATGTAGTGTAATATAATAAAGTGTTAATAGAAAAATGCTCTAATTCCTTCAAAATATAACATTCAAAGATATAAATATGAAACGAAACTGAAATATGTTATAGGAGGCATCACTAGAATGATAGAATTGTTCACAAAAATAGTTTTCTCCTCATATAACATGAAAATGTTGGTTAAAACGTCATTCAGGTACAAAGCATTTGATTTCGTAGACATTGTAGCAGTGGAAATGCCGTATATGTTCCACTAACTATAAGTGTTGACATTTTGTGTTTCCTACTGTCACCTTCCAATGTCAAATTTTCTTCATCCCACACCTGTTTCAAAACGGGCGTGTTTAAAATCATCACTTCAACTTATTTTGCATAACTCTCCTACGTTAAAATATGTATGTGGGAGGATCACTCGTCAATGAATTGTTTTTTTATGATATCTTGAAGCTAGTTTTTATGCCCCATTCGTTCATGTGTCTTTGTGAGGATGAGAAATAATTCGGCTGATTTTCATTTCAAGATTCACTTTTGTGCTTCTGATATTGTTTAGAGAAATCGTTAGAAAAGTTCAAGAAAATCGAGTTGTTACTTTATTTCGAGTCTTTTTTTGTACTTTTATATCATTTGCTGTCAGATATTATAGTGGATATACTTTGGGTTTTCAACTCTAATAGAAGGTAAGAAAATTGACAATGTTTCGTGAAAATGTACATTTTCACATATGTCGTATTTTCTTTCAGAGTTTAAGATTTTTTTTCTTTTTTTCTATTAATTTCTAATACTATATTCGAAGAATATCACTCAATCAGAAGCACACATCACCCAACTTATTTCATCTGCCGCGAAAATATATGTTCGTTATACGTAATGAAAAATATTTCAATAATCCGTCAACATTCATATGACTATTTGATACCCTAATCCGTAGCAAGTTCCAGTATGATCAGGCATTCCATTTACACTTGCCATCAAAATCATCTTGAGGCTATTCAGAGAAGGCTCTTGAAATTCTTAGTTTGGAGGGAGAATGAAGTTTATCCACAGATAGGAGTCAATCATAACGAATTATTGAGTCGATTTAGTTCAATCTCATTGCAGAGCAGGAGAGAAACTTTGCGCTAAAAATCAAATATGCGCGGTGGATAAGCGTGAAAAACAGACCATAATCACTAATTATAGTTCCATGATATCTAAAATTTTACAATGTGCAATTATATGTAACAAGATAACATCATCTTACGTGGTTAAAATTTTCTGTGGTTTCCTTTACCATCAAATGTCTTATGAATTGAAAATCAGAAATTTGACCAGATGGCACGTAATAAATAAACTCGAAATGAGTATATGAAAAAAATTTTTGTTTTGATTGTATATGAAAATAATTTTTTGTTCTTCAACCCTGTATTTTTGTAAAAAATACAGGGTTGAAGAAGGTCGCGAGACCTTAGAACTTTCCATTTGTAATTGTTTTAAATTTTCTACATATTCAATAAACGACTTTGATTTGATTTGATTTGATTTGCTTCAATAGTGGAAGAGATTGTCACACATAATCATATTTTGGAGACCCAAACAGGCTCATAGATGTGTGGCACATTCCCAGAACAGATGAATTAATGATATATGAGAGGTGGAAAAAGACAATGGATGAGAGTAATCAGAGATCAAAAATCTGAATAAAACATAGAAAATACCTATATCCGACATTGAATGAAACCCAACTGAGGAAGAAGGGCGGATAGATTGAATGATAACTTCTATAGTAATGAATTTCCACGATCAGTTATTACCTTTACGCATAGTTCAATGAAGAAGTTCACTTGAGTTGAAATTTTATTCCGGAAATATATTCTTTGAATGAGAAAACATGAGTTAGAATGGAAAAGTAAGTTAATGATGACAAGACAACAAGGATATTCGGTTACAAAAAAAATTAAGGGTTGACATCAGACATCATACATAGAATACCTAAGCGCACTGCCCAAGAATAATATGTGTATAAACGAATGAAGTTTCTGACTAAAGTTAAAAATCAATTCAGCAACGGAGACTTCAACGTTCAGCTTCAATTCATTCACTCACTCTATGAATGAAAAAACATTTCATTTTATTGTTAAAATATAATCACAAAAAATTAATATTGGAATCACACTGTATATATAATAATCTGAAGTGTACTCAATGCCTTTGGCTCGGTGGGAGATCTTTCTTACAGAATCCGCGAGATGCAAGCTCAACATCTGAAACAGAAATAGAATCATTAGTTTTTGCACTGAGAAGACCGATATAAGTCGAGAATATCAATTTTGAAAACTATTCAGCTCATTCAATTTTGAAAATTTTTGAAGTTTTCGTTTGCTCATTTTTCCTTCTCAAACCGCATTTTTACCTTGAGGATATCTCTCCGAAAAAAGAAGTGACATATACGTTTTTTGAGAATGGAAACCATTTGGAATCAAAATTTTTCCTCATTACGGTGTTTAATCTCTAATTAAACACCGAAACTTTAATTTAAAGACTTCAACTTTCGAAATGAGAATGGTTAAGCCCACTACAGTACACAAATCCATTTAAATTTCTCATCTTGGAAGTTATGTTATATATATATATATATATATATATATATATATATATATATATATATATATAAAAGAGAATTAACACTAGAACATTCTTTTGAAAAATTCAAATTAGCCAAGAGAATGTTATAGTAGAGCTAGATATGTGAACTTGCACGATGTGATGTCTCCATTATCTTCAAGGGATGAATGTAAGAGGAATATTGAAATCGATGCCACACCTGATGGAGGTGCGAGACATATATGTTTCGTTCTGCAAGGAACTCGTCAGTCGCACCACGTCCATCGAAGTGAGGCAACGATTTCAACCTCCAAGCATCTTCTTGTGACTCCAAGTGGAAGACCGTAGAGTAATGAACACTCCACAATTCCATCTATAGGAATCAGTAGAAAACACACGTCTCAGATTACAGACACACCAAGCATCGAAAATTCACATATCTTCTATACCCGTAGGTATATACTAAATTGCTATGTCTATTCGAAATTAAAATTTTATTCTAAATTTCATTTCCTTAAAAATATCGCCGAGCAGGCCCCTCAATACGGGAATAAACGCGAGCGTACTACTAACGCAACCTATTGACATTTGAAAACATCGTATGATGATATTTGTCTAATAGACATTGCAATTTAGTAGATACCTACTGGTATAGAAGATATGTGAAATTTCGATGCTTGGTGTGTCTGTAATCTGAGCGGTGTGTTTTCTACTGATTCCTGTAGATGGAATTGTGGAGTATTCATTACCCTACGGTCTTCCGCATGAGTCACAAGAAGATGCTTGAAGGTTGAAATCGTTGCCTCACTTCGATGGACGTGGTGCGACTGACGAGTTCCTTGCTGAGCGAAACATATATCTCTCGCAGTTCCATCACGTGTGGCATCGATTTCAATATTTCTCTAACATTCATCCCTTGAAGGATAATGGAGACATCGAATCGTGCACGTTCACATATCTAGCTCTATTATAACATTCTCTTGGTTAATTTGAATTTTTCGAAAGAATGTTTTAGTGTTCATTTTCTTAAATACTTCATTCAGTGCCATAAGCACAAAAAAATTTCATTTATATATATATATATATATATATATATATATATATATATATATATATATATATATATATATATATATATATATATTTAAGAAATAGCAATGGCCACAAGTTTGATCCCTGTGTCACACCAGATGAGGCAGAATAGAGTGGAGATTCATAACATGTTGGAAATGATCCGAAAAATATGAATTCATCAATTTTAATAACTGGGATGAAAGCCCTTTAGCCTTTAATTTTGACAACAACATTCTGTGGTCGATCTGGTTGAATGTTTTCTGAAGAAGAAAGCTTACAAATACCTCCAGAGGTTAACACTAAGGGTACTCACTTCTTCCGCATCCTTTATAACATTGTAAAACTTCTATATTGGGGTAGCTGTCTCCATCAGTTCCACAAACTGGATTTAGATGCCCACCACTACACTTCTTTTTGCATTGTTTGAATCCGTCAGTACTTGATCCACCTCTGGGTGGAGAGGAAGCAACCACAGCTATACAAATACCTGAAAAAATATGAACTAAATCACAGAGAAATTGAAATTACGTATAGGAAACACTGGTCTCAATATAAATATAGGTTATTCATAAGTATTTTCGATTGTTGATTGATTTATGATCTGCTATCCAATTGTTTCAATCCTACCAGAGATCAAGAGTTGTCGAAGTATTGAACCTTCAGATATTTGCGATGGCAACACGCTCTTATTTCTGATTAATATTATAGCAATCTGCAATTTCGAATATTCATAACATCATACTCAAGATCAAAATTTAGAAAAAAGCAATAAATTGGCTTCGAATAGCCTCTTTCAAAAAGTTCTGTTCGAAACTAGCCCACGCGTTGGAATGTTATTACGTCATAAATAACCAATTTTAAGAACCTGATATGAAAACATTCTCCGGTGCAG
Organism: Henosepilachna vigintioctopunctata; assembly: GCA_030704895.1. Taxonomy (NCBI): domain Eukaryota; kingdom Metazoa; phylum Arthropoda; class Insecta; order Coleoptera; family Coccinellidae; genus Henosepilachna; species Henosepilachna vigintioctopunctata. The sequence continues at coordinate 253,164 of JARQZJ010000113.1, forward strand.
CTTTCAAATTGATAATTGCATCGGATTTTTGTGGTGCATCATTAATTCTTATCTTTATGTTTTGTTTTTTCATCCTGTTATCATAGTTCAATGCTCAAAATGATATGATGAACATAAATTGATGATAATTGAATATATAATGATATAGTTCATTTTAGGAACGATTGAAATTCGTGTGAATTGAATCGGTTATATTCAGAACTGATATATAAGTTTTGTAAGTCAATTTGTTTACTCAACAACAACTGAATAGAATAACTGAATGGAAGACTACAAATACAAACCTTGATGTTTGTCTTCATATAACTCAATTTTCATTTGTGGAATAACTAATGAGTTTCATGGGATTCTTCCAGAATCAATCCACGCATCTGAAACAATGGTTATTGACGGGCATTTAAGAATGACAAAAGACAAGAACGGAAAATTCTCCGGAAAATTTACGTGTCAATCAATAAAAACGGTATTTGGATGAAAATACCTTAATATGAGTTTTATCAAAAGACAAATACGATAATGTAAGAAATCAGAAAACGACGAGCAAAGTTCTGTGCACATGTTTACAGAATGAAACAGTCCAGAATACCGAAGAAACTACTCGATATAATTTTGAATAGTAAATGCGGAACAGAGACGCCAAAAGAGGTCCAAAACGATCTACAACAGATCAATATGAAAAATTTTGAAGATCACACTGAACGTCGCTATAAAATCGTACATGTGAAGTTTGAGTAAGAATCAAATCGTCAACCGGGAGTAAAGTGGACAGATGAACGGATGAAAGAGCATTCAGAGAGGATGAAGCGTTTTTGGGAGGGAGGCAAAAAAGATGGAGAAAAATTCCTAATGATTGCAAATTCAAGTTCAGTCGCTCTCCTCATGGGAAAAATAGTAATAATAATAATAAATATATATATATATATATATATATATATATATATATATATATATATATATATATATATATTATATTGTCAAAGTTCCCAACTAGGACTGTAACGCTGATTCACTAATCGTTATAAAACAATATCGATATATCTACTGAATATAATCTAGATTGTAATACTGATTATTTGAAATCTTTATTGGAATAATTCCAACTCAATTCCAATATCAATATTGGAATTGAGTTGGAATATACTTTTCTAATTGCTATCGCCAAAAATCGATAGAAATTAGAAAATTAATGATGACATTGAGGGAAGGATTTCTAGGATAAACACTTTTGCGTTGCGTTTGTTGCCGATTTATCAATTTGATATTTCAAGTTTTAAGCATCTATGAAACTGAATAATCTAAGTTTCTAATTCTTCGAGATAGCTCTACAATAAGACCCAATGTACAAAAATGAGCAGTAAATAGCAAAAATCTGATGATTTATAAAGACTAAAGCAAAAACTGAATTAGAGATTCAAATAGAAGTAAATTGAAATATTAATATAAATACTTACCCAACAATAAAAACACAAATAGTTTAGACATGGTTATTCAATAGACACGACTCTTTGAATCTGAAATAACAAAGCAAACAGGTTTGTTTGCACGATCCTTTATGCTACTTTTATAATACGTTGAGTAACAAATTCTTGGTATTGAATTCAGCGTCAAGTTCACTTGACCTCTGATTTCCATTTCATTATCATGTAGATATATATTTGTTATTGTAAGAGATGGTTTTCCATATTAAATGTAGACGATAAATTATACCAAATAAATGATACCAAAACAAAGAATTCACGCGAAAAATTTTCCTTGAATTCTAATCGATTTGTAAATAATAATTTCCTCGAAAGAATTGAAGTAGATTTGAATGTTATGTAGGTATGAAACAAAATCCAAAACTTTTCTGAAAATTTCGTGAAAATATGTAAAATTCAATGATGTGAGTTGACTCGTCGCACATCTCCCAATTCTACAAAATTAATTTACTGGACACTTGTTTTCGTAGATATTCGATTGTCAAGAATCAACACAACTTATCTGAATAGCTAACAAACAGAACAAGTTTGTATTCATTAACGTTTTTTATATTACAGTCCTAACTCAGTGATTCAATAGCTCGATTAGATCTCATATTTCTGACTTGATTCCAATTTCTTTCGGTACTGCCATTTTTTGTGTGAAAGCGATATATATATATATATATATATATATATATATATATATATATATATATATATATATATATATATATATATATATATATATATATATATATATATATATATATATATATATATATATATATATATATATATATATATATATATATATATATATATATATATATATATATATATATATATATATATATATATATATACATTATTCATTTGAAAAATTCAAATTAACCAAGAAAATGTTATAGTAGAGCCAGATATGTGAACATGTATGATTTGATGTCTCCATTATCCTTCAAGGAATAAATGGTGAAGAGATATTGAAATCGATGTCACACCTGATGAAAGTGCGAGATATATATGTTTCATTCTGCAAAGAACTCGTAAGTCGCAACCTATTGACATTTGAAAACATCGTATGATGATATTTGTCAAATAGACATTGCAATTTAGTAAATACCTACGGGTATAGAAGATATGTGAAATTTTGTTGCTTGGTGTGTCTGTTATCTGATAGGTGTTTTCCACTGATTCCTATAGATGGAATTGCGGAGTATTCATTAATACGGTCTTCCACTTGAAGTCTTTGATTAGTCAGTCCACTGCGAAGTTGACTTCGAAGTCAACTGTTGACTCCGAAGAGTAGGCAGGTTGAGACTTCGGAGTTAACTATCAGAAACGATTTGGCTCGTGGAGTAGGCAGATTGAGGCCACGCAAACCGAATTATTTCTTATCGTTCCTAGTTTCCCTCATTTGGTTCGTGGAGTAGGCAGATTGAGGCCACGCAACCGAAATATTTCTTATCGTTTCTAGTTTCCCTCATTTGGTTCGTGGAGTAGGCAGATTGGGGCCATGTAAACGAGTAACCCTTACTTTTACTAATTTATTCCAACTCCTGAAGATGGATTCACAACGGAAGCCGAAACGTCGAGATTATATAAATTTAGAACGCCGCTCATTCCGAGAACCAAGTTTTATACATACTTCTGACCGCAGAAACCTCTCTGAACATAAAAGATAAATGATGAACTAGTCAAATATCTACCTACAAATGGAATTCAAAATGAAATTGATGCTACATAATTCTCTATAATAGATGGTTTATCTAGCCCATCAGCTCGGAAACATAGTAATCCATAGACTAAACCAGAACAACAAAACTTGAAATCAATCATTATTGGATTGATTATTAAATATGGCAGGGAAACTCTGTTCCATAATTACACAAATTAATATTATTTAGTTGACATATGCCTAACTGATTTAATTATTAATTATAGCTAGTGTAACATTAATCATTGGGTCATTATTCAAGTATGAGGGTTGGAAATGTGCAGGGGTTATTGTGAACCGGAATCGAGTGCATAATGGAATAATATAAAGGGATGATTTGTGATGTACAAAATGATGGATTTATGCTGTCGTGAATTGTCAAATTCTGCAGATGGAAGTGGCCAGTGAAATATATCTTCTCAACAAAATGAGCTATCTGTTTATTATAGGTCAGATATATCCAAACCCGTATTTCAGCTGGAAGTACATTAATTTCAGGTTTTTGGTTATATAACTTCAAACTCTTCTACATATGTTTCTACATTATATATATATATATATATATATATATATATATATATATATATATATATATATATATATAAAGACATGAAATTTTTGTGCTTATGGCACTGAATGAAATATTTAAGGAAATGAACACAAGAACATTCATTTCAAAATTCAAATGTATCAAGAGAATGTTATAGTAGAGCCAGATATGTGAACGTGTAGGAATCTGATATCTTTATTATCCTTCAAGGAATGAATGTAAGAGAAATATTGAAATCGATGCCATACCTGATAGAAGTGAGAGACATATATGTTTCGTTCTGAAAGGAACTCCTCGGTCGCACCATGTCCATCGAAGTGGGACAACGACTTCAATCACCAAGCATCTTTTTGTGACTTCAAGTGGAAGACCAAAGTAATGAATACCCCGCAATTCCATCTATAAGAATCAGTAGAAAACACTTCTCAGATAACAGAAACACCAAGCAACAAAATTTCACATATCTTCTATACCCGTAGGTATCTACTGAATTTCAATGTCTTTTTGACAAATATCATCATACCATGTTTTCAAATGTCAATAGGTTGCGACTGACGAGTTCCTTCCAGAACAAAACATATATATCTCGCACTTCCATCAGGTGTGACATCGATTTCAATATCTCTCTAACATTTATCCTTCGAAGGATAATGGAGAATTGTTAATTTGTTAATATCTCTTGGTTAATTTGAATTTGTCAAATGAATGTTCTTGTGTTCATTTTCTCAAATATTTCATTCGGTGCCATAAGCACAAAAAAATTTAATTTCCTTAAAAATATCGCTGAATAATAGGTCCCTGAAATACGGAAAATAACGGGAATAAACGCGAGCGTACTACTAACGCAACCTATTGACATTTGAAAACATCATATGATGATATTTGTCAAAAAGGCATTGCAATTAAGTAGATACGGGTATAGAAGATATGTGAAATTTCGATGCTTGGTGTGTCTGTAATCTGAGAGGTGTTTTCTACTGATTCCTATAGATGGAATTGTGGAGTATTCATTACTCTACGGTCTTCCACTTGGAGTCACAAAAAGATGCTTGGAGGTTGAAGTCGTTGAGGCACTTCGATGGACGTGGTGCGACTGACAAGTTCCTTGCAGAACGAAACATAAATGTCTCTCACTTCCATCAGGTGTGGCATCGATTTCAATATTTCTCTGACATTTATCCCTTGAAGGATAATGGAGACATCACATCGTACACGTTCACATATCTGGCTCTACTATAACATTCTCTTGGTTAATTTGAATTTTTCAAATGAATGCTCTAGTGCTCATTTTCTTATATATATATATATATATATATATATATATATATATATATATATATATATATATATATATATATATATATTTCTTGAAATTGATTTATTGCCTGTTTGAGGTATTTATTTTGAAAGTTTTTAGCATTAACAGGCTTTTTTAATATGAAAAAGTTAATTTCTGTTGACGTTTCGTTGTTATATTACAACTTTGTCAAAACTAATTAATAAATTAAACTAATAAAGATTAGTTTTGACAAAGTTGTAATATAACAACGAAACGTCAACAGAAATAAACTTTTTCATATTAAAAAAGCCTGTTAATGCTAAAAACTTTCAAAATATATATATATATATATATATATATATATATATATATATATATAGAAGAAATATTTATATGTAAATTTGGAATCGAAATTACACCGCAAAAGTTTTCATTATATATATATATATATATATATATATATATATATATATATATATATAAATATATATATATATATATAATGAATATATATATATATATATATATATATATATATATATATATATATTTATTATAACGATTGTTCCCCATGAGGAGAGCGATTGAACTTGAATTCGCATTTGTAAGGTTTTTTGCTTCATCTTGTCGCCTCTCAAAAATGGTTCATCCTTTCTGAATGCTTTCTGTTCATCTGTCCATTTTATTCCAGGTTGGCGATTTGACTTTTGCTTTAACTTCACATGTGCGATTTTATTATTTAGTATTTTAGACTGTGTGTCATTCTGGAGACGTGCATAAAACTTTGATCGTCGATTTCTGATTTCTTCCGTTATCGTGTTTTTAACACAATATCTAATCGTTTTATATCCTACTGCAAGAATATATTATTATTTCTTTTGGAGAATGCCTCAGCAAAATTGCCAAATGTGTTGAATTTTTTTAGTTGAATTCAATTGACAAGACTCATGCCATCAACGATATGCATTTTCGAATAATGCCAAACTAATAAATACATCTTGCCGAGTTTTTGTAGCTTATTTGCGACTATTTTCATTCTGTACAGCTAGTTCCAATTTTGTAGATTTCATGTAAAATGCTTCTTAATTAATTAGACGATATAAATGCTTGTTGAAAAAGATTTGTATCTGTTACATCTTGCAATTGTATGTATGTACTATTTTCATGTACGTTTTTTTTTTGTTCTGATACAACTTTTATATACTGTTGCTTTCTTTCGAAGAATTATTCACAAATGTGTCAAATTCTTTTTTCATATGGATCGGAAAACTTTCAACATTTCAGCACAAATCGCTCATTTCGTAAAGTACTAAACACGACATCTCCATTCTCTACTTAACTCAGGAAACATTGCGAAGGAGATTTATCAGCAAGTACATCCGTGCAAATATTTCGAAAAGGGCACTGCCGATTTACATTGTGGGGATTCAAACATTAAATTACTGGACGATATTCTGATTCTTTCTCACTTTTATTATTCCTGGATTGCGACCATTTATTAGAGTAATTAGTGTCACATGAGGAGTCAGGTTGTATTCGAGACGAAAAAAAAGTCGGGTTAATACTGTTTCTGTAGGGTTATATGACCGGGTATCTTTACATCGCATTTTCATTATGAGTAATATCGATCAATCACAGCAGGAGATCGGTTTTGAGAGTTATCTAATGACAAGTCAAAACCCACCGCATTGGGTCTTGAAACAATCGTTTCTAGTGAAGTATGTACTGTTTTTTATCTTTTTACGATTATCGTGATTTCTCCGATCGGCCGTTCTTTGAATGTTTATGAACTGATCTGGTTGTGGTTCTCATCTAATTACAAGTTTTATCACAAAACAAATACGAAATTCGTTCAAGCTCTTCATTTATCACTTGAAGCGAACTTGTTTCCGTTTTTCTTTCAATTTAAGCACTAACTAAACACTCAAATACCAGAAATTTTGAATTATATTGCGTAAATACCAAAAAAATAAATATTCTAAACTATCATTCGATTTCTACTGGTGACTACTTGCGCTATGACGCATATGGCGCTCGCAAGGGGAGGGGGGTCAATATCAGGGAAATGAACCAGCACAGGTACTAAAAACATATGTTTTCTTGTTATCTGAGTCCTCCGGATAACGAATCTGAGCTTAGTTGCCGGTCCTCATGTTTTTCATACTTATCTCCCTTCGGAGCCTGCACTAGTATGCTTTTCGAATTTATAATATGTGTTCGAATATGTTGTAGTGATTGAGTGTACTATCCAGTTCATTTCCTAGAAAGCATTATAAGGTCGTTATACCGTTTGACTATTGAGCCTTTGCCATATATAATTGATAAGTATAAAAGCTTATATCAATTTTATCAACGACTTTTTTCACTACCAATGTGGATAGGCATTTGTCCTGAAAAATAAACTGATCAGGTGAAAAAACTCTCATTATTACCAATATAATTCCCAATGTGATCACTTTTCTCATCTCTTAATTGAATCGAACGTTCCATAACCTAACTTTAATCTCCGTTCAGAAACAATAGAATATCTGTTGACAATAATTGATCTGGACATTATTCCGTAGGGGAAATATCTTATGTCTATATCTCCCTCATACACAATTCAACGTGGTGCCGTAAAATTGTGCGCCTCATCTCTCATCTGTAAGGCAATGTATTCACTGAGCATTATGACAAGCTGAGGAATTAGAAGCGATGGCGATTAGCTGACTTTAGGGCATCACAATCCGCTATCTGCATTAGACAGACCCAATTAACAATGGTAAACAAATGGAAGTTGGCCCGTTCAGATTCTGTTGACAATTATTATAAGTTGAGCAAAGGTTAAGGGATTAGGGTTGGATGATGGCAGTTTGTAAACAACCGATCGGTTTGATTCTGTAGATGTGCTTTTATATCGAAATTACGGTACCTTCTTGATAGAATTAGACTTTGGTTTGAAATGATCGACATATACATATATATATATATATATATATATATATATATATATATATATATATATATATATATATATATATATATATATATTTCTTGAAATTGATTTATTGCCTGTTTAAGATATTTTATCTCGAAAATTTTCAGCAATAACAGGCTTCTTTTGATATGAAAAAGTTTATTTTTGTTAACGTTTCGTTGTTATATTACAACTTTGTCAAAACTAAGTTTTATTAATTAATTAGTTTTGACAAAGTTGTAATATAACAACGAAACGTCAACAAAAATGAACTTTTTCATATCAAAAAAAAAAAGCCTGTTATTGCTGAAAATTTTAATATATATATATAAATATATATATATATATATATATATATATATATATATATATATATATATATATATATATATATATATATATATATATATATATATATATATATATATATATATATATATATATATATATATATATATATATATATATATATATATATATATATATATATCATCACATCATATATCTATATAGCAGCAAATCATCACAGACAACAGAACTGAAGCCGTTCGCACCTTAAAAAAAACTACATGAAATTGCGCAGAAAACCGGGTTACAAATTTCTAATGATAAAACCAAATACATGGAGAGAAAACCAAAAAATAAATCTTCCCTTATGACGAAACATTGTGAAATTCTGTGAGTAGTCCATTTTAAATACATCGAGAAAGTGATACAGTCCTCAGGTTTAAATCGAATCGCTAATGAACAGAGAATTACCAAGCTCCATAGGGCCTACAAACTAACTTAGACTCACTATAACAAAAAGTGCATTTCGAGAGGCGCCAAATTGAGGCATTATAACACAAAGAATTATCCAGAAGCAATCTAAACAGCTGAAACAATAGTTATTTGCGTCCATTCAAGAATTAGAGAAATAGAAAAACAAGAACGAAAAATTCTCAGAAAGATTTACGGGCCAATCAATAGAAACGGTATTTGGATGAAGAAACCTCAGAATGAACTGTATCAAAAGACAAATATGATAACGGAAGACATCAGAAAACGACGAGCAAAGTTCTATGCACATGTCTACAAAATGAAACAGTCCAGAATACCGAAGAAACTACTTGATATAATTATGAACAGTAAATGCAGAACAGAGTGGCTAAAAGAGGTCCAAGAGGATCTACAACAGATCAATATAAAAAATCTCGGAGATTACACTGAATGTCGCTATAAAATCGCACATGTGAAGTTTGAGCAAAAATCAAATCGTCAACTTGAAGTAAAGTGGACAGATGAACGGAAGAAAGAGCACTCAGAAGGGATGAAAGTTTTTGGGAGGCAAAAAAAATGAAGTAAAATTCCTAATGATTGCGAATTCAAGTTCAGTCGCTCTCCTCATGATGAACAATCGTAATAATAATAACATATATACGCTTTCAAAGTATACTCTAGTTTTATTTCGATAATTTCGACAAATTATTCTGAAACACATTATAGCAGAGCAGGCTATGTGAAACAGGAACAATGCGATGTCTCTGTTGCCCTTCTAGGGATCAATGTTAGAGGATATTGGATTCTCCATTATCCTTTTAGAAATAAATATTAAAGAATCTTGAAATAGATGACTATATTCATTGAAAGCGTGAGACAGTCACTGTTTCCTACAACAAGATACTAATCCGTCACGCCACGTTCAACGAATGAAAGGCAAAGATTTCAAACCTCACATAAAATCTCATCGGTTGTGAGACAGAAATATAGAGTAAGTCATATGCTCATATAATGCATGGATTGATGCATGGAGAAAAGCACATGAATACATCTACGTTGAAAGTTTTACACGACTTTATCAATTAAAATACTACATTTTGCAAGTCTATTTTTTTGGAACAATTTTATCTAATTTGATGAAGTAATACGCCATCTAGGTTGCGGTTGTTGAATCGCTGTTGTCATTTCTCAAAACATATCAGAAATTCACGAAAAAACATTTGTTTGTTTTATAACTGCAGAATCATAACTCCACTCAAATCTAAAAAGGAATGTCTATATGGAATTTTCTCACCTATTCGATGAAGTGAGCCATAATCGAAATACCTAGGATTTCAAGAATAATGAGCGACTAGAAGTCAATTCATCCAGCACTTTAAAAATCATTAGGTCTGCAAAAATGTTCCTACAGTTTTATCTTGGAGAACCAGGAGAATAGCATGCAAAGTTTTCAATACTGGAATACCCTGTACATGAACCGCAGAGAAATACTTCAAGGTAAAAGAACACGAGTATTTAGAATATCAAAATACCGAAATATTGATGTTATTTGTGAAGAAGGTAACACCAAAACTCAACAAATACTACAAATAAATTCATTTGATTTTTCAAAATATATTGATAAGTAAACATATCAATTCTTGAAAATATATTAAGAACGAATTTGCTCAATTTTCTTCTCATACCAAGCCACCTATGATTGTATTGTTCGACTCAATGAGACCAGAATAACTACCCATATCTCATACGGTTACCTCCGGAACAACAATCATGTTAAATTACTCGAAAATCAACTCAGATATACCAAAAGTGCACGTAAATTTCTCAAATGTCCACGGGAGGCTCATAGAGAACTATTATTATACACTTCGCTCTCAAGACGAACTCTCCTAATGTGACAGTAATTTTAAATGTGAACGAGATGTGACTGCACATTCCAGTTCTTAAGTACATTTCTATTCGAAAGAACTGACATTCCAAAATGACATTCATTTGTTGTCAGAACGGGTGCCGCTTCCGCCGGAGAATATTTTAATTACTGAAATTTATGCATTCTGTCTTGACTGTCTGTATTCTGCGTCTGCCATTATACTTCCCTACGGAGAAGACCTCGTTGAAAATTACAATTTCGTTTTACTCCTGAAAATAAACGGCAGAAAGACCGACCGAATTGAATTTCGAAACAAGAAAAGGTTTTCACCGAGTATATCGGAGTCGTTCCAGGAGTTTCGCATATTTCCTGTGTAGTTTATGCAGTTTACGAAAAAGGGTTGAATAATTGGCAGTTAGAAGAACTGACTATAGAAGTGGAAATTCAGAAATAGTATTAAAATTTGAACTTTCATTATGTATCAATTGAAATTATTAACATCAATCTGATTTTCACATCTATTAGGAAACACATTTAAATCTCTTCTTTACTCATTCGAAATAGTGGAAAAAAACTGATGTTGCAACCTGCAGTGAAAGGTCAGAATATTGCTAACCAAGTTTCATAACCACCACCCAAAAGAAGCAGTTGAAAGGAATACTTTACCAAGACATAAAGGCGGTAGAGCATTGGCAGGCATCGGTAATTTGTTGGGACCAGTAAATAGGGAATCTTCCGGACTATTTCCACAGGAAGTCTGTTGACTCACATCTGCATAAAGTGATGTTGCAAGTTTTTATCAATCTAACAACAAGAGGCTTCCGAGTTGGAGAGAAAAACCGCTGGACAAAAGGCACATTAATGAGTCCACGAAGGAAAATGTCGACAAGGAAGCGTCGAAATAGTGGTTGGTCTCAGGCAGAATGTTTTCCAAAACTGAGGGCACACTCATAGCTATTCAAGACCAGGTTATTTGAACCCGTTATTACTTAAACACATCGTTAAAGACAAAACTGTGAGGTACGATATGTACCGATACTGATGCCTAACATAATAGACAATTCAACATATAACGGTGGGATGTTAAATACTCAAATTAACGAAGTACAAATAGAGACAGGACGCAGTAGCGAAGATTGTGCATCGAGAACTGGTATTTGAATAACATCTTCTACAGAACGGAAAGGTGCCTTATTACACAAACATTACGGAGCCTATTTTGGAGGAAGACCAGTTAAGACTCTACTGTGACCGCACTGTCTTGACTGATGAAACAGTTCCTCACAATAGGACTGACCTGGTAGTGGTTATATATGTATGCTTATAGCGTGTTTCTTCATTGAGATCATGACGAAATGTAAATGCAATTTCATTCCACTTGAAACTGATATATAACCATATTTAAAATGGATAGTGAATAAGAACACTTGAACTTATGATTTACATGACTACATAGCATGACGAAACGCGTCATGCTATGTAGTCAATAAAGTGTAAATCCTAAGTTCAAGTGTTTGAATTTAAGCTTATATTCAACTATAATGGATTTACATCAAGTAAACGCCAACACTATTAAATATTCTTGAAAAGATACAAAAGGCTTATAAAGTTTTCACTTTGAAAATTGGAATGAATTGTAGGTGGTAATATATCACATTGAATATACATGAAAAAATAGCCGGTCCTCGTTTGAATTGAGGAATAAAAACACATTTTTCACTTATTTCAAAACTGAAACAGAATGATAAATATCAACAACAAACAAACGGACATGATTGAGTCAATGTGATGTTAGTTGAGTGTTGTGTTTCCACAATTTACTAATTTCAGGGATTTTAGTTCATATAGTTATATCTTTCATCTGAGATGAAAAGTACCGAATTGTTGAAAAGAATGTTTTGGTAGTTTGAGAACTGTATAGTTATTTCTGTGTGAAAACGTAAATCGTTGAATTCTTACAAGATCAGTTTGATATTTTGAAACTCTATTATATACATAATATTTACAAATCATATAGAATGAGTTTTTCATGAAATATGCAAAGCTTCAGTCTGGAATCAAAGTTATCCGTTCAGTATAGATAATGTGAAATCAGCATAGCAATTGCAAAAACGTAGTGCGTGGAAACCGCAGGCAGAATATTCTTGTTTTTCCAACCTCGGAATACATTTTCCTCAGTAGCAAAAAGCGGAGTGGAAAAGGGTCTGAATCTTGCATTTCAGAGAACGTTATATTCAATGCACATATTCCTCCTATATTTTGCGAAACAAATCCCCTTTGGTGGAAAGGAAATAAATCCGGATCAATAGTATTCTAAACAAGATATAAAATAAATCGGCTCCCTTTATTTTTTCAATTCTTTGTGGGTACCTATCCTGTGATAAATTCAACTTTGGCGCTTATTGAAATGACTTCATGAGATGAGTGATTCTTTGTAGGAACTTTTCACACTTGAACTGAACAGAAAGTTGATATTCATCTCATATCATTTCACTCACACTTCATATAAATAGGCAATATGAAATTACAGACGGGGTCTGTACAGAAGATAAGGTGAATTTTGAATTTTAGCAGGCTGTGCACATTTGAATATCGCATTCTTTTGTTGTTGAGGTGATACGTTTTTGATTAGTTGACTTAATCAGCCATTTTTTATTAGTAGTTGGTTTTTGGCAAAAGAAAACATAGTCACATTTTTGAGTGTTTTTCGATTATCTACTTTTGATCAAAATTATAAATCGATCAAGGAATCGGTATTGAATTTTGAGTTAAAAATTGAATAAAATGCTTCAACGCACGCCGAACATTGACTGTGGCGAGTCTACTCGGTCTCAAGAAAGTGTTCATGAGTGGTACAAGTGCTTTATTGAAGACCAAGAGCATGTGGATGACGATGAGCCTCCTGGAGTTGCAACCACGTCAACAAGCGAAGAAAACATCGAAACAGTGAGGAAAATGGTTCTGGAAAATCGTCGAATCACTAATAGGGAAGTAGCAGAGAATGTTGCAATATCAATAGAATCATGGCATGCAATTTTCGCGGATGTCTTGGGCATAAACCTTGTGGCAGCGGAGTTCGTTCCAAAATTTCAAAAACTTTGAGTAAAAGCAACGACTCATTGGTATCGTTGCGTTGTGGAGTTGTTTAATGACATCAATGACGATCCAGTTTTGCTTGAAAGGTCATAACTGGTGTTGAAACATGGGTATATGGTTATGTCGTCGGAACCCAGGCCCAATCATCCTAATTCAAACAGCCAAAAAACCCAAAATCGAAAAAATCACGCAACATTCGATCAAATGCAACCGTTTTGATCATTGTTTTCTCCGAATTACAGCGACGTTGTGCACCAGGAGTTCTTGCCAATAGGTCGTACAGTCAGTAAGAAATAGTACAAGGATGTTATGCAACATTTGCGTGAAACAAAACGGCTTAAGGGATCGAAATTGTGAAAGAATGATCATGGATTCTGCATAGCGATAATGTAGAAGCTCACGATACTTGTTTGTTTTTTTCGCGAAAAACAACCTTTTTCATGCCTCAACCACCGTATTCACCAGACTTGGTTCCCTGCAACATTGTCCTATTCCGAAAACTAAAGAGACCTTTGAAAACAAGCCTTTTGCCACAATTGATGACATAAAGCCTGGATCGAAGAACTAACTGATGGCCATACCGAAAAGTTCATGCAAAAATTCAAAATCCATTCTTCCTCTTTAACAAACCTCGTGTACCTATACAAGACGAAGCTCTGATATGAAGCGGTGGAGTAACAACAAATATATATTTGTTGTTTGTTTTCATCTACCACCTGGCGTGGTAGATAAAAAAGGTCTGACTGGAAGTGTAGTGATGATCCATCATTGGCAGTCGTGACATGGTGGGACTAGTAATCTTTTTCCCTTCGAATTATATCAAGAGATAAAAAACGAAGGCGTTTTGTTGATACCATTTTTATCATGACAATATTGTACTCATTCATTACGTCAATTGAAATCAACTATTGAGTTCAGCTGTAAGACATAACTCCATACATTGACTGTGAATTGTTGAGTGTTTCAAAGTTCGCTGAGTCATATACTTGGGAATACCGTACGATACATTTCAATAATATTTTGGGAATCATCAGTGGAATGTATGCTAACCATCGAGTTTCGGAGTTATTCCTCAATGCAGCTGATTCACAAAGCTGATTGAGAGTTTATTTTTTCAATTTCTATGAAAACAATAGCCGAAAACAAGGTGCCAGACTAAATCAAATGATTCCACTGAAATTTGAAGCGAATAGCACTCAATTCAAATTTCAGAACTAATATAAAACCAGGTTGACCGATGTCAATTCGTTCAGCTGGAGGGTATACAGTCGTCTAAGTTCATACCTACCTCTGGAATACCTCTAGGGTCTAATCTTGGACCACTGTTATTCATTCTTTTCGTAAATGAACTGATGAATAATATTCACTCTCCACATTGGATGTTCGCGGACGATTTGTAACTATATCGTGAAATTGGATCACAGGACAACTGTGTTCAAGCAGCGGGCGCTGGACCATGTAGCTGGTTGGCGGGGCAACAATTATGTGAGTTTAAATATGTCAAAATGTAATCTTGTCCCTTTCACAAGAAAAAGAAATTGAATCGAGTGTGATTATATGGACGGTGGTCAGGTTTTTCCACTTTCTGATAAGGTGAGAGATCTTGGTGTAGTCTTCGAATAGAAGCTTTCCTTCATTCCACACATCACCTTACTTATTTCATCTGCCTCGAAAATATATTGATTGGTTATACGCAATGGCAAATAATATTTCAATAATTCTTCAACATTCATAGGACTATTTAATAGCCTAATTCGCATCAAATTGGAGTACGGCAGCATGATCTGGCATCCTATTTACACTCGAAATCAACGCCATCTTTATGCCATTCTGAGAACATTCTTGAAATTTTTAGTTTGCAGGAAGGATGAAGTTTTTACACAGAAATGTCGAATTACTCAGACGATTTAGTTAAATCTCATTGCATACCAGAAAAAAAAACTTTATCACTCAAATCTTTTCACAAATTACTGGTCAACAGTATTGATCGTCCTTCTCTCTTGCTGCTCTGAAAGTACGTGTTACTAGTCAAGATTTTCGTACTACACAATTATTCCACCTACAGAGTCCAAGTACCAATTCGCCAATACAATCCTCCATTTAGTTTATGGATTCAATATAGTTGACAATAATTGTGACATTCACTCTGACTTTATAGAAGTTATTATTAGGAGTTGTCTGAACAGAAGAAATTGACTAAAATGAATTCATTCAGATTGAGATCTCTGTAATACTTCATTAAGGGCTATTATTTTGTCATTACTTAATATTCTAGTTTTTTAAATAAAATTGAGCTCTTTGTTATATCTCTTTCATTTCAATTATTTAGTTATTATTCAACATCATGTTACTATTTTCTGTAATTGGGTATTCTACCTGGTGAGAATTAAGAACTTATAATTATTATTATCAGAACATAGTTACATTAGTTATATCAGACTCTCAGTGGTTTGGACGTTTCTCACAACATTGTGGTGTACTAGCAGAGTAGCTATTGAAATGAACTATAGCAAAAGCTACTTGGAATTCAAGAACACGAAAGAAATTACGTTTTATGGCCGACGCCTCTGTTCCAGAAACAGAAAATCGTCGGCACTCGCAATTATCTCGGAAAATTGAGGATCTTATCGACTTCATTATATAGAAAACGCATTATTCAAACGCGGGGATCGACCGTGCGAAGGAATGGGTCCCGATAATTACTCGGCGAATGAACCGCAAATTTCCCTCCGAGGTCCCAAACTCCGTGTCATTATCTATATCCTGAACAAACATTCCATTTCGACGGAGAGCCGGAAAATACACCCAATTTGGAAAAGTCCAATGCAAGATTTGAAGGAGATATACACTGGTTGTGAGGATCGCTTTATTTCGATGGGATTGGAAAACGGATCAGATTCCATTTCCATTATGTTTTTCCGAATACGTATTGAAGGTCGAGCTCTCTTCTCGTTTAAGTGAATTCCCTAGATTTAGAGAGCAAATTGGAGATTCCAGTTTTTCTTCTCTTGTTGTAGCACTCAGTAAACATTGCTGGTCGTATTACATCGAAATTATCATAGATTTATCGAAACTGTAACGGATTTGAGAGAACTTCAGAGTAGAGAAATCTATACTTCTGAGAAAATATGTTGTCTGTTTATTCGGGTTCAATATATGACGGAATCAGAACTTGAAGCAATGATGTGTTCTTACGGTGAAAAGTACATAAAATATTTGTTTGTCTACATTAAATATTTGTTGAGACAATGTATTGTTTAAACGCAAACATTCAGACTTCAGATGTTTCAATTTCCAACAAAATTAGGGTTGTTTCTTAGGGATAATTTTTGAGGTCAATCAAGCTCAATTCGGAAGAAACTGTTGCAAAATCAAGTAGGTACAATTGATAGATAATTTCTGAAATAGGTCTGGTAATAATTTCTTGAATTCATTTATTTTTATTTTTCCATTATTCTTTATTCTTCATTCTCACATAGAAGGACTCACTCAACAGACATTTCAAAACTTTTCTATAATAGAGGAGCACATATTACAAATGTTAATTACCTATAACCTCAGTTTCTGCAAACTATATAAGTAGGTAAAGAATGGGGGTGCACGATACCGAGTGACCTTGACCCTGGAAAGTGGGCGTGGTGGGGGTGATAGGCGGTTACGACCTTGAGTCAGTGGTCGTATTCAAGGTCAACTACGTTACCCCCACTACGACCACTGATGCAAAGTTGTCTCAATTACCCACACCACGTCCACTGATTCAAGGTCGTTTCCATTGCCCCCACCACGCCCACTGATTCAAGGTCGTCTCCATTACCCCCACTAAGCCCACTGATTCAAGGTCGTCACCGTGTATTACCCCCACCACGCTCACAGATTCAAGGTCGTCACCACATATTACCCCCACCACGCCACCACTTTCAATGTTCAAGGTCTCTCGGTATCGTGCACCCCCATTCTTTTCCTACTTATATATCTAATATGTATATCTTACCATTAGAAATTTTTCATACATCCCATCGAAATGAAGTTTTCGATGCATTGAGTTGATTCTTATCATTTACAAAGAAAATACCCAGTTTTACTGAAAAAGATTAGATAAATACATCATGAAAAGTAACTCTATAAAAACTGATAATTATCCTATTATCGACCTTCAAATAATCTCTTTTTCAAATGTCTCTTAAAAGTTATGAAATTCGGAGAGAAAACATCCAAGTTGGTCTCTATACTTATCAAGTTTAGCCTATTGAAAGATCTATGGATGGGTGAATTCAATTCATATAATTTGTTCTGCTCTGCCCAAGAACCAGTATTGTACAATTTCTCACTCCATGTGGAGAAAAATTGAAATTTTCCAGGGTCATGCATGTAGCAGAATCTATTAAGCCATTAAGTTATTCGTAGAAGAAACATTATATCAAAGTATTTACGCCTCAAACTCAAACATTTTAACCCATAAAATTTCACGTTACTCTCATATGAGAATCCATGACGGTACCTGTTGAAGAAAAATTGGAAATTAAGAGCATTTATGAACTTCCTTTGAACATTCTGTAATTTATCAGTGTATTTATCATAATTTTGATTCCAGACGACCGACGCGTAGTCTAACTTGGATCTCACAATAGAATTATACAAGGCAATAACAGACTCAATTCGACCAGAAGGCCTAGTCATTCGTAATATGAAACCCAGATTTCTGCGAGCCTGTTGGACGATTCCTTCAATATGCAATTCAAAGGTTAATTTCTCATCAAGCCATAATAGAAAATCATCAAGATTAATTATCAAGACATAGTAGAAAATCTCAAAAATTATCGATCAATTACTCATAGGGTTTCTAATATTCAAATATATTACAGGCTGTAAAAGATTATCTAAACATCATCTAATATGAAATCATGTCATTCATGAATAGAATTTGTATTTACTCAAATTTCAATGTACTTGATTTTCAACATTATTTTCAGTGTTTGCATCATTGTCACCATTAATTTCAACATAACTCAGACTTTTAGTACTTTCACTTATTTATTTATTGAGAATAGGTTTGTGCTAACTGAAGCCGAAATTGAAAATGTTGCATTGAAATATAACTGAGTACAACACTTGAGTTGAAACGTCACAGCACATGGCCTACCATGTCGGTGACGCGAACTCATAAAATTTTCCGTTACTAAAAAGTGCTCAACGCTTCTCCAGAAGTTTCCACGTCAAAACAGCAATCTCAAAAATGTTTAATTAACATGGATTTTCTCCTCGATTAACTTTTATTGAAATAATTATGCTTCAAGTGCACCTTGATAACATTCAATCATTTTCCATGAATTTGACCAAAAGATTGATCTTCTCCTGATAACGTATGCTGATTCGGTGGTAAGAGAGAAACACAGATATTTCATCAACAGAGGTATTCGCTATGATCTTAGAAGATACCCAGAGGCAAATTGTATACCGTCCTCCAACTGTATTATGTGAAAAAAAGCAAAAGCAATCTGCATAAATGATATATCAAAAATCTCAGCTGTTTTCCGCTACGAAAAGGGGAACTGAAAGCGGGTTGCCCTTGTACGACTATAGCAGTAGAACCGTATTTCACATGCATATGCTGCAAATATTTCCATTTTAGATGAATATATATTAAGGTCACAGCGTGTTGTAATGACAGCAAAAGTGGAGACAAGGGCAGGCGGCTAAGGATATGGATATGAAATTCCGGAGCCCTTTTGGGCTTGATCGACTGTGAACTGTTTCGATAGCATATAAGATATATTTTTTATCGGAAATATGTAGTCATTGAACTCGAAGTCACTGCCATCATATCATTGGTGTCTGTTGAGAGCTTCGAGGAAGTTTCACATTCCGCTTCATTTAAAGTAGATCATTCTCATACTTTTGATAACATGTTCGTGAATATCTAAATAAAAACTCTACGATTTTCTGGTGGAGTCAATTTCAAATCAACAATTGTCAGATGAAACTTCAGTTCATCTTCTGAAAATGTGATGAAATTCCCTGATTATTCTCAAGTTATCGATATAGATTGGATAATCTGAAAACTTCCACAAGCTTAACCACGGTATCCTGTTGAATAAACTAGGCACTTTTGAACTCGAACTGCCATGTAGTCAATAAAGTGTACATCATAAGTTCAAGTGTTTGAATTTAAGTTCATATTCAATCAAAATGCCTCATCAAACTTTCCGAATCTTAATTGTTAGGCAGAAAGCAATACGTTTCTAGCAGGGGGTATGAATCAATTGAATACCGTGCTTTATCTGAGTGCCCCAAGGTTTCATACTTAGTCCTTTGCTTTTTACAGTGTTCACGAATGTTATCATCGATGTCCTAGATGTTAAGGTTTTATTGTTGGCTGAGAACTCCAAGGTTTTCGGCATTGGTGACTGTGAATCGATCGCTAGAAACTTGAGTAACAATGTAAATTGTTGTGATATCCACAAATTAACTCTCAACATCTCCAAATGTTATGATGGTCTCCAATTATAATTTGAAGAATTTCAGTTATGAAAATGGTGGTAATATTTTGAAAAGACATGAAACATTTTGACCTTGACGTAACCTTCGATTTTCAACGAACTTCTGTTCACATATGCAATGTTAACCGCTGCCTCTAGAGTATATGGTTTCATTGTTCGTACTATTAAGGAATTTGGCAATATATCAACTCTGAAAACATTGTATTGTGCTTTCGTAAGATCTAAACTCAAATACGGATCAAAAGTCTGGAATCCTGATTATCAGTTACATAATGATCAACTGGACTATATTCAAGTACAGTTCCTGAATTTCTTGAGCAGAATTGTTGGAATATATCCACCTATGGGCATACAACATGAAACACTTACAAGTTGGCATGATGTGGACACACTTAGTGTGCGAAGGACATGCTATGCAATAATCTTATTGCATAAAATAATTAACAATAAAGTGAAATGTCCTGAATTACTGAATAAGGTAACTTCATTGTTCCAAGAGTTTCTTACAGAAGGGAATTCACGTTCTACCTTTCAGAAGCTAGAACTCATGTTCTAAAATATTCTCCATTGCACACGATGTATGGAGAGTGTAACGTTTTGGGTGCCAAGGTGTATATATTAAACTATTCTGTTACTGATATTAAGGCAAGTTTCCTTGTAATGAATAGCCTATGAAAAAACAATCATATAAAATTATTCACGTACTTGATTCACATGCATAATCAAACTTTCGAAAAATTTTAACTTTAAAATTTGAAGTACAAAATAGAAACTTTTGTGCCTGCAATTTTGTTTCAGTATCTGTTGTGTGTTGTCTTCCTCTTTTGTAATCAGGACCTGTCCTGTGAAAATATGTATTCGAAATAATGAATACATCGTTAAACAAAGCCAAGTAGTTTTGTTTCGTTCGATTTATAAACGATGTTTCATGAAGAGATCAGAGAATAAGTTTTGGAACAGAAGATGAAAGTTTGATGCAAACACGGATACCTTTACTGTCGAATATAACTTCAATATACTCTCATATTCTTTAATGAGAAACCAACTATTCAAATCACAAAGCTTATGTTTTCTCCATTCTGAGCTATTCAATCGCTTTCTGGGGGTAGCCCATGCAGTTGAATTGAAATGACTTGAAATTAACTGAAAATGGTTGTCAATAAATGTTCTGTAACGTGAACAAAAAACTATACAGACAGTAGGGCTGGAATATTAATCCTATCGTAAAACAAGAGACGAAGTTATAAGAAATACTGTCTAACAATCACTTACAATTTTTTATTCGACTAGTTTCACCTTTAACGACATTATCAAGACTATATAACAAAGATATCCTTCGAATATCGGTCCCTGAAGGTGGTAGATTTTTAGACAAGTATTTCTAATTACCTCTCATTTATATATGAAATTTAACTATAACAGAGTTGATTCATCCTCCATTGAATTTAGTAAAACAAGATTGTAATAAACTATTGAAAAAGTAACATCTGATGCTCTCGAAATCGAAATAAGAATTGTATGGAATAGCGATATTCATACAAATGAAACAAGTGTGAAGCAAAATATACATCATCGCTTCCACACCAAATATAAGCAGGAATGAGATATGACATCAGATATGACCCAATAAAAAAAGATAATAACATAATGTTGCATAACAACTAAATAATTGAAATGAAAGAGATATAAAAAAGAGCTTTATTCAATCTAAAAAATCTAAAATAATGACTAGTAACTGAATAATAGCATTTATTGTAACATTATTGGCAAATCTATTGAATGTAGACTCCATAAACTAAATGGGGGATTGTATTAACAAGTTGGTCCTTGGAGTCTCTGCAGTTGGTGTTGGATTATTCTGTAGTACGAGAATTTTGCCTAGTAGCACAGAATTTCAAGCGACAAAAGAAAGCGGACAAGAGAGGAGGACAAGCAATACTATTTGTACAAAAATTTGAGTGATAATGTTTCTCTCCTGGTCTGCAATGAGAAATGGAGAAAGGTAAGAATGAAATGTTCAGCAACATCATTTCTAGAAAACTGAGTTGTTTGTAATTTTCACTTCAATTCTGTCAAACTTGACAAAATTGTTGCGCCAACACAGTAACCTCATCAGATGTAGATGATAAACTAGGTTTTTTATTTTTGTAGTCATGTTTGACTGGAAAAAATTAGGATCAACTTAGTTTCATTCAAATTAAAAATGATTGTCTACACATTTGTAATTCTCTAGGAATCTTTCATGTTTCGTTTGACAAAAATTTCACGACATCAAAGCAATTCTAAATTCATCAAACGTCAAATAGTTGATTGAAGAAACGAGGTCCTGAAAAAAGATTAGTGAAGTGAGGTGCTTTTCTCTGGAGACGTGCGCGTCTGTCATTTTCCCTTCCCATCGCAACCTCGCGTCGCAAGGTTCACCTAAACAGAAACAAATATAGAATAAAGCTTCAAAGATGTCTCAAATTAAATTGCATTCCTTCGCAAAGAAGGACGGGTGTTTTCATATTGAATCCTTTTGAGAGGCATGGGCCGACTTCTTCGGGAATCGGACTGTGTAATCCGATTAGTCGTATGGAAATTATTGCTTTTTGTAAATTGTGACGGGACGAAGTGGTCGTGCCTTAGAGAAAAACTGGGGAAAATAGCAATGTCGATTTGAAGGGATTCGGCCGAATTTGAATGTGAAATTACTTCTATTTGAATGGAGGCGGAATTTGAATTTGGTAATTGAATGCAGTATTACGTACATGATTTATTCATTTCCTTCTTGAAAGTTTGGATTGCTAATGGAGAATCGAAAGTATGTTGCATAAATGAAACGTTTTTACCAAAATTATTCTGACTTCGTAGTTACGAGGATCGTGTTTTACAAATTCGAAAATTACATTCACGAATGTAACCGAACCAGTTTCCAGTGACACAAGAATCAAACCATGTCCCACTCTTCGGAAGCTAAAGGTTTGGTGGGAGTTGGATAAAAGAGAGGGATGTTTGAAGTGAGAACTCTAGGTAAGCTTCTCTCAAAAAACAAAAAATACCTGCGGGTGTCCCTCAAGGCGGAATACTTTCGCCGTTATTATTCAATTTCTACATAAATGACATACCTAAAACACCCAAAACCAAATTGGTATTGTTTGCGGATGATACATCTATATATCTGAATCTTAGTCACCAAATTTGGCAAACATACATATTCAAAATCATGTAACACTCCTTGAGAAATATTATCAAAAATGGAGAATAGAAACTGATGCCAATAAAACTACACCTATACAATTTACAACAAAGAAAAAAGTACCTAATAGGAATGTTATTTTATTTAACGAAATAATTCCTATACATAATGTAATTGAATACTTATTTCTTACTCTTGATAAAAGATTAACTTTCACTTCTCACATCAATAAAACATATTATAGGCGAATAATATCATGAATGAAAGTTTTCACCTCATTCCAAAAAAAAAGTCACGTTTCTCTGAAATCTAAGTTAATCTTATACAATCAAACCAGTCCTTACTTATGCAAACCCCATTTGAAGTGAAAAAAATGAAACGAATTACAAAAAACTGCAGTCATTTCAAAACAAAATTCTCCGAATAATTACAAACAAACCCCGTAAAACCAAAATCACAGAGCTTCACTTCATTACAAACTCAGAAACAATCAAATCATGAATTATAAAACTAACAAAAAAATTCTTCTACTCTGCAACCAATACTTTGAGTAAGACGAACCAACTTAGTCTTAACTCAAACAATAGAATGAGAAGCCAACATAAAACAATTCATCACATTTTAATATAATGAATAAAACACAAAAACTACCTACAATTCTAAAAAATTTATCATTATAAACATCACCATAAATACTTTATTGTCATGAATAATCTCTCAATTCCATACCAGGATTAGTTGTGTTTTATTCCATAAGTTCGACGTACCTCTGTAATAATCACAATAATCTAGCCATAAACAACCTGCTTCAATATAATAATAAAAATTAATGACTTCAGGTAAAACGCTTCAGTTAGGTACTGAATAGAATTATATTTAAGGATAATCTGTACTCTCATATATTTCACCTTGTAAATATTTTGTATCAGGTACTTAGAGAAATAAAAATGTACTTATATATATATATATATATATATATATATATATATATATATTGTTATGGTAAATTTTCATGCAATCTTTAAAATGATATATAAATAAATAAAGTTCAATTTTTCTCAAGGTGATGCTTCTAACTTGCTAAACTGATTGTTTCGACAAAGTCATATTTCATGCAATTTACTTTATTATGAAAGATTTTAAACATACATACAGTTTTGTAGATCTAAGTAATTCCATTCAATAATATGTTAATGTATTTAAATTTATCTCAAAAGTTGATAATCTATAATGTTGTTATTCACTTTTCAACACAGCACATTTTTAATAACATCACTTGTATGTAGTTAAGTATGTAATGTTCATTTATTTTGATTTTTATAATTATGTATTTCTTGTATAACTCATTTCTTCTCAAATAATAGTATTCACATAATGTAATTGTAAAATCCATTTCCAAAATGTCATGAAATCGATCTAATAATCAAATCAATAGTAAAGAATAGTTAACTTTCAATAGTAACCTGAAAATTGAAATATATATAATAAACATAATTCAAAAATATTCCACTTTACCAAAATGGTATAATTATTTAAAATATTCAAATATATTGTATACATGATTTCATTTATAAATATGAAAATTGTTGACATGTGTAATATCATAATATAACCTCAAATATGAAGTTCGGACGTTCGGAGGCAGAAGTACACCATAGATAATATCAGATTAAAATAGATGAGAATCACAGAAATTAACTTTAGGCACGAAATTCGAAAATTAGACATCAGAGATTGCTTTGAAATATATCAGACTAAGAATGAAGAGCAATTTAAGAACAATCGAAAGAGGGACGCCAAGAATAATTTCAGAAGTTGAGTTAAAAAATGGAAAATTAAATTTGTAAGAATAAATAGAAAAATGAAAAATAATTTGAAAAATATAAGTATAACAAATTTATAAGAAGTATAGAAAAGTTTCGCAGAGAAGTTGAAAAGAAATCGGAGCGGAAATAAAATATTGGAAAATAAAATTGGAGCTGAAATATAGAAATTCATGAAAATTAGTATAAGCAACAAGTCTGGAATCTTAGAAGAAAAGAGAAGAGAGCTCGAAGAAAAAAGGTACCTCAATTAACTATAAAATTAATATCGAATAAAAAAAGGCCATTTCAAATTATATCTTAAGTTTATTTTAGTTGTAAGAAGTTTGAGAGTGTTCAAGATTTTTTTTACTTCTTGTTGAAATTAAATTGTATGTTTAAAATTAATCAGAAATATTATTTACAAAAAAATTTAAGATTTCAATAAAAAAAAAAGAATCCACCCTGAGATAGAGAGTCAACTAAATTAAAATTTAATAAAATTCAAAATTCATTAAAAAAGTATTTCAAATAATATCATAACAATAAAATCATAACAATTGGCGCACGCAACGTAGGGCGATTTAAAAACAGGACTGCACAGGTATATTAAAATTTTTTCAATAATAATAATAAATATATATATCATTAAAAATGTGGTATCAAAAGAAAGAAGAAATTGAAAAGGAACAGGTGGAACAATATGAGAAGAAAGACTTATATGAATTGTTGTTGGAAATGAAAAATAGTATTTATGAAATGAAAGAAGACAATAAAATTATTATAGAAAGTATGGTCAAAATGAAAAATGAAATAAAAGAAGAAATGAAAGTAGAAAATAAAAACACGAGAGAATATATGGACGAAATGAAAAATGAAATAAAAGAAGAATATAAAAACACGAGAGAATATATGGACAAAATAATAAATGAAATAAAAGAAGAAATGAAAGCAGAAAATAAAAACACGAGAGAAAGTATGAATGATAATTTTGAAAAATTCACAAATATTGTGAAACCAGAAATAAAAGGTATAAATAAAACATTTGAAGATAGATATATGAAATTAGATAAAGAGGATGAAAGGATAGAAAATGTGAGTGAACCAATGGAAGAAATTAGGGAAGTACAAGATAAGGGAATACAACAAATAGAACAGAACATTGACAACGAAATGAAACCTAGATTAGAAAAAATAAATGAAATGGATAAACTGGAACGGAAGCAAAGTGAACAAAATTATATGATCCATGAAATTAATATGAACGAAGAACAAACTACTCATATGAACATTATGAATGATAGTTCACAAATACTTGATATATATCATAAAAACTTACAAACAAATAAATTTATTATTGACTTTAATATAAAAATTAAATCTATACTGAACTGGGAAGATGAAATATTAATGAAAACAACACAATTGAATTCAGGTGCATATTTATTGTTCAATAGTAGGGAACAATTGGAGAAAAAAGTAATAAATTATTTAGGGGGAATATTAAATCCAAACAAAAGCAGATATGAATTACTTTGGGGAAAATTTTTTTATAATAAAAATAGATATGCAAGTGATTTAGCAATGAATGTTAGTTTTAGAAATGCTGTCATAAAATTAAGGGAGGATGAAAGAGGTAAATAAGTTTTTTTTTTTAAAATTATATATGGCAGGATGAATGGATAAAAAACTGGCAATTGAAAAGGAATGAATGAATTGAAATATTATATTCATTAAAAATAGAATTGAAGTGAAATTAATTGACATTACTTATAAAAATATAATTTGTTATGAATATTAAGTAGAAATAGAAGGTTTAAGTACTGAATTATCCAGGGTAATAAAGGATAAGTATAATTAATAGAAAACAATAGATATAAATGATAATAAATAAGAATAGAAACATGTAATATTATGATAATGAGAGAAAAGACATTGAAACAAAAAAAAAATTAACATAGACAGGAATTGATATATTGAATGTTAAGAACTCAAACCCAGATTCACAGTAGAAGAGAAAGTAAGTTAAATAGAAATTGGAATTTATAATGATGGGAATAGAAAAATAAAATGAAATACTGATATAAATAAACTGAAATATGAAAAAGAAAAGTATATGTCTACCAAAATAGGGGACAAGCGGTATAATAATTCTGTCTACCGAGAGATGGGGACAAGAAAAGAAAAGTATATGTCTACCAAAATAGGGGACAAGCGGCAATAAATAAATAATAAATAGAATAAGTTGATGAAAAATATAAATAAGAAAGTAACTGAATAAAAATTACAAATGCGGAAATCTATCCTATCATATAAATATGAATTGAAGATAAGAGAAAGGGAATCTGTAGATTGAATGAGAATGAAAATTAATATGAGATAATAAAATACCAAGTTCAATATATAAACATTATGTATAAGAAGTACAATATGCTGTCACAACAATTTATAAAAAGAACAGGATAGAATGTGCACAAGTTGGAATGCCGTTCTTTATAAGAACAGGTCAGAAGGAATACAACTAAGTGAATGCAAATAGAAAACTAATTTCATTGATCAACATTGAAAATAAAAATGCAGAATATTTGAAATAAAGATAATAAAATATAAGTAATAAATATATGGATAATTTGGGAACTTAATATTTAAATAGATATTACAATATGAAAGAGAACGTTAAACATATTGATGTATGAAATGATGTATGATAAAAAATATATATGAATGTAACTACTATGAAATTTCTGTTTGAGAATTTATGTAATGTATGATGATGACAATGTAGTTATGAATGATTAGAGGAAATGATTATGTATGATGAATGTAAAACATTTGAAGAAGTTATTTGACAGATATTCTATAAACAATGAAAGATAAATATAATTAATGTAGAGAATATTTTCAAATTGAAAAATGTAAATTTGGTTTTTCTTTTCTAGAAAAATTTACAATTTTTATATAAAATAAAAACAAAATTTAGGGGAATTGTTATGGTAAATTTTCATGCAATCTTTAAAATGATATATAAATAAATAAAGTTCAATTTTTCTCAAGGTGATGCTTCTAACTTGCTAAACTGATTGTTTCGACAAAGTCATATTTCATGCAATTTACTTTATTATGAAAGATTTTAAACATACATACAGTTTTGTAGATCTAAGTAATTCCATTCAATAATATGTTAATGTATTTAAATTTATCTCAAAAGTTGATAATCTATAATGTTGTTATTCACTTTTCAACACAGCACATTTTTAATAACATCACTTGTATGTAGTTAAGTATGTAATGTTCATTTATTTTGATTTTTATAATTATGTATTTCTTGTATAACTCATTTCTTCTCAAATAATAGTATTCACATAATGTAATTGTAAAATCCATTTCCAAAATGTCATGAAATCGATCTAATAATCAAATCAATAGTAAAGAATAGTTAACTTTTAATAGTAACCTGAAAATTGAAATATATATAATAAACATAATTCAAAAATATTCCACTTTACCAAAATGGTATAATTATTTAAAATATTCAAATATATTGTATACATGATTTCATTTATAAATATGAAAATTGTTGACATGTGTAATATCATAATATAACCTCAAATATGAAGTTCGGACGTTCGGAGGCAGAAGTACACCATAGATAATATCAGATTAAAATAGATGAGAATCACAGAAATTAACTTTAGGCACGAAATTCGAAAATTAGACATCAGAGATTGCTTTGAAATATATCAGACTAAGAATGAAGAGCAATTTAAGAACAATCGAAAGAGGGACGCCAAGAATAATTTCAGAAGTTGAGTTAAAAAAATGGAAAATTAAATTTGTAAGAATAAATAGAAAAATGAAAAATAATTTGAAAAATATAAGTATAACAAATTTATAAGAAGTATAGAAAAGTTTCGCAGAGAAGTTGAAAAGAAATCGGAGCGGAAATAAAATATTGGAAAATAAAATTGGAGCTGAAATATAGAAATTCATGAAAATTAGTATAAGCAACAAGTCTGGAATCTTAGAAGAAAAGAGAAGAGAGCTCGAAGAAAAAAGGTACCTCAATTAACTATAAAATTAATATCGAATAAAAAAAGGCCATTTCAAATTATATCTTAAGTTTATTTTAGTTGTAAGAAGTTTGAGAGTGTTCAAGATTTTTTTTCTTCTTGTTGAAATTAAATTGTATGTTTAAAATTAATCAGAAATATTATTTACAAAAAAATTTAAGATTTCAATAAAAAAAAAAAGAATCCACCCTGAGATAGAGAGTCAACTAAATTAAAATTTAATAAAATTCAAAATTCATTAAAAAAGTATTTCAAATAATATCATAACAATAAAATCATAACAATTGGCGCACGCAACGTAGGGCGATTTAAAAACAGGACTGCACAGGTATATTAAAATTTTTTCAATAATAATAATAAATATATATATCATTAAAAATGTGGTATCAAAAGAAAGAAGAAATTGAAAAGGAACAGGTGGAACAATATGAGAAGAAAGACTTATATGAATTGTTGTTGGAAATGAAAAATAGTATTTATGAAATGAAAGAAGACAATAAAATTATTATAGAAAGTATGGTCAAAATGAAAAATGAAATAAAAGAAGAAATGAAAGTAGAAAATAAAAACACGAGAGAATATATGGACGAAATGAAAAATGAAATAAAAGAAGAATATAAAAACACGAGAGAATATATGGACAAAATAATAAATGAAATAAAAGAAGAAATGAAAGCAGAAAATAAAAACACGAGAGAAAGTATGAATGATAATTTTGAAAAATTCACAAATATTGTGAAACCAGAAATAAAAGGTATAAATAAAACATTTGAAGATAGATATATGAAATTAGATAAAGAGGATGAAAGGATAGAAAATGTGAGTGAACCAATGGAAGAAATTAGGGAAGTACAAGATAAGGGAATACAACAAATAGAACAGAACATTGACAACGAAATGAAACCTAGATTAGAAAAAATAAATGAAATGGATAAACTGGAACGGAAGCAAAGTGAACAAAATTATATGATCCATGAAATTAATATGAACGAAGAACAAACTACTCATATGAACATTATGAATGATAGTTCACAAATACTTGATATATATCATAAAAACTTACAAACAAATAAATTTATTATTGACTTTAATATAAAAATTAAATCTATACTGAACTGGGAAGATGAAATATTAATGAAAACAACACAATTGAATTCAGGTGCATATTTATTGTTCAATAGTAGGGAACAATTGGAGAAAAAAGTAATAAATTATTTAGGGGGAATATTAAATCCAAACAAAAGCAGATATGAATTACTTTGGGGAAAATTTTTTTATAATAAAAATAGATATGCAAGTGATTTAGCAATGAATGTTAGTTTTAGAAATGCTGTCATAAAATTAAGGGAGGATGAAAGAGGTAAATAAGTTTTTTTTTTTTAAAATTATATATGGCAGGATGAATGGATAAAAAACTGGCAATTGAAAAGGAATGAATGAATTGAAATATTATATTCATTAAAAATAGAATTGAAGTGAAATTAATTGACATTACTTATAAAAATATAATTTGTTATGAATATTAAGTAGAAATAGAAGGTTTAAGTACTGAATTATCCAGGGTAATAAAGGATAAGTATAATTAATAGAAAACAATAGATATAAATGATAATAAATAAGAATAGAAACATGTAATATTATGATAATGAGAGAAAAGACATTGAAACAAAAAAAAAATTAACATAGACAGGAATTGATATATTGAATGTTAAGAACTCAAACCCAGATTCACAGTAGAAGAGAAAGTA
Source organism: Henosepilachna vigintioctopunctata (assembly GCA_030704895.1). NCBI lineage: Eukaryota > Metazoa > Arthropoda > Insecta > Coleoptera > Coccinellidae > Henosepilachna > Henosepilachna vigintioctopunctata. Next base: position 284,143 of record JARQZJ010000113.1, read on the forward strand.
AGTTAAATAGAAATTGGAATTTATAATGATGGGAATAGAAAAATAAAATGAAATACTGATATAAATAAACTGAAATATGAAAAAGAAAAGTATATGTCTACCAAAATAGGGGACAAGCGGTATAATAATTCTGTCTACCGAGAGATGGGGACAAGAAAAGAAAAGTATATGTCTACCAAAATAGGGGACAAGCGGCAATAAATAAATAATAAATAGAATAAGTTGATGAAAAATATAAATAAGAAAGTAACTGAATAAAAATTACAAATGCGGAAATCTATCCTATCATATAAATATGAATTGAAGATAAGAGAAAGGGAATCTGTAGATTGAATGAGAATGAAAATTAATATGAGATAATAAAATACCAAGTTCAATATATAAACATTATGTATAAGAAGTACAATATGCTGTCACAACAATTTATAAAAAGAACAGGATAGAATGTGCACAAGTTGGAATGCCGTTCTTTATAAGAACAGGTCAGAAGGAATACAACTAAGTGAATGCAAATAGAAAACTAATTTCATTGATCAACATTGAAAATAAAAATGCAGAATATTTGAAATAAAGATAATAAAATATAAGTAATAAATATATGGATAATTTGGGAACTTAATATTTAAATAGATATTACAATATGAAAGAGAACGTTAAACATATTGATGTATGAAATGATGTATGATAAAAAATATATATGAATGTAACTACTATGAAATTTCTGTTTGAGAATTTATGTAATGTATGATGATGACAATGTAGTTATGAATGATTAGAGGAAATGATTATGTATGATGAATGTAAAACATTTGAAGAAGTTATTTGACAGATATTCTATAAACAATGAAAGATAAATATAATTAATGTAGAGAATATTTTCAAATTGAAAAATGTAAATTTGGTTTTTCTTTTCTAGAAAAATTTACAATTTTTATATAAAATAAAAACAAAATTTAGGGGAATTGTTATGGTAAATTTTCATGCAATCTTTAAAATGATATATAAATAAATAAAGTTCAATTTTTCTCAAGGTGATGCTTCTAACTTGCTAAACTGATTGTTTCGACAAAGTCATATTTCATGCAATTTACTTTATTATGAAAGATTTTAAACATACATACAGTTTTGTAGATCTAAGTAATTCCATTCAATAATATGTTAATGTATTTAAATTTATCTCAAAAGTTGATAATCTATAATGTTGTTATTCACTTTTCAACACAGCACATTTTTAATAACATCACTTGTATGTAGTTAAGTATGTAATGTTCATTTATTTTGATTTTTATAATTATGTATTTCTTGTATAACTCATTTCTTCTCAAATAATAGTATTCACATAATGTAATTGTAAAATCCATTTCCAAAATGTCATGAAATCGATCTAATAATCAAATCAATAGTAAAGAATAGTTAACTTTTAATAGTAACCTGAAAATTGAAATATATATAATAAACATAATTCAAAAATATTCCACTTTACCAAAATGGTATAATTATTTAAAATATTCAAATATATTGTATACATGATTTCATTTATAAATATGAAAATTGTTGACATGTGTAATATCATAATATAACCTCAAATATGAAGTTCGGACGTTCGGAGGCAGAAGTACACCATAGATAATATCAGATTAAAATAGATGAGAATCACAGAAATTAACTTTAGGCACGAAATTCGAAAATTAGACATCAGAGATTGCTTTGAAATATATCAGACTAAGAATGAAGAGCAATTTAAGAACAATCGAAAGAGGGACGCCAAGAATAATTTCAGAAGTTGAGTTAAAAAAATGGAAAATTAAATTTGTAAGAATAAATAGAAAAATGAAAAATAATTTGAAAAATATAAGTATAACAAATTTATAAGAAGTATAGAAAAGTTTCGAAGAGAAGTTGAAAAGAAATCGGAGCGGAAATAAAATATTGGAAAATAAAATTGGAGCTGAAATATAGAAATTCATGAAAATTAGTATAAGCAACAAGTCTGGAATCTTAGAAGAAAAGAGAAGAGAGCTCGAAGAAAAAAGGTACCTCAATTAACTATAAAATTAATATCGAATAAAAAAGGCCATTTCAAATTATATCTTAAGTTTATTTTAGTTGTAAGAAGTTTGAGAGTGTTCAAGATTTTTTTTTACTTCTTGTTGAAATTAAATTGTATGTTTAAAATTAATCAGAAATATTATTTACAAAAAAATTTAAGATTTCAATAAAAAAAAAAGAATCCACCCTGAGATAGAGAGTCAACTAAATTAAAATTTAATAAAATTCAAAATTCATTAAAAAAGTATTTCAAATAATATCATAACAATAAAATCATAACAATATATATATATATATATATATATATATATATATATATATATATATATATATATATATATATATATATATATATATTATATATATATATATATATAATATATTATAATAATAATAATAATAATTCTACAGAGTGAAATACTCACGTAGGCTCCCTCTATCGGCGAAAGGACATATAAACACTCCCTAGCGTTCAAGATTCCTACTCATGGCAACAAGAGTGCGAGTGGAAGGCTTTGTAGATATTTCATTCGAACTTTTTCATTCTCTTAATTTGGTATAGGACCTATGTTCGTTTTGAAAGTCATCGATTTTTGATTGATAGATTAAATATGGACTGATGATTCATAATAATGATGAAACAATTGTATCCTATTATCATTCAACAAGATCGATGAATTTTTCGGAACGCTCTTAATATTCACTCTCGAAAGTGATGGGTTCGTTCTCGTTGACAACATTTGTGTAGACAGCTCCCTGAGAGTTTTATTTGAAATATTTCGATATTTCGATTAAGAGTCTCAGTATTTACTATATATATATATATATATATATATATATATATATATATATATATATATATATATATATATATATATATATATAAAAAAGTTGAGTTTTATTTCATAAGTGAGAACTTCTTCATGGGTTATGTGTATGGGTATGGTATGATGTGCACTTTAGATCACTTTTGGATGGGTTAAATCTATCGGTAACGCAAACTGTCTTGATGATAATAATAAGTCTTCATTTTCCTACAGGTAAAAACACCCAGTTACAGGAAAAATTTTAAAAAATATATTCAGTACTAACACCAAATGATATAATGCAAATGTTTAAGATTAAAATGATTATCAATAAAAAAGTTATTATAATAAATAATAGACAATAAGACTAAGGCTTAGTTCAGGATTCAATATACATGAAAAGCGTCCAAGTGTACCCGTCTAATGAAAGCAAATGAGTCACTGTTGATATCGCATTTGTCAGGCACATCCTAGAATAGCGAACACATATATCTAATGGGTGATGAGAGAATTAGTTTTCGGAGTACTCCAATGAAAAAAATTGACTTGAACGTGAACATTATCTAGGAACATGAAAATCAATAGAGCCAATAAGGATAGGATAGTCTACATAACCATGTAAGAGGTTATACAGAAACTTCAGAGACAAAAAGTCCCTGAACTTCGATTGATATATCTCCATACCTGCTTAACAGATCAGTGTGTCTTTATCCCCTGGCCGGATAAACGTGATCTTCCCTCCAAATCAGATATTTGAGAAATTTACGTTGTATCTCTCAATGATTTTCATGATAATTGTAAATGGGACACCAAATCATACATCCGAAATCTAATTTTCTCTTCACAAGCGCATTAAATAATTGTATAAGCGTTTTAGTAGTGTCCAGCATTACGCACAATAAATTCATAAGATTTGAATGCTGTCGAAATTGTTTTATTCATATTCGTTACAAAAATTAATTTGTTATCAAATATTATGCCGACGTCTCGAATTTCGGAGACCTTGGTCCTGTTAATTGTGTAGTCAAATTGTGTGGGACATTTCTTTTCAGTGGATGTGACAACGTTACATATTGAGTTTATTGTGGTAGCACCAATCAGAAACGGTGGTGAGGCCATCCTGTAAGCTTACGTAGTCCTCATATATTTCGATTTTGCGATATATTTTGTAATCATCAGCATTCATGAGACTATGAACTTCTAGTCAGTCTATTACATCTTTTACAAAAAGACGAAACAACAGTGGGCCTAAATAAGAGCCTCGTGGTACAACCGAAATGGCTGTTTATACATAGGACTTATGACCGTCACATTGTACAAACTGTTTTAGATTATTTAAATAAGACTAAATTAGGGAAACATGATAATGAGTCAGTCTTGAAAATGAGCTGATCGCTGGAAACATGCTGACTCAAAGTTATAGCCTCATAGTCTTATTTTTCAATAAGTTCGTGAAACATTGAACGGAAAGTTCAATTTGAAACATACATAACCGTCTGACGTTTTCGAAGAAATGTTGAAAATTCTATGGAGTAGCACACGAATAAATAAACAGAATAACATTTTAACATCGTATTCATTAGAAAATGGAATCAAATTAGTGCTGCAGATCTGATGAACAGAATTCAGTGGAGCTAAATAATATTCAAAGCACACTTGACTTGTCAGACTTCAAAGCATGTCAGACCTCCATGTTGTATATATATTTTATGCGGAATATCGATTATTTGTAGTTTGCGAGGCATCATATAATTATAAATTTGCCTCAATTTTACTCTGCAGCTTCTGAATATATTATATAAAGAGAGAAATTCACAACTTTCGAGTTCGAAACTAGACTTGAATGATGAAACTTTCAGTCCAATAATCTATACCTAAGACTTTACGGAAATAAGTTGCTTAACTTCAATAGAATAAATTGAACACTTTTAATATTGGATTTTGATTGCCATTGTGTTGTTTTCGGGATCGCTAAATATTAATTTCCCAGTTGAGTGGAATATTCATTGTACACATTCACAAAAATATTGAATGATTTTGATATCATGTAATAATACTGCAATATATTATGGTACCTTTTCTTGATAACTATTTGATAACTTTTTTGATATTAAAGAAGATGAAGACTTACTCACTGCTTTTTTTTGGTTCTTGGAATTCATCGTTTGATATTCTGCCTGTTTGTTTCGCATATTCTGCCAATTTTTGTGCATATTTGAAGTTATTTCATTGATATTCATGCATAGATCAACGTGTTCATGTTACATATAATAATGATAATAATATTTATTGTAAATCATTACTTACATTGTACATATTACGTTTTAATAAATATGGTAATTACAACCTAGAAGAATGCTCACAAAGGACATAAATCAGTTTTGAATCTGATTTTCTGTTCAGCCCTTGAACGAAAATATCAGTTCAATTTTGTATGGAATTTACGGCAGTAATGAACGACATAATCTCAGATGCGACTGAATCAGAGTAAAAATTGAAAACTGCTCAGTTATATTAAATAATGCTCTTGAATTCTCAACAAGTATCAATGACTGGGAAGCATTTTTCACCTCGGGCTGAAGGTTTGCACCTTGAAGCGGTTACAAATTCAGTTTCCGATCGAAACTAGATCACAAAGAGACAATCAAAATATCAAATCAAATAAAGAAAATCTTTATCGGACAAAATGTTGTTGAATAAAATTTGAGTATAAAGAAGGTGTTTGACTTTCAATTGTCAGCTGTGATGACTAACCATCACTCAATGAGTACTCACTATCTAAAATTGAGTTCGCGTATAAAAATGCGCATCCACCATTCCATTGCACAGAATTACACACATTACACAAAAATTCATACCGCATAAAAAACGGTATGGATTGAATGGCAATCAGATTGGAAGTTCACATCACGCTTATTTCAAACATCTCTGACAATGTCCATTGAATACGCATAAACATTGCACAAATATCCATTGAACTGAAATGGTGTAGGTAAAAGCACTGAGTATGCAACCTAAGATGCAGTGAAATATTGTTTTATTTTGCAGATACCTAGATGTACAATATTTCATTGATCGAAAACGGAGGGTAGAATACATAACGTTAAAATGAAAATAGTGGAAAAGACTTTTTATTCGTGAAAATTTCCTAAGTGAGAACTTTTCAAGCCGCTTTGGGCACTCTTGATTGGGGAAAATCTTATATACGTTCGCCTTAGCAACATGGTGCGCTTGTGCTGTGCGCGAAGACGCTTTTTAGATGTGTTAAATCTCATGTGATCGTGTTACCAACATGCTTCTATTAGTATATTTGTATCTTTACAGCAAGCGTATTGTTCTTGGATAAGTTTCAATCGAACATTTTCGGTTGTTACTTTTATAAACAGAAGATTATTTCATCTTCTTAAGAACACAATTGTAATTCCAAAAAGTCTAATTATTGTTGGAATTGATGATGACAGCGGAAATTAGGCCAAAATCCAGTACATTGGAGTTTGTATAAATACATATACTATACATAAATGATATGGTTGTATATTGATCGCTATTTCAATTCGATTCTGTTTATATTTTCATACTTTGTACAGACCTTAACAGCTATTTGATCTGCCTCGAAAATATATGGTTTCTTTATACGCAACGGGAAATATTTCAATAATTCGTCAACATTTGTAGGACTATTGAATGCCCTAATTCGTAGCGAGTTGGAGTATGGCTGCATGATCTGGCCTCCTATGCCCACTTGGCATCACTGTCATCTTCAGGCTATTTAGAGATGGTGCTTGAAATTCTTAGTTTAGAGGAAGGATCCACAGAGACGAGATTCCAAGTTCACTTACAGAGAGGGGTCAATCATGGCGAATTACTGATTTGATTCATTTCAATCTCATTGTAGGCGGGAGAGAAACTTAAACATATTACGGTACAACAGTATTGATTGTCCCCTTCTCTTGTCTGCTTTGAAATTTTGTGTTCCTTGGAAAAATTCTCGTACAACAGAATTATTCCACCTAGAGATTCCAAAAATCAACAAGCTGAAACAATCCCCCATCTAGTTTATGGAGTCTACATTCAATACAGTTGCTAATGAATGTACCTTCACTTTGACTGCTACAAGTTATTATTAGGAGTTATGTGAACAAAGGAAATTGACTAAAATGAAATGGAAAAAATTAGATGGAACTATTTGTTTCATCTCTTTTTGTTTTATTCATTAAGTTATTCAGTTATTTCTCTTTATTATGTCAATATTTTCATATTAGTTATAAACCTGTTGAGAATTAACTACTTGTTATTATAATCATTATCACTATTATTATTTTAACACTCAAAAGTAGTAAGTTTTCACTCCAAACGGCAGTCAGTACAATTAGTCCCTATATAGAATTATTCCATCCTGTTTCACGCAAATTATCAAACGATTGCGTACTTATCGTACGCAATCGTTTTTAATATTTTATTTGTACTAATTTTTGAATTATTACTGGGTGTCAATGAATTTATATTATGATCACTTATCTTTGGTGTGAGAAGCATCTGACAATCGATCGATTTGTCGTTTGTTATGACATAATAAATACGAGTTCTACTGATATTTGTTAGCCGTGTAAAGTCGGTGAAAAATTTAAATAATCCACTGTTTGTTATTAATTTTTTACACTTGTTTGGATAAAAAGTTTTCGAGTTAAAATCATAGTTGAAATGACCCATGATTATCTGTGTTTCGTTTAAATCAAGCAGCTCTTCGATTAACTTTCCAAATTTTCAATCAGTTTGCCCTTATCGTACGCAATCGTTTTTAATATTTTATTCGTACTAATTTTTGAATTATTACTGGGTGTCAAATTTCAAAAAAATTCATAGAAAATCAAACCAGAAAACGAATTCCGTTCATGACTCACGAGATTATATTCATATTTCGCAAATAATCATGCGATAAACGAAACAATGAATACGTCGTTTTACCCTCTGAAAAAATATCATTAAATATGATAAAAGTCCCTATCTGTGCTGACTGTATAAAATTCCATTCGACTATAAAACATTCCACCCCAGACGGTAGAATGAACGAGCCTCCCTCCCCTAATAAATATTACATCACCTAATCAAAACAGTGGGGTGATTCAAATGGTTGATAGTCCCGATATGTCCGCAATTCCCTGAGGATTGCAAGTGCAAACAGCAAACTGGAAAACAACAAAGAGGCAGGGGTGAGCATGTCAGGGTCTCAATGATACTTTCCAGTGAAGGGACACATCTTGTGTTGTGCATCTCTCAAGGTGATGCTTTCCGATTCTTTAGGGTCCTCCTGTGAGTGGGGATCCATCAAAGAATGTGTTAGATCACAAAACATAAGGGATGAAAAGTTGAAATTGTACACCAGGGAGAAAAACACTTTTATATACATCATTGATCAAGTCGCGAGATTGGCATATTATCAACTTGCATTGAATTTGTAACGTTTTCAAATTCTTTACACTGGTTGAAGAAATAATTGTTTAGATCGCATCGCATGAAATAATAATCTCTAATAGAAAAATGAATCGCAAAATGTGTTGATAAGCGCATAACTCAACAACGCCTTGACGAATTTTGTCGATTTTTTTATGTTCGTTGAAGTCCAAGGGACGGTTTTTACAGCGAAATATTCGAATAATTGCCGGAAAACCCTAAAAACAGCTCATTTCTTTTTCCCATGAAAACGTTTTCGAACATAAATGTAGCTTCAACTGCTGGACCGATTCTTAGTATTTCTCTGTTGTGTTTGTTATTGTCAGGGAAACAATTTAAAAAATTGCATATGAAATTAGAAAATTTAAGAATAATTAATTGATAATATAAGTAAGAGATAATTATTGATTGTCAAAGAGAGGATGTAAAAACACTGATTATCTTATCACACATTTCGTTCAGTTCAGAGCTATCACGACTAATATTAATACTTCAATTTGATATAAAATTGTGGTAAGTTTAAATAGACACGTTACTAACATAGCACTTGGTATATTTGATTATAGAGAAGAATACATAGTCTTCTTTAACTCCTCTCGACCTGCATTCAATTATAACGTTGAAATAAATTAGCAAATCGTTGCTGTTGGACCAATGAACGTTGTGTGCTAATATTTCAAGGCAAAGTTCAATTGTTATTGATAATATTATGCGAAGAGTCATTTCAAATAGACGCTATTGGTGGAGCCACCAAAGCCACTATATTCATTGTTTTCCGGGAATGGACTAAATTCTGAATATATTTCGACTTATATCCGGCAAATATCTCATATAATTGATAAGGAGATATATGGGACGAGTAGTTGATACGAAATTAGGAACTATACAAGCATAAATGTACAACTATACATATTAACGGACAGGTTAATAACTTTCAATACATCAAACGTATTAATTTAGGAATGTTTTGATAATTCGACTGATTTGAAATAACAGGAAATATTGCAGTCCCTTCGTTAGTAGGTGAGTCTCTGGCTCCACACAGGATAAATATTAAAAACAAGATAGTGTAGCACAAATAGTAGAAGATGTCGTTCCGGCTTTTTGAAAAATATTCAGAAAAAAATAAATGGTCGTACAAAATTCGCCGGGTCAGCTAGTAATGATATAAAAATAATATTCATTTAGAAATAGCTATTACACAATAATATATACATTTGGATTCAAAATATATTATTCACAAATACATATATGTTAAATATTCAATAGTTTTGGCGTTTACTTGATGTAAATCAATTATAATTGAATATAAACTTGAATTCAAACACTTGAACTTATGATTTACACTTTATTGACTTCAACTGAATTTATATAAGATAACATTTTCAATTATGCATATCAGAATGGTCTTCAATATAGCATAAATTCTCTTTCTATTTATTCAATTTCAAGAAGCAAGTGTATTATTTTTCACTTCAACAATTCGATTTCATTATTCACGTGCAAAGCGGAAATAGGCAGTCTGATCAAGAAAAAGGAGTAACTGGTTGATCTTTAATCTAAATTTGTTTGTAATCTTGAATCAAATAGGTCTTCAAATAAAAATTTTGAATAATTTCATCTAGTTTCACTGTCTATATTGTACATAAATTAGATGAATTTAAAAAAAGGTGTTATTTTTAGAGGTATAGAACTTTTAATTGCAAGTTTTAATTGCAATCAAAAAAACAACGATGGATCATTCGATTGACAAGAAGTCTTTTTATTCGAAAGATAATCTTGTGGCATTACATTTTGAATACGATTTCTGGCATATGACCGCCACGGCTGGCTCGGATGTAGTCCAATCTTGACGTCTAATTTTCGATGACTTTTCTCAACATTTGTGGTTGTATATCGGCAATAACACGGCGAGTATTGTTTTCCAAATGGTCAAGCGTTTGTGGCTTATCCGCATAGAGCAATGACTTCATATAGCCCCACAGAAAGTAGTCTAGCGGTGTTGAATCACCGAATCACTAGATCTTGGAGGCCAATTCACAGGTCCATAACGTGAAATTAGGCGGTCACCAAACGTGTCTTTCAATAAATCGATTGTGGCACGAGCTGTGTGACATGTTGGGCCGTCTTGTTGAAACCACAGCTCCTGGACATCATGGTTGTTCAATCCAGGAATGAAATTGTTATTAATCATGGTTCTATACCGATCACCATTAACTGTAACGTTCTGGCCATCATCGTTTTTGAAGAAGTACGGACCAACGATTCCACCAGCCCATAAAGCGCACCAAACAGTCAGTTTTTCTGGATGTAAAGGTGTTTTGATATACACTTGAGGATTATCTTCACTACAAATGCGGCAGTTTTGTTTGCTGACGTAGTAATTCAACCAGAAGTGCCCTTCATCGCTAAACAAAATTCGCTTATGAAAATCGGGAACAACGGTAATCTCGTTTTGGAAAAGAATTGCACTATTTTCAAGCGTTGTTCAGGCGTGAGTCTATTCATGATGAATTGTTAAACCAAACTGAGAATAAATCACTTCTCAGCTGTTAAATCGGTCTCCATCTTCAACAGTAATGCCAACTTAAAGTTCTATACCTTAAAAAAAAACACCCTTACGTCTCCCAAAATTTGAGAGCTAGCTGGTGTTATCATCAACATTTTACGTGGAAATACGTTATAAATTTATCAGAAGAAGTTATTTCGTTGAAATCTGTGACGACTCCTTGAATACAACAAAATAGTTTACCATTTTAGACACAATAATTAAAGGTTTGAGCTCCGAAAAGCTCTGAAATTCCGATTTGGGTTAAATCCTTCTGATTAAACTCAGTTCCAGCCACTACAAACTTGCAATGTTCGAATTAAGCGCATTTCGTCCGACCGCATAGAATTGTCGTCCGCCTGACGCATAGAAAATTTAATGTCTAGTTCGGCCCAATACCGTGAAGGGGACGGCTTGAATTATAATAAATTAGATTCAGAAGTCCGTGGCACAATGAGAGTGGACAGGCCGGATTATGGTGTTGCCCAAGTTTCTCTCGTCTTGGCTTAAAGTTTCCTTATGGAATACATTTTGCGGCAAGTTTATCCGGCAAAAAATGAATCTGACGGTTAAGTACTGCGCCAAATCCGGGCCACTTTCAAAGCGTGTCTTGTTCAACAATTTCTGCATAGTTTTCGAGGCATAAGCAGTTAGTTGCATTGAGTTAATGGACGCTGGAAGTTTGGAGGACAACTGAACTTATCTTATGAATAGACGAGTACGTGAATCACATCTAGTGTTGTTAATTCCGGAAAGTGCTCTGTGTAAGATGGAAGTATTTAGACATAGTCCATCGTTAGAACTCTGCTGGTGTCTTGCTTATCTGCAGAAGAAAGATGAGTTTTGGAACAATGAAAATCAACTAGCTTGAGAAATTATGAAAATGTCATTTATTCCTGAACATATTTCAACAACTTCATCATTCTTGAGATGATTATGGATGTTTGATGAATGCTACATTCCCTAAGAGAAGTTGTTCTGTTCACTTACACATTTTCAATGAGATAAATAGAAAGAAGAGCATATTAGGTCTACGGAAATCCTCCTAGTATTCTTTTGAAGTCGCAATTAGTCACTAAACTATTCTGTAATAAGAAGCTGAGAAATTGACGAAAGCAAATACAAATTTCCTAGCAGTCTACTATAAGTCAACTTTGTGTATAAGTTAATGTAATCGTATATACTGATAGTTTTGGGAACGCAACATTACACATAACAAGAAGAATATGCTGTTAACGTCAACGAAATTGAAAAATACGTTATTATTTTGTTGTGTTATCACCTCGTATCCTTCTTGTACTCATGGGCATGCAGAAAATTGGAAATTTTAGTGAGCTTAATGCTTTGAATGCTGTTATATAAAGACGTCCAGGTATTTTCAGACATACGTATATGGAAATAGTATACATCTTATATTCATGAAAAACGAACTATATTCATGGGAAACCGATAATCTACTTTTTCATCTCGAAGTAAACCTAAGACGTGTAAGCAAGAAATATCTTCTTAAATTGAATAATTTTCTCATATTTCAATAAGTTCCAGAAATCCACTATTTTTGTACAATTTTTCTCCTCCCTCATACACACACATGTTTAAATACATACTCCTATTTTTTTATTTCTTATTTTCTGAAAGTTTCATTTGGAATATTTCGATATTTTGATCATAGATGTCAGTGTTGACTATCTATGGAGGATTCATGAATCTGGAAACTAGTTATAGAATTGGCTAGCAGGTGGTGAAAAATACAACCATTTTTACTCATGTGCTGACATAGTAAGCTCTCACGAGTATGAATGAAACGTCTACAAAGCCTCTTCCGTTTTTGTATGGAAGTATGCACTCTTCTTGACAAGAGAGGGCGTTCTTCCATGCCCGACCGAGTTTATCTCGTTTTTTTATAGAGGGAGTCGAGGTGATTAGTTCAGTTGTGGATGTTTGCCTCATTTTAAAGAGATAGGGCCTGGGTGCGGTTGAAAAACCGTGACTTGATTGTTTAGATGCAAGCTACTGTTGATTTCAATAAAAGGATGAAACAGTTATATGATATTCCCAACAAATTAATTCTTTTTCGGAACGCACTTGATATTCACTCTCGAAAGTGATAGATTGTGTTTTCGTTTACAAGATGTGTGGCGACAGCTCCCTAAAAGTTTAGTTTGAAATACTGGGTTTGAAATTGTGACTTAAGCCAAGTGTAACAGTAAATCAAAATTGAGCGAAACACCTCCCTGTCATTCATTAAAAAACACTCTATATATAATAATAATAATGTGAATAATAAGCATTTATTTCAAGTGTTTCAATGATAAAGTTGAAATATTCAGACAAACCACATCTCAATGCTCAACATAATGTTTCAAGTGATAAGCTAAACACATGACTCACATCATCAATAGCCCAGTGTCATTTAGTTTCATAAAAACTCACTATTGCTGGTAGTTGATAAGGAATACACGATTCCCGAAAAGGTAGTCCTAACATCGACCTCAACGTCATTTTCTGAGTAACAAATAGGGTATTAGTATGTGGGCTGTTGCCCCAGAATATTATTCCATATGACAACAACGACTCAAAATTTGCAGAGTAAATTGTCTTCAATACATTTATGCTAACTTGATGCTTCAAAACGTTAATCGAATATAAGACAGACAGCAGTCTCCCATTCAAGTAAGCAACATGCTGAGGCCACTTCAAGGTAGCATCAACATGGATACCCAAAAACTTGATAGACTCACTAGATGCTATATCATTATCAATAATATTTACTGACAATGGAAATGAACGACGAGAGCGATCAGTATGGAAAAAGACAAAGTCAGTCTTGGCAATGTTTAACCTTAAACTGTTAACGCCACACCAGGAAGTTATAGACTCAAAAGCATCTTCGGCCCTATTGATAACGGTGGCCAAATTATCGTCGGAAATTATGATATTAGTATCGTCAGCGTACATAGAGAACCCACAAGCCAGATCACCAATCACCTCCGGCAAATCGTTAATGTAAATCAGGAACAAAAGTGGCCCAAGGACACTCCCCTGAGGGACACCTCTGACAACAGTAACATCATCGGATATACAAGTCGCTCCGTCTCGAACCAATTCAACTCTTTGTTTGCGATTACTGAGATAACTTCTAATTAATATAAGTTGATTATCTCTAATGCCATATGTCCACAATTTTTCCAACAATTTTTCATGATTTACACTGTCAAACGCCTTAGACAAGTCTAGAAACATACCAAGTGCAATGCTTCCATCCTCCAAGGCCCCCAAAATCTTACTCAAGAGTTGAAATATAGCGGTTTCGGTGGATTTTTGTGCTATAAAACCATGTTGATATTTGCTGAAAACATTAAACTTTCTGAAGAAAGAAATTAAACGGATAGAGAGAACTCTTTCAAAAATTTCAGAAAAAGATGACAAGAGACTAATTGGGCGATAATTTTCCATTTCCTCATAGGAACCCTTTTTAAAAAGGGGCTTAACAACTGCTATTTTTAGAGATTCCGGAAATATTCCTTCAATAAATGACCTATTAATGATGAAACTCAAGGGTTTTGCAATTACATGAATACATTTCTTCAGCACCTTCATAGGAATTCCATCATGACCGTATGATGTTGAATTTTTCATTTTAGCAACAATTGATATTAATTCAGATGGTAAAAGTTTAAACATAAAAAAAGATTTATGGACTTTTGATTCTTTGGTAAAATTGCAGAGTGATGAAGGCGTACCTTCACCCATATTAATGAAAAACTCATTAAACCTGTTCGCCACCGCAACAAGGTCCCCAGTGGGTATCCCAGACCGTCTATCTTGTTTGCCTCTCAGTTCTCTTATCAATGTCCATGTTGCTTTCGATTTATTGGTAGAATTGGCTATATATATATATATATATATATATATATATATATATATATATATATATATATATATATATATATATATATGTATAAGTGTGAAGGTTTATTGGGAATGAGCACAGTTTAAAATTGATGGAATAATTGTTTATTCTACATATGTTTTGGCTCTAGGCCTTTCAAGAATATTACAGGTTCATGTTAGTTGAAAATTGACTTCACAGATCTTCCGTAAAACTGATTTGTGCAAGAATTATGTTCTATGGGTAACATCTGTAGATTCGTTTTCGTTATTGAGCAAAGCACAAGAAAACTGAACGAATTATATATATATATATATATATATATATATATATATATATATATATATATATATATATTTTGAAAGTTTTTAGCATTAACAGGCTTTTTTAATATGAAAAAGTTTATTTCTGTTGACGTTTCGTTGTTATATTACAACTTTGTCAAAACTAATTAAATAAATATTTAAAGCCTGTTAATGCTAAAACCTTTCAAAATAAATACCTCAAACAGGCAATAAATCAATTTCAAGATATATATATATATATATATATATATATATATATATATATATATATATATATATATATATATATATATATATATATACATTTGACAATATATCTGATTTCTGAACCATTTTATTTATATTTTACAAATTCGAATCTTGGGTTTTTTGGTTCAATTGGAACAAAATGATATAAGTTCATTTCCAAATTACGTTTCGGTTAATTTTTAACCTTAATCAAACTGGTATATATGTCATATATATATATATATATATATATATATATATATATATATATATATTCTTATATATATACATATATATATATATATATATATATATATATATATATATATATTATATATATATACATATATATATATATATATATATATATATATATATATATATATATATATATATATATGTTCTTTTGTTGTGGATTCCATTTCCAGGTTCGTACACCTTGAACTTGGCTACGCCGTTCTGAGGAGAGCCAATAAGCTCGAAACACGTGTCAACGGCTGCTTCCAATTGAGTTGCGGGCTATACCGATAATTGTGTTCTTTGTTTTTTTTTTTGTCATTTATACTGTTCACCGCAAGAAACTTCTTCATTTCTTATATATATATATATGACATATATACCAGTTTGATAAAGGTTAAAAATTAACCGAAACGTAATTTGGAAATAAACTAATATCATTTTGTTTCAATTGAACCAAAAAATTTCAAGATATATATATATATATATATCTTGATATATATATATATATATATATCTTTATATATATATATATATATATATATATATATATATATATATATATATATATATATACATTTGACAATATATCTGATTTCTGAACCATTTTATTTATATTTTACAAATTCGAATCTTGGGTTTTTTGGTTCAATTGGAACAAAATGATATAAGTTCATTTCCAAATTACGTTTCGGTTAATTTTTAACCTTAATCAAACTGGTATATATGTCATATATATATATATATATATATATATATATATATATATATATATATATTCTTATATATATACATATACCTTGAACTTGGCTACGCCGTTCTGAGGAGAGCCAATAAGCTCGAAACACGTGTCAACGGCTGCTTCCAATTGAGTTGCGGGCTATACCGATAATTGTGTTCTTTGTTTTTTTTTTGTCATTTATACTGTTCACCGCAAGAAACTTCTTCATTTCTTATATATATATATATGACATATATACCAGTTTGATAAAGGTTAAAAATTAACCGAAACGTAATTTGGAAATAAACTAATATCATTTTGTTTCAATTGAACCAAAAAACCCAAGATTCGAATTTGTAAATTATATATATATATATATATATATATATATATATATATATATATATATATATATATATATATATATATATATATATATATATATATATATATATATATATATATATATATAGTGCCTACGAGTCACTTCGACATAAAAACTGACATTCATTATTTGATTCAATTCCAGAATTGAAAATTTTGGTGTGGATGTTATCAAAATAACTCCGAGTCTCCAGTTGAAACCTATCTCTCTCTTATTCCGCTCATTATCATAATTCTCGTTATTCAAGTTCCCCTTGAGTTGCAAGTGAATAATGAATACGTTCCAAATTATACATTAACATGGAATAGGAGGAGTAATTATTTGATTATTATATTAGGGGATGAATTCTGCTGCTAAAAACAATTGGCTCTTTCTAAAGGCCCTAATTGTCTAGCCTCAATGTATAAGATCTGCATTCGGTCTCCAAACTCCACTTGAAAGCGACTTTTCCGCAAAATTCCCTAAAATAATGTCCTCTATAAACGAGCTGTGATAGATGACGTATTAACTCATTTCCACTTCCTCTAGTCTATTCAGATCATTGTTTTTTGGCTGCTAAGAATTAGAGAATAGTATTCTCTAATTTCTATCGAGTTGTACTCATACTGACAAACTTGGTGACCAATATACAGGGTGATTCATTACTTTCGCTGATTCATGCTTGAGATATTAACTGTCATACCACACCGTATATCTATGCGATATTAAGCATCAATGGTACTTAAACAGATCCATACAATTATCATCTGCGTAACGATTATTTTTGAATTTCCAATTGTTGAATTGGTTTTATCATTCATACTCATTTTTCCCAAAGCTTGTTCGAAAACCACCGAGTATATACCAAACAACAATCATGACAAAATGCACATCTTACTGAGTTTGTCATCTGTTTTCGGTGATTCCCTAATACAACGGAGCTTTTTCTCCATTCCAATTGTTTGATTAGTAATCTGTGTATATCAATTATCTGATTTTTTTGAATTCATTGCCAGTTGAACTCATATACAAACACCAACGTTTTTGTTTTCCTGGGATTCGAACCCAAACTTGTCTAGAGAGTGAGCTTCAATCTCTCCACTAGGCTATGGATAGGACAACATTGTGGCTTTAGTTCTCATCTAAACCATCTATAAGTTTGATATCTTCACATTAGCCATAAATTTGAGTGTTCTCTCCATATTTTCGAATGAATATTCTGCAAAAAATGACTACAATTGAAGATGATCCATTTCATTAGAACACCACATTTGTTTCCACAAGTTAGTTCTGAACGTTATTGTTCATGTTCAGACGAAAAATACGTGAAAGTTATATTGCTTTACAGACAATATGGGTCGGCAATATTATGAAGATAGCGCGCGGAGCGTACGAAAAATATAAAATATATTTTCAATATCGCTCACTTTGGTCTTTCGTTTTATCCCGTCATTATTTTCAATATCGTAGTAAATTCCAATGGAAGCCGACGATCTTTGGATTCATCAGCTATATACAAGGTCGTTTTGCTATCTTTGAGAAACAGAGCATACTCGAATGGAGTTTGAAGAAGATGGTGAGCGAACTATGTAGTGGAAAAACTGGAAAATGCTTTCAAGTAGTCACATATTGTTTATTATAATATAATCGTTCGATATCGCTCAAATAAACATCAATTCCTCAAACTCACAATCAATCCGAAAATAAAATTTGGTGTAGACCAAGTAGGGAATGACTTTCGATGAATTCTGAAACACCCGCAGGCCACATCTTCAACATGGGGAGACCCTTCGCGAACTAATCACGTCAGCTCCCTCTATCGAAGAAATGACATAAACTCTCTTCAGCATTCTAGATTCCATTCTCGTGACGAGATCAATACGTAGAGGTTTCATAGACATTTCATTATGACACCTCAGATGTGGAGCGATCAGGTCTACAAAGCCTCTTAGTTATCCCACTGATATTGTCACAAGAAAGGAATCTAAAATGCTTTAGTGAGTATATTTCTTCAATAGAGGGAGCTCACGTTATTAATTGAATGGATGTACTCCTCATTCTGAAGATGTGACCTGGGGGCATTCGAAAAGACATCGAAACTTGATTTATGGTTGAATATCACTGAAGATTTCCAATAAGGACCGAACAGATTTATGGTATTCTCATTCAACAAGTTCGATGATTTTTCGGAACGTGTTTAATATTCATTCCCGAAATTGACAGTTTGTGTCTATGTTGACAAATTTCGTGTAGACCACTCTCTGAGAAAGTTAAATTTTGATATTTCGACTGAAAGTCTCGATATTAGCTATATATATATATATATATATATATATATATATATATATATATATATATATATATATATATATATATATATATATATATATATATATATATATATATATATATATATATATATATATATATATATATATATATATATATATATATATATATATATTTTTAGCAATAACAGGCTCCTTTTGATATGAAAAACTTCATTTTTGTTAACGTTTCGTTGTATATCACAATTGTCAAAACCAATGAAAAGTTGTGATGTACAACGGAACGTTAACAAAAATAAAGTTTTTCATATCAAAAGAAGCCTGTTATTGCTTAAAACATTCAAAATAAAATATCTTGAACATATATAAAAATATATATTGATATTGATATAAATTGCTGTGTACTGTAAGAGTATTCTGTTCGCATCCATTTTCGTCCACTATCTGTTGATGCTAACCAGTATTATTAATTCAAGCTGCACTTTTTGAGCGTGGTAAACGATAAGGAAAAAATTTTATTCTTATTGAATAAATGAAAAGTTAATATCGTTGAAAATATTCTCATTATCTCACAATACATGTAGGTTATTCAGAAATTTTCAAAATTTAAACTATAGGTTTATGGTAACTGAAATAAGAATAATAAGAATGAATGTGTCTTCATTCGTTTTTCTTTCGAACTCGAGTTTTTTTTACAGAAGAACCGTATTGAACTCAGTTTTTCATGTGTCTGCATTTATATGAAATCAGTGACTGTTATTGTTCTGAAATATCGATTTCTGCTAGATTTTGAACTATACTCACGAAGTTTAATCCCATTTTTTCTCACGCCAACATAAACTCAATCTGAATTCTCACATGCTCCCACATAATCTCCTGAAACAGTACGGAAATCAATGAAGTGAAGAAACATTGAAATGATCATTCCATTTTATATACATTTTGCTCGAGTTATTCGAGAATTTAAGTGACTATACCGATCTTCAGATCAGTTTACAACACTATCAACAAGAAACGGAAAACCACTCACCAACATCACAAAATCCGTTGGCTACATGCGAGTTGTTTTTCCGGCGCTCCGGGCATAGCCCGGAGTTTCCGCATAATGTTCCGTTGGACGAATGAGTTGTCGACCTTTCGGACAAGCAGAGGCGAACACAAGGACTAAATTAATGGAAACGGCAAGATCGAGGGAAAACAAAAGGCCCTAAGTCATATCCGGTGCAAAGAAACTAAACTAGGCAAACTTAACCAAGGTGGAAATTATTTCGACCGGAAATAGCCGTGCATTAGCTCGAGTTCCGTTCGAAGCTTCGGAGGAGTGAAAAAAAGATTGTTTATTTGGAGTTTCATACCAACGAATTGCTGATTTTTTTCTATTATGAACCGCCTTGTTCCAAGATAAGTATAGTTTTATGTTCTAGACATATTCCATATTTGTACACTATTTTTGATGTTTATAGCAAAGCTGTAAGCTAAATTATATTAACTCTTTTTCGAAAAACTTAGTGTTTTTATTCGAATTATCGGTTTGAGATTGCGTAAACGATAACTTATTGGATTGGTAGCAACGTGAAAGTCATATTTTCTAACTCGAAAACTTCATAACGTCAAGGAGTACATGTCAATAGCTTTTTCCATTTGTTGACCTGAAGAAAAAGATTCCGTAGTTATTGTGATCATATCATCGACTCGTAAATATTCAAAATTAAAATTTTATTTCAACATTCTTTCGATAATTTTCTGACGAATTATTCAAAATATAATTATAGGTGAACTGGCTACGTGAAATATGAACGACGTAATGTCTCCATTATCCTTCGAGAGATGAATATTAGAGTATATTGAAATCGGTGTTCACATTTATTGGAAACGTAGGACAGCACTGTTTCGAGCTACCATACCTTCCTCAGTTACGTAATATCTTGAAAACGAAAGACTTCGACTTCAATCCTAAAATGTTCTTTTATGGACCATAATAATGTAATATGCTGTCAAACCATATGCATATATAATGCATAGTTTACTTTATATATCTCTGAGCTTAATAACCTAAAGAAAAGCACCTGCATACATCTTAAAAAGTCCTTAAATGAGTCCTAATAATTTGAATAAGTTGAATAAGTCCTTATCAATTAAGAAAATACATTTTAAAATTCTGGTTTTTGGAAATTCCATCTGATTAGACGAACTGATGCTAAAATGACGAAACGCTTGCCGATCATTCATCAAAGATTCCTGAACTGGCTACTTGAAACATGTAGAAATCGACAACAAGCGAAACATTCTGTACTTTATTATCGAGAGGATATTGGACGATTGAAGTCGATGCCTTTCTTGAACGTTACGTAACTGAGGAGAACATAGTAGCTCGAAACAGTTTACTGTCTTAGGTTTCCAGTGAATGTGAGCACCGATTTCAATATTCTGTAACATTTATCCCTTGAAGGATAATGCAGACATCACGTTGTTCGTGTTTCACATAACCAGCTCTGCTATTACAACTTTTGTCCAAATCAATTGCTAAAAACATTCGAAATAAAATATCTTAAACAGGCAATTCGAAATCAATTTTAAGATATATATATATATATATATAATATATATATATATATATATATATATATATATATATATATATATATATATATATATATATATATATATATATATATATATATATATATATATATATTTCGAAAGATTTTAGCAATAACAGGCTTTTTTTGATATGAAAAACTTTATTTTTGTTGACGTTTCATTGTTATATCACAACTTTGTCAAAACTAATATTAGTTTTATTAATTTATTAATAAATTAATAAAATAATATAATTTTTATAATATAATCAATTATATAATATGAAATAATATAATATAATAATAAATTAATTAATATAATTTAATTAATTTATTAGTTTTGACAAAGTTGTAATATAACAACGAAACGTCAACAAAAATAAAGTTTTTCATATCAAAAAAAGCCTGTTATTGCTGAAAACTTTCGAAATAAAATATCTTAAACAGGCAATAAATCAATTTCAAGAAATATATATATATATATATATATATATATATATATATATATATATATATATATATATATATATATATATATATATATATATATATATATATATATATAGGTAGAACTAGTAGAAATTTCGGTACTGGAATACGGAGTATGACTAAGGAACATAAATATAGCTTCTCGCATAATGAAAGTAATTCGAATTATGATAACCATTTTTTAACAGAAAACCATACTTTTGATACGAATTTCAAAATTTTACAAAATATACAGAAAAGTAGTCGATTAGATTATTGAGAAATAGTGGAAATAAATCGGTTTGAAAAATCTGAAAATTTGCTCAATGAACAGATAGAATCAAACAGTTCACCCTTGTTAAACCTTTTCAGGTATTAAAAATTAGATGTCAGAATGGAATATCTTAGGTAACACCCAAAGTCATAGAATCCCAAATTCCCTGATATTTATATCTGTGTTTTTCAAAATGTTGTTATCATTCTGTAAACATCTGAAGTAGTCGTTTGTAACGACGAAACACGTCATGCTATGTAGTCAATAAAGTATAAATCATAAGTTCAAGTGTTTGAATTTAAGTTTATATTCAATTATGATATTAAAGGCCTTGAAGTTCCTTTTTTGTCTCCTCTTTTTAATTCATTCTCGTGAGTAACGAAATTATATCGCAACACATATACCTACCCCTTCGCATAATAGTTTGAGAGTAGAACTTTTCAGTACAAGTGCACTTTATGAAAGACAGCGAAACAAAATTACCTAAATCTCTCGTTCATCTCCAATGACTTCACGGAAATAGGAAGGAATTTCATCCGCTCAGGTTTTTCACAATATGTGAGCAAATTCACAGGGACAATGTGCCGAATCCAGTTCAATTTCCTATCGAGTATCAAAGTAAGTATTTTCATTCTGTGTGCATCTTTTTTTTTCAGTTCTGTTTCGACTTCTTTGAGACGTCTTTGATCAAAGTCTCCTTTTACTTACTCCACCGTTAAGAGCACCAGAGGCGCATCGCTTCTTCGGTTCTACCCTGCGTTTCTCCATCGTTTGATAAAAACCGAAATAACGGTCCGCTCATGAATCGAATTCACATTAGTCAGCGCTTCGTCATAATTCTTTTTGTGGAGATTCTGTTGCAGCAGATTGATTCGACATAAATAAAACATTGGTGGATACATCTCCATTTGGGCGGTTTAGGGTATGCCGATATGGACTACAGATTTCTAGACGCTGTTTCGTAACTGAATATATTTTTTTAAGAATAATTCATGAAGTTGTAAGTTGAAAAATGATAGGTAATGTCAAAATTCAAATGCCATTCGATTTCCGCTTCTGTAATGTCACAAAAACCGAAATGGCTGATTAATGTTTATTGTCGATGCAAGTTCAGAGATATCAGTCACTATTTTCTACAATTTCATTGAAAAAATTTCGAATGAAGTTGACTGAATATTTGCTAGTTTCTTCGAGGAACATGGTTCAATATTCTGACTGAAAAATACTTGCCTTAGTTTCACAAAATTGAGTATACTTTTGTGTAAATTCAATTCTGTGAACTAAAGCTTAGTGATCTCAACTCAATCTATTAAACTTCAGAATTTGTTGTTTGATACAATTTTATGATAAGAGATCTTCAGATAAAGGAAACTTTGAGTTATATTTTCCATTTATTTCAATCCAAAGATTTCAATGATTCACAAACCATATTCCTAAATTGGACATGATGTTATTTGTCTTCCAGATAAGTTAAATGAACAGATTCGTTCTGAGTTGAGAGGTAAACAAAAAACTCTCAGAAAACTCGAACCATTTGTGATATTTAATGTAATAATCATGATAACAAAATAGTTATTCAGCACCAGCTATAACAAAGATTTATATAATTGAACTGAAAACACATACGATTCACCTTCATCATCATTTATCATTGTCCGAGTTGAAATACCTGAAGACCGCTCATAGACTTCTAAAGCTAGGATCTCATTGAATGCGTCGAAATCTTCATCAAAATACTGTTTCTTGATTAAAAAAGCGTAGAAAAATAGTCAGAATTCCTCTCATTATGAGAGTGCAGACCTAAAACATGTTTAATTTCTTGATATTCTTAATGTCACAATTTACTCTACATTTTACATAGAAACATAGATGTAGCATAAACTATTCTCCATGAAACTGATATAAGTTGGAAGTAATTCAACATTCGATTGGAGTAAAGGCTGACCCAGAATGAAAGCAATATCTGAATTTGTCGCCATTTTTGCAGTTTGTTTTGGCACCCCTTAAAAAATCGACAGATGAGAATTAAGGGTTGGTAAAAATTGAGCGCCAAACGATAGAACAACGTGTCTGCTTTATTGAATAATATTCAAAAAATCATGAAAGCTTAACGGTTGCAGTTCGAAACTTTCATAAGAAATAAAGTTGAAATAATATTTTTACTTCATCAACTGTGAAGAGAATAGTTGAATATTTCCGTTGGATCAATTGATGGATCCGTTGGAGACGCCAAACACACTGTTCGTCCAAGAACAAACTAATTCGATTGAGTAAGTTGATTTTTTCGTGGTGCTAGACGATATGGAGGCAGTGGAACCAGACGACTCCATGGAGCTTATAGGGACTCAGTCCCTCAGTAATGTGAAACAATTTTGGTTGAATTACGCTTTGTAAAATCTGGTCTACATTTTATTTGCTCCACCTGGTACACTCTCCGAGCGTCTAGTTAGTTAGATAATCTATCAGCCTATAATAGACTCAAAAAGTATGTTTTGAAACAGATTTGACGCTTGATAAAAGGAAAAACATATTTTTTTGATAATTATTCAATTCTCGATTGCGATTATTGTGAGATATCGATTCTGTTGTTCAAAATTCTACGATATCATTCAATTTCTCAATACTCAACAGGTATAGTATGAATTTGAAAAAGGCACATGATGATACAATAACCTATGATGATAACCTTCTATCCCATTTATTAACCGTTTCATAATGAATTAGTTTTTAAGCGTAGTTTTTTTGAATCGGATAAAACACTCAATTTGCATCATATATTCAAAATTTTTATTGAAGTTGATCACTTAGTCTTTGCCACTTACATTCTGAAGATAACTTCATGGATATGTTGTCGCGGCTCCGTATCGTATCAAATAGCACATTCGGAAGATCCAATTTTGCGTCACTTTTTCGAGCATTTCGGCTGTTATCCCATGAATAACGCGTGTTATGTTATCCTGTAAGGCTTCGTGATCGGCTTGTCCACATACACTAACGACTTTACATAACCCCACAAGAAATAATCCAGAGGCGTCAAATCGCATGATCTTGGCGGCCAATTCACAGAGCCTTTTCGAGAGATAAGTTGCTCACCAAATTCATCCTTCAACATGTTCATTGTTTCACGAGCTGTGTGGCATGTGGCACCGTCTTGATGAAACTGGGGAGAAAAAAAGTTGCGTATTGATATCATTCGCCGTTGACAGTAACGTTTCTTCCACGGTCGCCTTTGAAGAAAAATGGACCTATGATGCCACCAGCCCATAAACCACACCAAACTGTCATTTTTCCGGGATGCATCGGTAATTCTTGTATGGCATGTGGCTGTTCATCACTCCAGATGCGACAGTTTTGTTTATTCATGTATCCGTTAAGAAAATGGGCCTCATCGCTAAACATCATTTTTCGATAAAACATCGGATATTCATTGAGCTGTTCTGAGGCCCATTCGCAAAAACTTAGACGTTGTGGTAGGTCATTCGACTTCGATTCTCACAGAAGTTGAATTTTATACACTTTCAAACCTAAATCAACACTTGAAGTTTTCCATGAGGTTGAGTAACACATGTCCAATTGCTGAGCACGGCGACGAATTGACATTTCACGATCCTCATTAACAGTGTACGCTACGGCTGCAATATTCTCTTCAGTACGCGCTGTACGCATGCGAGACAATGGTTTGATGTCCAACAAAGTAAACTTGGTGCGAAATTTGGTGATAACAGCACGAATCGTTGATTCACCAGGTCGATTATGACGACCATCATATGGTCGTACCAAACGATACACATTTTTCACAGAGCACGAATTTTGATAGTAAATTTCAACAATTTGCAATCGTTGCTCGTTTGTAAGTCTTTCCATGATAAAATGGCAGAGTAAAGTGAAAGCTTTTCCTTTTAACAGATGACGTTTGGATGCCATTATCAACAAATGCTGCCAACCTGAAAAACTAAGCTCTTGAAAAATCACCCGTCTATGTAACCATCTATCTCCTTGGAACTTTCGAATTTTGTCGTTATTTTCCTTTTGCTTCACTGAATATTTCGTTCGAATTCCCTTCTTTGGAATATCCACTTTTTCCTATTACGGTCGTGGATCGAACGTACATTTTCACGTTGCACCATGTCGCAATTCATTCTGGTTCATCTTGAATGAGTAAAATATCTACAGTGTCTCTTTTGGATAAAGAGGAAATACGAGTACTGCTCATTTCCTGTCCGACAACGATTGATATGGTTCGTGAAAATGCAGGCATTTGAGATTCACTTGAAGACCTATTCCGGAATTCTAGTTCGTTTGTTACAAAACACGAATACTTCCAGTAAAATTTATTTAAGCGTCCTTTTTTCGACTGTCGAGGGACTCTTGTTGGAAAAAGGCAGTAGCGAATTCAATTTGTTTTCTTGGAGAGGAATTCGACCGTCTGAATTCAATAAGTCCGAATGAAAATGGTCGGAAAGATCTTGCAGATGACATGCAAGGCATTCGTTTTTGATATTTTGATAAACAGAAGGAGATTCCAAAAATGTCTATTTTCAAAAGAATTCAAATTATATTCACTTCAATGTATTTGAAATATATCACATGACATTCACTATAGGTATGTCAGTTTAACCTTTTAGTTTGTTTATTCTTCACCAAATATTGATTGAAGTTTTAAAAAAAAACCTTCATTTCATTCAGCCTTGGTAATGACGTAAAAGGCGAACTAGTCGAATAAAGAATTGTTCAGTTAGATGATTTTTAGACAAGTATTTCTTATTACCTCTCATTTAATTATATTCGTACATTTGACAAAACCGTATTGACTCAGTATTCGAATAACCTCTTATTTAGTGCAAAATGTGTTAATTCCTCATTTCTTTTCAGGTGCTGACTTCTTAACCAGGTAAGACATCTAGATCGAATGTTTTATTGGACAATGACATCTGAAAGTTAAACAAATAATAATATGTAAGTAACATTTTTGCGTAAAACACTTTTAGCAATTTATGGTAAAATAAGTTGAAAAGATTTCATAATTTGCATAAGCAAAAGTAAAACTATGAGCAGAGCCCGCAGAAAGCAGTAGCTGATGCGTGTTTTGAGCTTGTTTGCTCTCTTCAGAACGTCGGAAAAAAGTTGAGGTTACTAACCTGGAGATGGCAAATTTGCAGAATGAATGATCTTTTGTAGTTGTTTTCTTCTATGTGCAGTTAAAAGAAAACAATACATATACACCTACAGTACGTAAGTACAAAATACACCTTGAGTTTGACCAACTTGAGTCGTTCTGAAGAGAGCCAATAGGCTCGAAACAGGTGTCAACGGCTGCTTTCAATTGATTGACATGTTTCGAGCGGCAATCAGCGCATTATCAATTTGATAATGAGCTGACAACTCGAAACACTTTATTTTTTCATTTTCAAGACGTTTGTTTAACATTAATGAGCCGAGAGTTGAATTTGAATTATAATTCATTCATGTTTCACCAAGGGCTGAACGAAAAATCAAACTCAGTGATTTTCGTGTAATAATTGACAACTATGTGGAATAGCATTCCTTCCATTTCATTAATTTCTCAGAAACTTTCAGGAATTTTTTAGAAAATCTTAAAAAATTGCTTATATATACGCAACATTAGATCAATTGTTAATCCCACTATGGGTTCATTGTACATTTTCCGAAAATGTCACATCGCAAGTCAGAAAGTTGAGATTTTTTGCACAATAATATCGGCCAAATGACATATGCTTGAAATAAATTCGAGACTGCAGGCATAAAAATGTCCCGTATAGAATCCACACTGTATGGAAGTCGGATTTCCCACGAGAATCGCAGCATTTTCCCACTTTCCATTTTTCGTTGAGACTGAACGGGACGTGAATCAATTCGTTCACAAAAACTGATACTGAAAAATCTTTGTAATGAAATTTCCTGTAAAAACCGACTTTGGCGAGCCATAAATTATGTCTTTGAGTCACTTCTCAAGCTTTATACGACGATGTGGGTCCTTTATCAAAGGCTTTAGTTTCAACTTTCATGCCTTCTGATACAAAACTGACAAGGCTTTATTATCTTTTAACTTTGAATAATGCGAAATCGGCGGTCGGATCTGAGAGAAGAAATGGAGAAATGGGTTAAAAGTTATTATAATTATCTCTAACACAATTAGTGTCGTTTTGATGATGTTCGTTGTGATAAGTTTGAAAGAACCGAGGAAGTAACGTGGCAAATTTCCTTTAATGGCAAAAATGCATATGATATTTTTGAATCTCTCTGAATCATTAACGAAGAAGGAAAAATATAACTTGGCCAACGTTCAATATTCTTGGCTGCGCTTTGTATGTTGGGTTCCCTACAAAAGCCATGTCACACCCTACCGTAATAGACTTGAAGAAATCACATATGCAGAGGGGGATGAGTATTATCGGTTAGTTTTCCTGCAAAACTAATTGCTAGTGAAACTTCTGATGTAAACATCCAATCTATTCACTAGATTGGGTGTAAATCAGCTCATCAGGTAAATATACGTGAGGATGGTAATTTCGGCGTTCCTAAGCATAGAAAATCTAAATTTGAGGGATGTTTCGATTATATAGCTCCTCAAGCATTAAATAAGTATATGGCGTTGTTTCAGACTGATACTTCAATATCAATTTAAAAAACAAAATCTAAAATCGGTTGAGAGAGGAGAGCTTTAGTAAAGTTTAGATAGGTTTAGTAGGTTATTTTATTTTGTTTCTATGAATTTCATTATATGTTATCTGAATTTTATCTTTTTTAATAATTTTCCATTCGGGTTTATTATTTATGTCCCCTACTAAGGAATAACCTGTGAATGTTTGTTAGTTGTTAGATCAATTTCTACAGTGTTGAGTTTTTGTGTTTTCTTGTTTATACTGGAGGGAAGATTAGCCTGGCTAAAGCAACTCAACAATTTATCGGTTACTTTATCCTTGCAGTAATTTCCTGACTATGTGACATGTGTTCAGCACCACAGCTTTTTACCTCTTCACTTCAGGTGGGCTTTCTTGTTGATTTTGTCTAAAAGAACTATGTCTGGTCTATCATTATGTGTCAAACGGTCTGTAATGAGAGTTCGATCATTATATATTTTGTAATTGCTGTTCTCTAGCACCGGCTGAGGTTTGTTTTCATAGTAAGGTATTTTATCTTTTTCCAACAGTCTGGTCTTCACAGCTAGGGCACAGATGGACTATGTAAGCTACTTGGTTGTGCCTATGAGTGTAGTCGTTTTGAGCAGAAGATGTGCAGTCTCCAGTGATGTGTTGAATGTTGTCAGTCTTCTCCTTGCATTTTCTGCACTTGTCGTCAACTATTGTTGGGTCTTTTATAATGTATTTCTTTTAGTTGTTGGTATTAATCACCTGATACTGGATAGCTTGCATAAATCCTGCTGTTTCTGGAGACAGATCACCAATCTTGAGCGAAGCGTTCGACTTCCTTTTATCGACATTCGGCCTTTCAAGATCCTGAGTATGTCTTTCATGCAGGAGCCTGCGTTTCCAGAGGTTTATTTTTTCCTCTGCAGTTTGAATGCATTCGTACTGCTGTGGAAGTAGACTGTGTAGATTCAGCGGTGTGTACTCTGTATCTGCTTCACAGACAGCTTTATGTAGGCTTGAGTGCCAACTGCGGTCATAAGAATATATTCGGAGATTTGTAATATGTGTGTTGTGGAAGTTACCTATATCTTTATCACACCTTGACCACCGTCATCTGTCGGTAGAGTAAACCATTGTATAATGCTTTTTTTGCAATGCATGCATTTTTTGCTCATTTCAGAACGGATCATCCTCTGAAGACAATGAATGAATGAGAGATGAAACGACGTATGTATTCATAGACTTTACAACGTGTTTGGTATTCAACTTGGTCTTCAAGGCAGCTTTTAACCTATCTGTAAATTTTTTTGTTAGAAGCTTTCCAATGACTCTGTGCTCTATTACTTTTGATTGTAGTGTCCCAGGAATTCATAGGAATCATCTCCATCCATTAGTTCTCCATCCACTTTTTCTCCTTGCATGGTGTTATATTCCATAAGCTCTGTTTTTTCCTTTCGACTATTGAGTGTTCGACATTTGTCCAAGCCAAACTCCATCTTAACATAGTCTGTTGTAAACAGCTCTACTGTTTCGATCAGATGATTTAACTCTATTTGTGTTCTAACATAGAGTTTCAGTTCATCCATATAGAGTAAGTGGAATACCATCCAACTGTTTGTAGGGACTTTTAGATTGTATCCGTATTTAGTTGTAGTGAGTACCTGAACATCAGGTTGAGTGAGATATAGAAACATAGTGCACTGAGTTAGTCGCCCGGAAATATTTCACGGTTGATTTTTATTGATTCGGTGATTACGTGTCCGTGTTCTGTGAAATTCCATCGTACATTGTAAAAATCACTGTATCTTGGTTAAACTATTGTCTGAATTGAATAGGGTGTTTTCGAAATGCGTCATGAAAATCTCGCTCAGTAACGGAGATAACGGAGAACCCATGGGTGAACCGTCTGTTTGTTGATAGATCTTTTCATTCAATTTGAAATAACTTTGTTTGAGATCTACGTTTGTAGCGCATAGTGTTAATGAGGATCGTGAAATGTCAATTTATCGCCGGTCCCAGCAATTGAGGATGTGTTACTCAACCACATGGGGACTTTTACGTGTTGATTTGGATTTGAAAGCCTATAAAATTCAACTTCTGCAAGAATTGAAGCCGAATGACCTACCAGAGCGTCTAATTTTTGGTGAATAGGCCTTAGAAGACCTTAATGAAAACCCACTGTTTTATCGAAAAATTGTGTTCAGCGATGATAACAATTCATTTCTGGCTTAACTTCTGCATGAATTGAAGTCGAATGACCTTCCACAACGTCTAATTTTTGGTGAATGGGCCTTAGAACATCTTGATGAAAATCCAATGTTTTATCAAAAAATTGTGTTCAGCGATTATTACAATTCATTTCTTGCTTAACTTCTGCAAGAATTGAAGACGAATGACCTACAACAACGTCTAATTTTTGGTGAATGGCATCAGAACAGCTCGATGGAAGCTGTTTTATCGAACAATTGTGTTCAGCAATGAACAACAGTTCATTTCTGGTTTAACGGATACGTAAATGAACAAAACTGTCGCATTTGTATAGTTATGAACAGCCACATTTCATACAAGAATTACCGATGCATCCTGAAAAAACGACAGGTTGGTGTGGTTTATGGCTAGTGGCATCATCGGTCCATTTTTCTTTAAACACGACCATAGAAGAAACGTTCCCGTCAACGGCAAACGACATCGAGCCATGATAGGCAAACTTTTTCTTGCCCCAGTTGGCCGAGTTGAACTTCGTTGACATGTGATTTCACCAAGACGGTGCCACATGCCACACAGCTCGTGAAGCAATGGACATGTTGAAGAATGAATTCGGTGAGCAGCTTATCTCTCATAATGGCCCTGAAAATTGTCCGCCAAGATCATGCGATTTGACGCCTCCGGATTATTTCTTGTGGGGTTATATGAAGTCGTCAGTGTATGCGGACACACCGAACACGATTGAAGCCTTACAGAATAACAGAGCACACGTAATTCGTGGGATACAAGCCGAAATACTCAAAACAGTGACGCAAAATTGGACCCTCCGAATGGACCATTTGATAAGGAGCCGATGACATTTACATAAAGTTATCTTTAAAATGTAAATGGCAGAGGCCATGTTATCAATTTCAATAAAAATTTTGAATATGTAATGCACATTGAGTGTTTTAATCGATATAAATTAAACTACGCTATATATATATATATATATATATATATATATATATATATATATATATATATATATATATATATATATATATATATATATATATATATATTTCTTGAAATTGATTTATTGCCTGTTTATATTGAAAACTCAAATCACAGCCTTACATAAACATAAAATAACAGAAAAACATGATTTTGATTACAAAAATACGAAAATTTTGGTAACTGAAAGGGACAAAAAAAGTAGAGAAATTTTAGAAATGCTACACATTCATAAGAAATTAGAAAACACAGTAAATGAAAGAACAGACATTAAACATCTCAATTCGATTTACAATAACTTAATAAACCTCACAAATAGCACTCGTAAAGTAAACACACAACAATCACCAAACATCACATCTCAACACTCATTTTTTCCAGATCTACCTTCAGTTTCACACACATAAACCAACAATATACATATTCTGGATAAGTATATAAAAAACTATATGTAATCATAAAATGTAAATATGAATTATTAAAATCACCTGGCTTACCATGAGGTTTTCAGAGGTTTCCTCATGGTGAAGAAGTCTAAAACTTCCGAAGCGAATGCTAAGCCAGAAATTTTCCTCTGATAATGAAAATCAATAAGTGAAGATACAAAAAAACTAATTTGATTTTTCTAGAAAATGAGTTTGACATTTGATATCTATAGTAACTCATAAATTCAATTATTCATTAGTTTTGACAAAGTTGTAATATAACAACGAAACGTCCAACAAAAATAAAGTTTTTCATATCAAAAAAAGCCTGTTATTGCTAAAAACTTTCGAAATAATATATATATATATATATATATATATATATATATATATATATATATATATATATATATATATATATATATATATATATATATATATATATATATATATATATATATATATATATATATATAAACGACAACTTTCCATTATGATAGAAACTTCACTTAGACGTTATATTCATACTCTAGAAGTGACTCCTTGAAGCTCAAGTAGAAATTAGTTGCATTCCTAATCCCATATCCCCGCACTTCTGAGGTAATCCAACCTACAAAGCAATACATCAAATTGTCTACTATGAAACAACCCGAGGAGGGACAACCAACCCTTTATAAACTTCCTGTCTCGAGTTTACGTTTGAAATCCACCATCTCTTCGGGACATTTCGGCCTTGTTACGTCTGATGGCGTCTCGTGTAAAGGGTCCTTTACGGCTTGAGCAAACATCTTATTAACTGAAAATTGCCACTAGCACCTGAGGATTGTTCTAGGCACTCTTTGATGACTGTAGGTAATTCCTTCATCAAGGACGTACGATGCGGTATCCCTGAATTCGACAGATGGAGGATATTCGAGGAGGAAGCAGCAGTTGAAGTAGGTGACCCATTATCTAGCAAATGAGAGTAATTCAATGTAAGGATGCAATCCATTAAACTCACAGAATAGTTGAACGCGTCTTTAGCTTCCAACTTGGTACAAGTTCAATCTGTTTTATGATGCTTTGGGAATTTCACTTTGAATAGATCTGAAAAAATTTATATTTTTCTTGAGTGTGATTATTTCATATATTCACGAAGGTGCTCTTTCGAAACTGGATATTTATTGAAAATCGAAAGTTTGAACTTCAACAAAATATATCATCGTTATCATTAACTGAATACTAGCGAAAAGTTAAAGAAATGCTAGCAGATTGGTAGCAGCCGTTGACACGTGTTTCAAGCTTATTGGCTCTCCTCACAACGGCGTAGCCAAGTTCTAGTTGTAGGAACCTGAGATGAAGAACACAAGAAGAAAAACTTAGACGAACAGATAACCTCTGAAGGAAGTCGCAATATTTTAGGCTACGCGTTTGTTCTTTCCGGATTGGGACATTTGAAAACTGCTTTGCCCGTGAGGTGACTATTTACACTTCAAATGATGCTCTTAGCCGAGACGTTGGGAACTAGATGAATAATATTATATTATTTTATGCGGAAGGAAATTAAAATGAAATTGAAGATTATCTGTTATCCAGCAGATTGGTAGCAGCCGTTGACACGTGTTTCGAGCTTATTGGCTCTCTTCAGAATGGCTTAGCCAAGTTCTAGTTGAAGGAACCTGGATGTGAAAAACACAATGTTGCGACTTCCTTCAGAGGTTGTCTGTTTTTCTTAGTTTTTCTTCTCGTATTTTTCACCTTCAGGTTCCTATAACTAGAACTTGGCTATGCCGTTCTGAGGAGTGCCAATAAGCTCGAAACACGTGCCAACGGCTGCTACCAATCTTCAATGGGATATGCGATAATCTTCAATTTCATTTATATATATATATATATATATATATATATATATATATATATATATATATATATATATATATATATATATATATATATATATATATATATATATATATATATATATATATATATATATATATATATATATATATATATATATATATATATATATATATATATATATATATATATATATATATATATATATATATATATATATATATATATATATATATATATATATATATATATATATATATATATATATATATGAAAATGAATCGCAAAATGTGTTGGTAAGCGCATAACTCAACAAAGTCTAGACCAATTTCCCCAATTCTTCCTTTTTATGTTCGTTGAAGTTCAAGGATGGTTTTAACAGTCAAAAAAATTCGAATAATTGGCGGGAAAATTCTAAAAACACACCATTTTTTTTTCTCATACAAACGTTCAAGAATAGGAATGAGACTAATATTTCTATTCAAGAATAATTGATGGGTGCAATAATATTCAAAAATGATTTCAATATAATGGGTTATTAGATAATAAAATTTCCCGAATAAAAACATAAATATACCATAAATGGCTAGTTCACAAAGACCAAGGCCTGTGGTGAACCTACCTCAGAAAATATTGCATTTAGTTCTTAATACAACACAATACATACAATTCAATTCAGGTAGAAAATTTCGAAATATTATTACACTCATCCTGTTTACCAATCGCTATTTTCATCAGTTTATGGATCAGTTTCCATACAAGTGTTTTCTAACTGAAATGTAGGGTCAACGGCTGGACCAATTTCACTATTTTTTCTTGTTTTGTTTGTTATTGTCAAGGAAAAAATTTCAAAAATTGCGGGCAAAATAAGAAAATTTGAGAATACTGAATTAATATTATAATTAAGAAATATTTGATAATTCTCAATAAGAGAATGTAAAAAACTAGAAATAAATAAATGAAGAATATCTTATCACACATTTCGGTTAGTTCAGAGCTATCGCGACTAATAATAAAACTTCTTAATAAAAAATTTATTGAGAAGTTTTAATATTAAACTTATTTAAGATAAAATTTTGGTAAGGTTGAATAGACTAACGTACACGTTACTAACATAGCACGTGGTACATTTTATTATAAAGAAGAATACATAGTTTTCTTTAATCTGCAGGTGAAATTTCGTGTTTGAAAATGATAACTCTTAGATGTAC
This sequence comes from Henosepilachna vigintioctopunctata, assembly GCA_030704895.1. Taxonomy (NCBI): domain Eukaryota; kingdom Metazoa; phylum Arthropoda; class Insecta; order Coleoptera; family Coccinellidae; genus Henosepilachna; species Henosepilachna vigintioctopunctata. The sequence goes on from JARQZJ010000113.1 coordinate 319,640, forward strand.
ACACTTAAGTCGTATATCTCGCAATGCAGCAAGTCAAAGACATAAAAGAGCAAGTCAAACTGACTACCAAGGCAAAGCTAGGAATCAATTTGAACGGAATCGAAATGAAATAAACAATATGAAAAGCTTACGTTCAACTCCTTTCGACCTGCATTCAATTATAACGTTGAAATGATCACAGTACACAGCAAATTGCTATTGGACTAATGAACGTTCTGTGTCAATTTTGCAAGGCAAAGTTAATTGTTATTGATAAGAAAATACTACCAATGATGCGACAAAATATTACGCCAAGACTCAATTCAAATAGGCGCTATTGGTTAAGCCACCAAAGCCACTATATTCATTGGTTTCCTGGAATTGACTGAATTTTGAATATTTTTCGACTGATATCCAGCAAATATCTCATATAATCAATGATGAGATATATGGGACAAGTACTTGATACGCAATTAGGAAAAAGCCGTTCAACTATAGAACAGGTTAATAACGTTCAATACATGAAACCGTTTTAATATATATATATATATATATATATATATATATATATATATATATATATATATATATATATATATATGCATATTGCGACGTCCGTTTCAGCACTGCGAACGGCAGCTGTTCGCCGGTGAACAAGGGGTCGTGGGTCGCGAAAAAACCTATCAAAAATCTCTAAATTGAAATAAATTTGGGCACCACTTGTGAGATGAATTAGTCTGATCCGAATCAAAAAAAGATCTAGACTCCAGTATCTTACTAATAGAACCTTCTGACGAATAAATGATTCAATACCATATTTTCTGAATTTCCAATACCATATATTCTGAATAAGAAGTTACTAATGGTAAGTAGTCAAAACTTTACAAAGTATATAGAATAAAGTTCCTAACTTGTGATATGCGATAATTGAAATTTTATGTTGTTAGTGCAAAAAAATATCAAAAACCCGTCCAGCATTCAGTCGCACCAGGCGTTGTTTTAGTTACCTTATCGGAGGTTTGAAAACCTCCACACAACTTCTCGAAAATAAGTCAAGTTTGTCCTTGTTGTTTACCAACAAAGTCCAAATTTTTTTTATTGGTGCATAATGTATTTGCGCTACTTTTATGTAATATTTTTGCTCAAGTGTGGTATATAATTAATTGAATGGAATATTTCCTCTTGTTTTTCTGAATGAATAGAAAAAATTCTTTGTAATAATATTTTTTCTGTTTATTTTTGATTAGTTTATCAATAAAGAAGGGTTTGTAATCATTTTAAGGTAATCGCTCTTATAATACGAACTTCTTTTCCAAAATTATCAGCAGACGAAGGAATAGAAAGAAATCGTTGAACTTATGAATGAGAAGCAATCATTTTTATTTTTTGCGACTGAACACTTGAGTTGTGTATTAATATGTCTGAATGAGTATGCTTTCTGTATATGTCAAGAACTAGGAATGAAGGGAATGACTAAGTCGAACAAAGAAGATCAATATCATTGAACAAACCTGATACGGGTGTTTCTAAACACTGCGATAAACATCATTTTTCTTGATGTTTCATTCATTCTTGATGGGATCATTTTTTGGATCCCATGAAGACCGAAATAGTACATAGTACACTCCGGTAGTTAGGGCAAAAGATTAGATACCCTTGAAGTCTTGGAAATTTACATAAACAAAAAGAAACATCTACCTATTTGCTATCACCAGGTAGATTTTTTTGTGAAACTACGGTTGGATTCTGTGGTCTAGAATATATAAGTGAAAACTGTACATTTTGAAATTCAGTAATATTGTATACTCTTTATAATGAGATAACCACTGAACATATGTAGAGTTTTTAATATATGTAGTGAAACTTGAGTCAAATGTGTCAATTTTAATTTATTGTTCTTAAAATAATGTTTTACCAAGAGATAAGCGAAACCTTCGTGTCATTTATTAAAAAGGGTACTATATTTTTAAGAGGGATGATCCTTTGGATATTACTAACTATCGACCTATTTCTATTCTGAGTGTTTTTTCCAAAATCTTTGAAAAAATTGTTCTTGATCAGATGATGCAATATCTTAGTAGATTTAATATAATAAAAGATTGCCAACATGGTTTCAGATCTGGCAGATCTACCCAGTCTGCAGTGATTTCCTATGTTGAATTTATATATGGATCATTGGATTGTGGCCTACATGTTGCGGGGTTATTTTTTGATCTCTCGCGTGCCTTTGATTGTCTGATTTTCAACTTTATTCTTAGTAAGTTGTATAATCTTGGGTTCAGGGGTGTCTTTCTCGATTGGATTGAGAGCTATATTTCTGAGAGGCGCATGAGGGTCAGGATTCAAGATCATTGGTCTCACGAAAAAAGTACAAATTTGGGAGTCCCACAGGGCTCCGTGCTCGGTCCACTCTTGTTTCTTCTATTTATTAATGATTTGCCCGACTATGTAGAAGCAGATAAAATGACTATTTTTGCCGATGATACCTCGGTAGCCATTACAGCGGGGAGTCCTGAAAAACTCCTGGACAAATGTTCAATGATATTGGGGGAGTTCAAAAAATGGTGTCAGTATAATGCATTAATATTAAATACCAGTAAAACTAAATGCTTAATTTTTAATTCATCATATAATGTAGATAATGGAATGTTTATTCAGTTTGAAAGCGAAAAATTGTTTTTATGCGATCATGTTAAATTTCTGGGAATTTTATTAGATCGAGACCTCAGATGGTCCTTACATGTTGACTCTGTGACTAAAAAACTTAGCTCAGCTTTTTATGCAATCAATAAAATAAAGAATTTTTTATCTACCATATCCGTTATGGAAGTTTACTACGCGCTTGCATACAGTCACATCAATTATAATATTATGTTATGGGGTAGCTCTGTTGATAGTCAAAGAGTTTTCATATCTCAAAAACGTTTAATCAGAACTATTTTCAGACTAGGTCCTCGAGAATCTTGTAAGGGTGCATTTATTGGGAATAAAATATTGACTACACCTTGTATATTCATTTATAGGTGTTTAATCTATGTTAAGGAAAATGAAGGCAAGTTTGTAAAATTGAGTAGTTTTCATTGTCATAACACAAGAAATGTAAAAACTTTGTTTATTCCTGGACATAGCTCGGCCAAGTATGAAAATTCACCAGCGTATCAATGCATCAAATTATATAATCATCTACCTTATGCATTCAAATGCCTTGGTCCTGCTAGGTTTAGGAAAATTGTAAAGTCGGTGCTCCTGAAAAATTGTTACTATAGTGTAAGGGAGTACCTGACCGATAATAATATTACTTATGTCTGACTTGTCCAACACAATTATAAAATTGTCTAAATGGATGTAATAAATTCTATTCTATTCTATTCTATTCTATAAATTTACAATGATAGTACAATGATTACTTTTTTATGTTCTGAAAAGAATTATGACAACAAATTCTTATTTTTCGTATGATTGATATATACTACTTTTTTGCATAACACGTCAATATATAGGACAGAAAAATACGGAATTATTCATTATAACGATAATATCCCCACCACAGATTTATACTCAAACAGATCAATGCCTGATGCTATTCGGATGGCAACACGAGACTAACACAAACGATGCTTTCGATTAGATTAAATGATCCCGTAGAACTCAATGAACCATTGAATTCCCACACGAAATCGTTATTATCAACTACGCTACAAACTACGCAATAAAACTACTTCCGCTACGAGCTTTTTTGTTGAAAATACTTTGTATTTGTTTTTATGTGCGAATTCCGGCCATATAACGATGATGTTAAAAGTTGGATACTTTGTAATTAACTGAACGAGATGATCTATAACTCGATTGTGTGAAGCGTCCTTTTCTTGGGAAATATACGCCCCTATAAATTATCTCAGATGGCGAAAGAGAGAGAGACGTAAATAAGTTTGAGAGGAAATCTAGTAAAGAATTTGTCAACAATGAAAGAGTAGTGATATTTTATCACTAAATGTGCGGTAAAATGTGTAACAAGGTTTCACGGCAAATACGGTATGCGCCTCTTAAATGTCATATACAGGTTCTTTATTGAAGATTCAATAACACTGGGGAACAATTTGTAACATATTTTCTGTTGACTTCGATTTTTAAGCTGTTTTAGAGGTAAATTGACTTGCCGATTCCAAAACTGTAGGTAGTTTTCTTCTATCACGTCAAGTTTTTTTCTATACTTGGTGCCCATACCATGCTGGAGTGTTTGAGAATGTGGAACAAAAGGAACCCGAGGTAAACGTAAGTTTACCTCGGGTTCCTTTTTGAGGGTAAACCTTACCTCGGGTAAATTTGCTTAATGAACAGGTATATTTGACCAATTCACCATTGTTAAATGTTTTCAGACAATAAAATTATATTTTAGAATGGAATATCTTGGGTAAAATACAGACTCATAGAAACCTAAAGTTCTCTTGTTATTCACACGTGTTTTTTGTCGAACATGTTGTTAGTCAGTATTCTATTAGCATCTGAAGAAATCATTGGTAACGACGAAACGCATCACGCTATGTTATCAATAAAAGAGTAAATCAAAGTTCAAGTGCTTGAATTTTAGTTTATATTCCATTTATATTCTAATATTTTTTGGCTACTTATGGTCATTATAATCGGCTAATTCTTCGTCATGAAATTAACCTTCTTCTTCGTCAAAATACTCGTTTTGTTGAAGTTCAATCAAAATCTTCCAGAAACTTTTTTCCACTTATGCAGATATCTTTGGGCAGTCAGTTTGAACAGGGTTGCCAGGAATTATTGGAGACCTGATTGCAAATCATCTTGATCATTTTGAAATGAACGCTCGAAACATGTTGACTATTCATATTGTTAAATATGAATCGTGAAACATTAAGCGAAGAGTTTAATTTATTTTAATATTCAATTATGTTTCGCCAAGAGTTATGCGAGAATTCTATCTCAGACAATTATACAAGGCAATAACAGACTCAATTTGATCAAAAGGCCTAGTCATTCGTGATATGAAACCCAGATTTCTGCGAGCCTGTTGGACGATTCCTTCAATATGCAATTCAGAGGTTAGTTTCTTATCAAGTTTAACACTCAAATGAATCACTTAAATCACTTCAGTCAAACATTGACCTGACAACGTCAAATTGTAAGAGATAGGATTTTTACTTCTGGAGAAAAGAATATGATGACATTTTTTTAAGTTTAGCTGCAACTTATTGAGGCTGCAGTAGCCAGAGAATGCATCAAGATCGGACTGTAAAAGAGAATAATCATAGAAGGATTTTATCGTTAAAAATTGAATTATATACCAGCATTATGCTGGTAAATTATCTGCTTCAATATTTTGAGATCATCCGCATAAAGATCTATATGGGTATATCTAAAGCAATAAATTGGCACTATCTAGAATATCCAACAATATAAATAGATTTCAAGATGCATAACTATTTGTTATTATTAGAAATGCATAGCATTTCGAAGGGCCGACTATTTCTACGTAAGAGGGTGGACTGAAAAATGCATTTTCACACCGTAGTGGAAAAGTTACCGATTCAATAAATTTAAATTACTTTTCTCATGGTACTATTCTGATGGAAGTTTCCAGCAATATTGTCAAGGTCGTATTATTGGGATAAGTTTTTTATCTTCAAGATGTTGGTTGGGCTAAACGGTCCACTGGTCTCAATAAACCGAAAGACCTTACTTACATCCACATATATTTTTATGGCAGTTTTCTTGGGAAAATAACACAACAGACGTTTTGCGGAAATATTTCCCAACGTCCTTTTACTGGAACTACGTGTTCATTACCCCCTATCAAATCATTTATAAGGGGAAAAAAGACGGAAAGCGTGAAACGACCCTACTTCGAGACGATCAATCATCCCCGACTTATCGCGATACATTGAACGGGATGGAATAAGGGATGCATAACCATCCCCAAACTCGGAAGTCTGAAGAAATAATTCACCCCTACGCTGGACGGAAATAAGAAAATATCATTCTTGTCGTCGCAATAAAACATTTCGAAATGCACATAAAATTGCAAATAGGGTTCATTTTCAAATATGGAATTTATGTTGAATATTCAATTTTTTAATCAATAAGTTAAATCCATGAATAAGTTTGTATGCCGGTTTATATGTTCGGTACTCATTTATGAGTTAACGAATCAGCTTATTACGAAGCATTTTCAGAGGTAAACAAGATTGAGATCATTGAGTATCTTATATATAAATAGATGGTTCATTTCTGTCGAATGTGTAATACATTATAGAAAAGTTTACTGAAGAAAAAATATATATACAGGTTCACAAACTAGCACCGAATTATTTCTAGCAATACAAACACAAGGAAAATATTACTCAGAAGACAACGCATTGAGACTGTAATAACATTCACATGTACTAAAAATTTAATAAATTTACATCTTAAAATAGGTACCGATATAGAGTTCTCAATTTCGGTACCGATTTCATTATATATTTCTTATACCAATGTATACTGGTGATCTCCTTCCAACTCTACTTACTTTACTTTACGAGTCCGATTATCAACTATAATGTCATCAGACATTATAGTTGACTCAGTTAGTCCCCATCTGAACATATTTGAGGCATAACGGCTGACGCCCGTTCTCAGTCGGTTTAAAGATCTACATGTTTTGTACTGTGAGTTGGAGCCACTGGCCAATTCTTCCTTTATCTCAATTATTGGATCCGGCACCTCCTCTTTCCAGAGTTCCATTCTTCTTTCTTCCGTGTTCCGCTGAAGCTCATTTGATAAAGCAATGAAACTCTTTCTTGACTTTAACCTTTTTGGGTATTGTCGCTGATATTCTGCCATGGGATGTCTCAAGACATTAGATTGTTTTGCCCTTTCTATTTCAGCTGCTGTTTGACGTTGGACAGAAGGAGGTTCAATCCCCACTATCGGGTACAATTTGGCCAATGGAGTAGGTTTCAGACATCCCGTGACAAAGCGCAGAGACTCATTTATGGCCCCATCAACTTGTTTAGAGTGGGAGGACTTCCTCCAAACGGGTGCTGCATATTCAGCAGCAGAAAAACAGAAACCCAAAGCGGAAGTTCTAAGTACATTTGGATCTGCACCCCAGTTTGAACCAGTTAGTTTGCGAATGATATTATTTCTGGTCATTACTTTATTGTTTCTATCCAGGCAATGTTGTTTATAAGATGGAGTTCGGTTGAGTTTTACACCTAGATATTTTGGTGTAGTACAATGTTCAAGTTGTACGCACTTGGTGGATCTTTAGATGCAAAGCACACACCTGTGTCTTCTGAGGATTTGGTCGCAGAAAGCTTTGATGAAAAAAAAACTGATAAGGTGCTTAGGCCACTGTAAGAGTGATCCACCTCCTCAAAGGAGTCCGCTTGCGTTGCCACAGCTGTTTCGTCAGCATAACGAAACTGCCTAGTTCCTGGTAGGTCAATCAAAGGTTGGTCGTTGATATTAAAAATGTATAACAATCGAGCAAGCACGCTGCGCTGTGTCAAAATTCTAATTCTGAATTTACAGTTTGGAATTATCTCTATTGCTTCTTTCATACCGTTGGTGTTGGTCACAACAACATGTTTAATAAATTGTTGTTGGCTTTTGATGATTAGTGTAGCTACCTCCATTATATACATAGAAGTCAGCGTAAGTACATTTTGTTACATAAAAGCCGTCCTGTAAGAGCTCATTTTGGGAATTCCAGTCCGACATCTAATTAATTTCTTCTGATGCAAAAACACCTTACTGCTTTTCGATGATGCACCCCAAAGAATGCCATATGGAAGCCTATACACTATATACAATGACTAGAACATAGTGAATGACTTTGAGTGAAGCAACTTTTTTTTCATTGTGAAAAACACTTTTCGAAGGGACAAAATAAAGTTGAAGCAAATACTTGGCTTGATGCCGAGTTTCCGGACACTGCCCCAGAAAAATCAACCATCAGGGATTGATATGCTGAGTTTAGACGTAGTGAAATCAGCACCAAGGACGGTGAACGCTGTGGACGCCCAAAAGAGGTTGTTACCGACGAAAACATTCAAGAAATCCACAAAATGACTTTGAATGAACTTATATTGAAATTGAGTGAAATAGCAGATAGTCTAAAGATAACAACTGGACTTGTCATCATATCATTCACTAATATTTGGGTATGAGAATGCTCTGTGCAAAGTGGGCGCCACACGAGCACACTTTTGACCAAAAAAACGACGAGCTGATGTTTCAGACAAGTCTTTGAAGCTGATCAAGCGTAGAAAACCTAAGTCCAATCGACATTCATCCGGGTGGACTTCACACGATGAACCCGCTCCAAAGCGTAAGAAAACGCAACAGTCGGCTGGCTAGGTAATTGCGTCTGTATTTTGGGATGCGCATGAAATAATTTTCATGGACCGCTTTGTGAAAAGGAGGACCATCAACAGCGGCTAATACAAAAAGTGCTGCTTCACCAAGACAATGCACCGTGTCACAAGTCAGTGAAAACGATGACAAAAATTCTTGGATTGGGCTTCGAATTGCTTCCTCATCCACCGTATTCTCCAGATATGTCCCTCACTGACTATTTCCTGTTTTCAGATCTCTAAAGAATGCTCGCTGGAAAGAAATTTTCGTCGAATGTAGTGGTGATCACTGAAACTGAGACCTATTTTCAAGCAAAGGACAAATCACACTACAAAATATAATCAAATAACAGAATATAAACTGAAAGTTATAAATAAACACTTTAACTCAGTTTATATTCAATTATAATGGAGTAGCATCAAGTAAACTCCAACACATCGATCAGAAAAGTTATAGAGTCGCTATAATCCGTGTATCACCCTTGAAGGGAATTATGATGAAAAAAAACCTAATTTTTCCAAAAAAATGTGTTTTACTATGGTAGACCGGTGACTTTTCAATCAATTATATAAGTGCTCATTATACGGATATGAAACACTCCAATGTCAAAAAATTTTTCAATTCTTCAAAAATGTAGAATATTGAAATGAATTTGATAATAATAATAATAACAACAATAATAATAATATTAATATTAATAATAATAATAATGAATTTATTCTCAACAGATATACATCCAATTACAGAGAAAAATTACAGATAAATTACAATTTACGAAAAATTGCAAATTGTACACGAATAATTATAAATGAGAGCTAATGAATGAGAAAAAAACCAAAAAGAGAGTATAAGCGAATACATACAACGAAAAAATCAATTTCAAATGAATTGAAATAGTATTGAGTAATAACCATAATTTTTAATAAATAAGAATGAAATAAAATATTGTCTATTACAAAGTTACGAATGGTCAGCAGAAGTTGACTATGTAATAACGAAATATGTTCGATGTATAAAAATAAAATTAGAATTAAAATCGATTGCGATAGTACCATTTAGTGAACAAATACTTACAAAAAATTCAATCACAGTATGTCCCCCTCGCAAGGTGTTCAACCACTTCATTTCCCAAGAATCTCACACTAATGCTTTGAGTTTATTCAGTATTATTCAATTTCACATTGAGGTTTGTTATATTTCCATTGATATTTCTGAAAACATTTGAAGTAGTTTTTGTTTCATTTAAATTTTTCATCTACCACTTTTTTCCACGGACATCCACTTAGTCTTTTATATCAAAAATTCGGTGGTCGACAGATCGGTAATGTCTGAGAATACATGAAAAAAGAATGAATAAATAAAAGGAGCTCAGTGAAAAATCAATGCAGCATAAAAAATTATTGGGAAAGTGTTCAGAAATCTGATGTTTTCACTGTACTGAATCCAGCGCAGTACGTTCATGAAACATCGCAATTTCTTTCGATTCAATAGCAATCGCCTCCTGAACATCAGATTGGTCGTAAATCTTCACGTTCACGTTCAACAGACAACGTTCGTTCCCATTTTTGCTGAAAACGTCGTAGGAAACTTCGGCCAGCAAAAACGAAAAATGGATAATCAAACTGTGGAAAAAGAGAGCATCGAACAGGCATTTGAACAATAACTCATCAGCCAGGCATCTTTAGAATTTCGCAGAACAAGCCGCCAATCAGCGACGATACGATAACACACAAAACGTCCGAGAGTAGAGTGGTTTCTGGAAATGAACTAGTTCAATTTCCATTAAGTCGAGAATCTGGTTTTCTATTAACCAACAGTGGTGCGGGTATTCCGTAATGACAACCTCATCTGAAGATTCAATCCAATCATGACGTCCAGATAAAAGAAACCGTAATTGAAAAAATATGATATTCCTCGTCTTCATTACTACCAAATGATTGGTTTTCTGGAATAACGGAAATCAATAAGCGACCTGATGTATACCTCAAAAAATCCTGCGTTCTGCAAAATTTTTGCTATAGGAATTTCAGACCATTCAACTGATCTCATCAACTCTACATTTATGTACCCTCTTCTATACACTGTCTACTACAATATTGTTTAGGAACAATAACTTTATGAGATGAATGAAAAATGAATTGTGGTTTATTTAAGGAGGCTTAACTTTCAGTTGTTCATTGAGTGCTGATCCGGTTTTCTAGTACTTTTCGTGACGTTCCAGGAAGTTAAGTTCCAATCTAATGTAATAATTTCAATCTAATGTGTTAGATCTCGTGATTGTTCCAAAAATTATGGCTAACTTCGCTAGTACTATGCAAGTACCGAAGGAGAATATTTTAATCTCTACCGAAAATTTTTTCGAATTGAAAAGAAAAATTATTTCCAGAAGAATAAAGCACAAGAATATCGTTTGAAAAAGTTTGAAGCAATTCGAAAAGACAATAAAATATAATTAATGAAACAGCATTTGTTCATTCGACAATACTTCTTGTCATGAGTGACGCGACGGCAAATAAATCTTATTTTGAATTAGAGGAAAAATATATGTCGCTGTGAAATAACCGATATTAAATTCTAAAAACATCAAGAAAACATAATTAACTTTGTGTCCATCTTCGATTTCAATATCAAACAATATTACAGAAAGTTTCAAGTAAGTTATCACAATATTCTAAATCTGATTTGTTCGGGTTCGGATTTTTTGCTTCGACTAACATAAAACCGAAATTAGATCCATACTGTAAATCCAGATCATAAAATGGAAGAAAAGTTATCACTCGCACGCTCAAATTTAAATGAAGTTCGTTCAACAACAGCAAGCCCAAATTTCGCATTGAATGTAATTCAGAACTTATAATCGAATATCTAATCCTTTCTTCACCTTATAATTCTTTTTTAATTTTTATTTCATTGGAAATTATTTTCTTCCGCTACTTTTAGAAAGTATATCGTGTTCTAGGTGAAACAGTCAATTAATTACTCAGGAGTAGGAATAGCAGTATTCAGGAGTATTCGTATAATCGTCCTCGAGTTGACATTTTGATGCGTTGAATGTTTTATTCGATTCAAAAAGGTAGTGTACCTTTAAAGAAATCACCCATAATATACATTATTAACACCATATGATATAATACAAATGTTTGGTAAGGATTAATCAATTGAAGAAGTAATGACATCGAATAATTGATTGCAATAATATAATAGCTATGTACAAAAATACGAAAAAAACCCAAGTAATCCTGACTAATTCAATCAAATGATTCACTTTTAATATCGTATTTGTCAGACACATCCTCGAATTCAAGAAGTCAAGTGAGATTTAAATATATTTAGTGAAGACAAGAGTGACTTGTCACATGTTTACTTGAGCTAAGTGTGTTAATTTTAATTTATTGTTTTTAACATAATGTTTTAACAAGATCTAAGCGAAACCTCCGTTTCATTTACGAAAACATTTGTCTAATGTTTTCTCTATGAGGGATTTAATTCTCGAAGTACTGAATGAAAAAACTTCATTCAATCTTGCATATTCACTAGTTAGATAAGAATCTGTAGAACCAATAATAGTAGTCACGTCAATATAACCACGTGAGAGGTTTATATAAAAAAAACTTCAGAAAAAATAAGTCCCTGCCAACTCCAAGCGATTCAGCTCCAAACCTTTTTAACAGATCAGTTTGGCTATATTCTCTGGTTGGATAAACGTGATCTTTCCTCCAAATTAGATATTAGAGAAATTTTCTTCGGATCGACTCTAAAATAATTAGATGAGAATTGTGAATGAGACACCAAATCGCATATTATTCATCCGAAATCTTATTTGTTCTTCACAACTGTATTAAATGATTGCATAAGTGTTTTTTCATTAGAAAAGTGTCCAGTATCTCGCACAATAAACCCATAAGATTTGAATGCTGATGAAATTGTTTCATTTATATGAGATACAAAAGTGAATGTTTCATCAAATATCATTCCGAGGTCTCAAATTTCAAAGATTGAGGAATTATTGGACTATCTAAACTAAATTATGGACTAATTATTTTCCAAATCTCTCATCAAGTGAAGTGCAATAGACATTCAAGATTTTTGTGAGGAATTGTGAAAAAAAGTGTTTCAACTATTACTTTCGATGAACTTTCAGTAAAGGTATCGAAATGTTCAAAGAATGTTGTTCAATTGATGAGAATATCACAAGTTTTCCTCATTTCCTTTGTTACAGTAATTTAGTTTGCCTGAGTTAAATGTGATAACCAGCGAAACAGTAGAACACTCGTGAGGTTTCTAGAAATGGAACAGCTCGATTCCCCATTACCACTGGATTCTAGTTTCCTATTAATGTTGTGTGCCGCTGATACTTCATAATGACGATATTAGTTGGACGTAAATCAGCCTCTGCTGTAAGCGAGTGTGGTCGTATTGAGATAATGGCGATATGCACACGGTTCGTTTAACGATTTCTGATCGCTTTTATCATAGTTTAGAGGTTGATGAAGGTACAAACCGCTCAAGGTTCGATAAACATTTCCATTTGAGATAATCTGGATACAAGATTAATAATTTGAAATACAAGATGTAATAAAAATCAACTATTGGCGATTTCCTTTTATGGAGTTTATAAGTTATTACTGCTTGTTAAGCTGTCCTACCCTCTGTCTTTTCCTTGAGAAGGGTTTAAAAAATTCGAATAATTGTACTTCATTCTCAAATTTATAACATTATTTCATGGCCTACTACGTAGCAAGTTGCAATATGACAGTAGGAGCTTTCATATTATTTATACTCATTTGTTAAAGTGTAATATTGTATCTTGCATAAAAAGAAGATTGAATGTAGTGTGATTATAGCGACGGCGGCAGGTTATTTTCTCGTGCTGATAGAATGAGAGGTCTTGCTATAATCATCAGACACTTTCCTTCATACCACACACCACTCATTTTAGTTCATCTACCTCAGAAATATACGAATTGAAGTATTGAGTCACCTTAAAGAAGGTCCTTAGATGTTGAGTTTTGAAGGAAGATGAACCTCATTGAACTGAAGGCTCGTGATTTCGTAGCAAGTATGTTTTCCCTATATATCATTATTCGATGAATGAGAGGTATTACTGAATATTTACCGAAAAATATTTCGAATCTGGCCTATTTCCGGAAACCAATCAATTTAGTGGCTCTGTTGGCGGTACCGATCGCGTCAATTTGATTCAATCGATCGCGTATTACAATCCAGGATCTTCATTTTGAAACTCAATAGCCTTCATAAGTCCAATAGCAACAATTGGTCGTGCAGCATTGGAATTCTGCGACTCAATTTTGTACATTTAATCGGTGGCATTTTGATATATATATATATATATATATATATATATATATATATATATATATATATATATATATATATATTTATATATAAATATATATACATATATATGGAAAGAAATGAAATTTTTTGTGCTTATGGCACTGAATGAAATATTTTAGAGAATGAACACTAGAACATTCATTCGAAAAATTCGAGTTAATCAAGAGAATGCTATAGTAGAGCTAGATATATGAACGTGTACGATGTGATGTCTCCATTATCTTTCAAGGGATAAATGTTAGAGAAATATTAAAATCGATGCCACACCTGATGGACGTGCGAGACATATATGTTTCGTTCTGCAAGGAACTCGTCAGTCGCACCACGTCCATCGAAGTGAGGCAACGATTTCAACCCCCAAGCATCTTCTTGTGACTCCAAGTGGAAGACCGTAGAGTTATGAATACTCCACAACTCCATCTATAGGAATCAGTAGAAAACACCTCTCAGATTATAGACACACCAAGCATGGAAATTTCATATATCTTCTATACCTGTAGGTATCTACTAAATTGCAATGTCTATTTGACAAATATCATCGAACGATGTTTTAAAATGTCAGTAGGTTGTTTTAGTAGTACGCTCTCGTTTATTCACGTATTTCAGGGGCTTATCGGCGATATTTCTTAGAAAATGAAATTTTTTGTGCTTATGGCACTGAATGAAATATTAAGGAAAGAGAACACTAGAACATTCATTCGAAAAATTCAAATTTATCAAGTGAATATTATAGTAGAGCTAGATATGTGAACGTGTACGATGTGATGTCTCCATTATCCTTTCTTTCTTTCCTTTTTCTCTAACATTTATCATGGGATAAATGTTAGAGAAATATTAAAATCGATGCCACACCTGATGGAAGAGCGAGACATATATGTTTCGTTTTGCAAGGAACTCGTCAGTTGCACCACGTCCATCAAACACATCCATTGGAGTCACAAGAAGATGCTTGGGGTTGAAATCGTTGCCTCATTTCGAAGGACGTGGTGCGACTGACGAGTTCCTTGCAGAACGAAACATATATGTCTCGCACTTCCATCTGGTATGGCATCAATTTCAATATTTCTCTAACATTTATCCCTTGAAGGATAATGGAGACATCACATCGTACACGTTCACATATTTAGTTCTACTATAATATTCTCTTGATTAATTTGAATTTTTCGAATGAATGTTCTAGAGTTCTTTTCCTTATATGTATATGAATATATATTGAATAATTGAGTTTTTTAGCTATTGAACGATCCATGATGTGCACTGAGGAATTCAGTTTTTCTACTCCCTCATTGCGAGAAATAATGGATAAATTATCTTGTATACATTCGAAGAAATTTATATAAGAACATATATAAAATATTCAGGTCTTCTACATTCCCTTTGACAAATTCCCATCACGCATTCTGTCAATTGTATGTCGAATTCCATAAGGTCACCTTGAAAAATTTTATGTTGTAGAAAGCTCGAATAATACATTGGAAATTATTCAAAAATGCAATACCGTGGTTAAGTATTCTTGAAATTTCAATTTTTCCTAGCAATCTCCTGAATTCGTTCTTTCAAAAGAACATTGTCCTGCCATAAGCAAACACAAAACAAATGTGACTATGGAAAAAAGTCCAATAAGAGAGTTTTATATTCACATATATATATATATATATATATATATATATATATATATATATATATATATATATATATATATATATATATATATATATATATATATAAAGTTGTTCTTTTTTAAGTTCGAAAACTTTTAATTTTCAATGTTTCATGTGTCATGAATACGATTCGACATTTCTGAACGTGGTAAAATCAATTGGATTCTGAAAGCACAGAATATTTTTTTACGGAAAAGTCATCAAGGTATTTCCTGTAATAATATATCATCTGTAATTCCTAAATTTTATTTTCAGAAAATTAGATAACTAGAAGAGAATACCTCGTCTGAAAATCAGATATTCAAAGAATTTATTAATTCTCAGATATTTCAAAGCATTGAGAACACATTAATTCGTATATTTTCAATAGGATATTCAACAGAAGTGAATGAATTGTGGAGCAAAAATGACGAAATAATGATCTGAACTGTCATAAAATAGAATATTAGTTCATTTCATCTACTGATATTGATCGTGAGACGGTCAGGGAAACGATTTTCATGAATATATTAAGTTCTCTATCCTCACTTTGCATAAATATCTGAACTAGGTTGCGATTGTTTCATATAATTTCACCGGCGCATTCACCATTTTGCACACAAGTAATGAACGATTTCTTGTACTTTTTACAGATTGCAAATACATTTTTGAGATCACTCAAACTTATATTATATAATCTTGATCGGTTTGTATTATTTAAGAACTTGAATTTCCAATCTCATTCCGGAAAAACATATAATTCGGTAGGATGCTGATGTCACTTTCATATACAAAGAACAACACCAATTTCATTCGATTTAGGTCGAATTCTAGCGGAATCGGTTTTCCAGATCTAGAGTTCCTCTGTTTGCGATTTCCTACCCTGCGTATTTTAATTAACCGAACTTCAGTAAGCGTGATGCCTATAAAGCTGCGATATTGGAAATCGGCTTGAGCTCGGACTATTTGCCGGAGGATCTAGGCCGTCTAGTGAAAATGAGAGATTATACCAGGGCGTAACTTTGCCGAACTTTGTGTGCATTCGAATAGAAATTCGATAACCATATAGCAAGCACATTCGTTGGAAATTTAAATGCATGCCAATATTGCTTTAGGAATTTGAAAGTAATAGAGTGGGTGAGTTATTTCGACGGAAACAATTATTCATTGGAATAATTGGCTCTCGATTCATTAAAGAACTCTTCAACTCATTTTGGAATGGAAAATATATTTACTCACAATACACTTTCGATCAATTTTAAAATTTCATATTTTTTTGAATTGGGCATTGACTGAATTCATATAATTAATAGACACAGGTCAATACTTTCTATTATTTCAGTCTTTATCCTTTCCAAAGATATCTTTCCAATGATATTTCGTTTTCAATGATTTTCTCGCTCAGTAATGAATAAAAGCTCCTGTTCCACACGCCTGATCATGATGTTGATACTGATCGTATTTTGAAGGGAGACATCAGTGAAAAATTAAGGTGTAATAATATTGCCGTATACTTGATGTAAATCCATTACAATTGAATATAAATTTAAATTAAAACACTTGAACTTATGATTCACACTTTATTGACTACATTCTTATGTTAGCATCTGAAGAAGTCTTTTGTAACGACGAAACTTGTCATGCTATGTAGTCAATTAAGTGTTAATCATAAGTTCTAGTGTTTTTTCAAAGTTTCAAGTGAATTTGAGTTCATATTTAAATTAAGGTTTGTTACGTTGCCATTACATAAATGGTTTGACATCGAGCTTTTTCTTCTCTTCTACCATGGAAAAATATAAAAATCGCCACAAAAAATGTGAAAAAGTTTGGACAACTTTTTCCAAGGTTAAAAGACAAAACACCTGTCCTCAATCAGAGCCAACTTATATATGAAATTCCCTGCTGTAATTGTGAACTTGTTTATGTGGTTCAAACATCAACAACTCTATCACAAAAAATCTCGTTACATAAGAGTGATATTAGAACAAATAAAACAAATTGTGCGCTAACCGAGCATAGCCTAGATAATAAGCACCAACCTAATTAAAATTCGGTGAAAATATTGGACAGAGACAAAGACACCAAAAGGAGACTGTTCTTGGAAATGGTACGTATATACCAGAGAAGAGAAAGCATGAACTCACAGGGATATTGATGGCCTGAGCTCAGTGTTTTCCTATATGATTGATCACGACAGCAAAAGATATAGCGTTCGTTCCAATCCAGTCACTTCAAATGTCACTGAAGAACTAACTCCTTCTGTATGATTTTATAAAGAGTGAGTGCATATTTCCGTACTGGTTGAGTATTGTTATGTAAAGGACTGACAACATTTCTCTTTGTCCTGTCGAATTCCGTTGGTTGTGTTGTTTACATAACCTTTAAGTGCTGATTTCAATGTATAATATATAGTCATCACTGTTTTTTGGTTGTATGTGAATTTAGTTTATTATTATGATTAACTGGCAAATTTTAACATCTTGGTTTGGATCTCAAATCATCAAATACCAAATGTCTGTTTGCTTTTGACTTTTTCAAATTTTCAATTTGACAACTGCTCCTGATGAAGAGACAAATAAAGTTCGCTATAGCTTGAGTAAAAAAGGAAAAGAGTACACTCATTTCACCCTAAGACTGCTATCTCAAATATAGTTTCCTCGTTGTATATATTGAATCAGTCGAAACAATAAAACAGATAAATTTCATTTGTATTGATAGGGAATTTGGGAAACATACACCGATTGAATTTGTAGTATCGATTAAGGTGTTAATTGCTATGTATAAAACCAGTGCTCAATATTGTCCCGAAAAACAACAAAGTATAAATGATAACTGAAATAGCTTAGATAACAAAAATAACGGATATTATTTTTCTCAAATCGATAAATATCGAAATTTTTAACCCACACTTTTTTTCTTCACAAGGAAGATTCTTTCGCAACGTCTATTCTTGTCAAATGCTATAACATCAAATAAACGTCTCGATAATGCGACAGCTTAATTTTCAGCTCAATCGATGTCTATCACTTAAAGCTCACCTCCCTTTTTCCTATTACCAACGATTACCTCGGATTAGACCTTTCTTTCCACATTACTCAAGGGCTTACACAGAGCCCGTTTCACTAAATATCGAGCAACACATTGCCATTCATCCATTAACGAAAAAAGCGTGATTAATATATATGAAATTTGGGAAACGGGAATTATCGGTCTAGTGAAATGTTCAAAACTCATTTATTCCAAATAATTGTCGATATTTCGACACTTCTTGTGCATTCTTCAGGAGAAAAACAAACTGCGAATTAATGACAACATTGATTCAATGTGAATAAGTAAGATTAATGAATCAACTTACAACTAGAATGAGTATATGAAATGATGATAACAAAACTAACATGATTCAACAAACGCTCTTCATTTTGTTTTACCATGTATCCCACATATCACTAAAGTGAATTGTTCGAATTTCAGCATCAAAAAATGCTGGAGTCGAGGCACTTGAGTGTGTTGTGCCAATGATTTAAACTCAAACCATTAACATGAGAAAATGATACGGTTGTTCTTTTAAAAAATATTGTTATAGATGAAACTCAACTTTTCAATATCTGGTCTAGCGTTAATCGTTTTGTCTGGGTTGTGTATATGTGTCATTTCCTAAAGTGATCTTTTTTGCGATCACTCTCCTTTTTCACAATTTCAAAATTTTCGTAATCAAATTTGTTACGATAGTATTGAACGTGACACTTTAATCCACAAGATGTTTTCCCCATTGGACTAAGACTTTCTTGTTTTCAAATTTCGTTTGTTTTGTCTTATGTGCATAATTTGTCTCATTTGAGGCATGGTAGTTTGCAAGTGACATACCAGTTTCACCAATGGAGGATATACATATTATTTATTTTGGGATAAGGGATTTCAAGACCAGCGAAAACAAAGAGAACCAAGACCAAGGAAATGGTGAAACAAATAAAAATAAAAGTGAAAGCAAAAATCAGGTCAAAACAATTATATGTTATGAAGACTTATTGAAGTTAACACCATTGACACAGATAACGGAACAAAGTCCAAGTTTCTAGTGTACTTGGGAATCAATATTTTCCAGGTCACCTGCAATAATATCACTCTGGATGGAGATTGAAGATAGTCCGTTAAGCCAATTTTCGGATGTACTGTTTCTTGAGTAGGTCTTCAGTCTTCTCAGGCTAGGAAGAGATCTCTCCACAATGGCACCAGGAGCAGGGAGAACTGATAGAAGTTTCAAGAGGACGAAAATATTAAGGAAGAAAGTTCTATCACAATTTGCAGGAGATCCAATAGTACTACGGCCTCTTCCTTATTTCCGCAGGAAGAGGACGTAGACGACGTTGAATTTTACCAAACGAACCACTTCCTTTCCTCAAAACGAAAGTTTACTTTCCACTCATTCACATTTGTTTATTCCTCAAAATTTCACAATATCCCGGACTCCTCGTTTTCACATAAGTTATTTTTGTATTGCAGTGTCTGATTTCGGGGAAAACCTCGCCCCCCTGGGACCCCATTCATATATGCCGCTGAATTCCACAGAAGGGGAGTGCGATCTTTGGTTTTCGAGAAAAACGGTTTCATAGTGTTCGTGTTATACTTGGATATTCTGACGTTTTTAATATACAAAAACTTCTATAATTCAATTTTATTCCAATTAAGATCATACTTGGTTCTTGGTTCGGGGGAAAATTTTTGACAAATATAATAAATGTAATGAAAATCTTCTTTCATGAAGATCAATCTTCAATTCAAACACAATTTTTCTATTTGAAAAAACCTAGATATTGAACATCTACAATTACTTCGATAGAACATCATTCAATAAGAAAATTTATTCTAAGATCATTTACAAAAAAAATAGCAGTTGCAAGGTTCTGCCTCTACTTTCCTGCTGGCATCATATATCTCAAACTCCAATCTGAAACTTTGTTAACGATATCAATTCAACTTGAATGACTAATTTCTTGGAATTGATAAATTTATATTCGGGAAGTTCCAAACAAACATTCAAGTTGGAGATTAATGAATGAGAAAATTTCACCCCTTAAACAAGGACCATAAAAATAATTGAGCATTCACTGCAATCCTTTCGTAGTTTCGAAATACTCATGATCATGAGATTTCGAATATCTATCCAACTCTCGCAGAATTCATACCCATATTTCGGTACAGATCGACTACCCCGAATATTAATTCATTCATATTTCCTCTTATATATATGTATATAAAATGGTTACTAGAACATTAATTCATTCGAAAAATTTTAACTGATCAAAAGAATGTTATGGAAGAGCTAGATATATGCCTCCATTTTCCTTCAAAGGATAAATGTTAGAGAAATATTGAAATCGATGCCACACCTGATGGAAGTGCGAGACAGTGGTTTCGTTCTGCAAGGAACTCGTCAGTCGCACTACGTCTATAGCAGTGGGGCAACAATTTCAATCCCCAAGCATCTTAAGACTCCAAGTGGGATACCGTGTGGAAGTGAGGAATAATTCTCAGTTCCATCTACAGGAATCAATAGAAAACACCTCTCAGATTATTGACAAAACAAGAATCGAAATGTTCACATTTCGTCTATAGCTGTACTTATTATTTTTTTTCATTTGGTTACTTTTTATTACTAATACAATTGATTTTAATTTCATATTAGTTGACTTCATCAACAACATTTCATTAACCTCTGTTGACTACATGTGACTTTATGGTACAAAATATTTTATTTTTAGTTTGTTCCATTTAGTTATTATTTATTACTATCTCAATTCAGTTCAATTCTATTTTTGTTGTTATATTTTCGCTTATACTATTTTATTGTCTTCAATTTTATTTTATTTATCATCATTTGTGTACAACTTATTTTTGCTTCTCTGTCATTGGATGTATACCTGTTAGAAATATATGCATTATTAATATTATTCTGTAGTATTCGATTCATCGATTATAGCGAGTTTAAGAGATCTGTCGAAAGCTTATTATTGGAAAAATGTTAATTACGCTTAACGCCTACCTCAATGTTAAAAATGTTAATTTTTCATGACTTTCCTTAAACATATACTGTCTAGCAGAATCAATAAATATTATTATCTTTATAAGTTTTGTTTATACAATTTTTTTTGAGGACAGATATCAACTCAAAAACTACAAACACTAATCTCCAGCTTATGCACGACTGAAGTTCCGACCCTGAATCTCAACCGCACATTGTGCTGTCGTATTTAGGGAGGAGTGCATCATATTGATCGCATGCCGCTCAGCTTCCGCAACTGTGCTGCCGCGGATTCGTCAGCGGACGCGCGACGTACTAATTTCTTTCACATCCTTTCGAATCTACGGAAGAAGTGACGCGATGCGTCACGTACTGTGCAGGAAACAATTTGCGATATTTCTTCGATTTGCCGCCGTCTTCTTTTCGCTTCATACCTACATCTCTGATCGTAGGGCTGCACGATAATACGAGTACGAATGAACATGGGGATGATTTATTACTTGCCAACTTGGTAATACGTAGAACGTACCGCTGAATTACTTTTCGAACCCATAAAAAAAATTATTTTTCTTTGAAATATAACGTATTACTGTGTGAAAATAAAGAATGATAGAATAATTTCCAGGTCAAATATACGAAATTTTTTGAGGCATTTTTCCTCATTACACCACATTTGATGTTCGCGGACGATTTGGAACTATTAGTGAAATTAGATCACACGAGAACTGTGTACAACTTCAGATCGCGCTGGACCATGTTGCTAGTTGGTGTGAGGTTAATTATTAGAGTTTGAATGTGAAAAAAGTGTGATGTTTTCTGTTTTACAAGAAAAAAAAACCTAATTGACTGTGATTATAGCGACGGTGGTCAGGTTCTTTCTCGTTCTGATAAGGTCAGAGATCTTGGTGTAGGCTACGATCAGAAGCTTTCTTAATTCCAAATATCACCCAACTAATTTCATCTGCCTCGAAAATATATGGATTAGTTATACGCAATGGCTGATATTTCAATAATTCCTCAACATTTATGAGACCCATATTTGATGCCTCTATCCGTAGCAAGTTGGAGTATGTCAGCATGATCTAGCATCCCATTTATACTTGCCATCAACGCCATCTCCATTCAGTGAACGTTCTTGAAATTCTTAGTTTGGAGGGAATATAAAGTTTATCCACAGAAGAGTTTGTTGAGTTGATTTAGTTTGAACTCAGCGCAGAGCAGGAGACGAACTTCATCTATCGAATTTTTGTACAAATTACTGCACAATAGTATTGATTATCCTCCTTCTTGTCTGTTTTGAAATTTCGTGTTCCTAGCCAAAATTCTCGTACTACAGAATTATTCCACCCAGAGACTCCAAAGACCAACTGGCTAATAAAATCCCCCATTTGGGTTATGGAATCTACATTCAATAGAGTTGCCAATAATTGTGACATTCACTCTGATTCCAAAGAATTCATTATGAGGAGTTATGTGAATAAAAGGAATTGACTAAAATGAATTGATTAAGGTTGAGTTTTTTATAATATTTCTTGCCATCAACGCCATTTCCATCCAGTGAACGTTCTTGAAATTCTTAGTTTGGAGGAAATATAAAGTTTATCCACAGATGAGTTTGTTGAGTTGATTTAGTTTAAACTAAGCGCAGAGCAGGAGAGGAACTTCATCTATCGAATTTTTGTACAAATTACTGCACAATAGTATTGATTATCCTCCTTCTTGTCTGTTTTGAAATTTTGTGTTCCTAGGCACAATTCTCGTACTACAGAATTATTCCACCCAGAGACTCCAAAGACCAACTGGCTAATAAGATCATCCATTTGGGTTATGGAATCTACATTCAATAGAGTTGCCAATAATTGTGACATTCACTCTGATTCCAAAGAATTCATTATAAGGAGTTATGTGAACAAAGGAATTGACTAAAATGAATTGATTTAGATTGAGTTTTTTATAATATTTCATTAAATACTATTATTTAGTTATCAGTTACTATTTCAGTTTTTTTTAGATTGAGCTTTTGTTATATCTCTTTCATTTTTCATCAGTTGATATTCAACAATATGTTTATTTTCGGTAATTGGGTATTATACCTGTTGAAAGAAAAGAACTTATTATAATTATCATTATTAGTTCTGGTCTGCCCATATAACTAGAGAAAAGACTCAGTTCTATTATCTACTATTCAGATAATCAGAAACTTATTTTCCTAGGGTTGAAGAAGGTTGAAAAAATCCCATGACTTCTCTCCTTTCATTCGTAAATTTGAAAATTGATGTATAATGCCAAAAATTTTTCAATAAACGTCTTTTTCTTTTTTTTTTCAACCGTAAAATGGATGAAATGAAATATCAGGATATCAGAATGAGCAGATCATCAAATAGAGCCTATCTATAATAAGGATAAGCAATCACAAAGAGAGATTATTTTGGAAATGGCACATATACACAACACAGACAAAACGATTAACTCAAGGACAGATATTGTGAAATTAAGCATCATTTATGATGATATTTTGAAATAGAACGAATAAATATATTTTTCTACGTCATTATTTCCAAAAATTTACGATCAAGTCATTATAATTAATAGCCTGGCCTTCAGTCTTCTAGGGTGTTGAAATTTTTGCCGCCCATTCAGTTTATCAACATGTACTGAATAAGTGGCAACAAAATAAGAGACGTTTATTATGAAAAAGTGTTAGTTAGGTTATCTTCACTGTATAAACTCTAATTGTAAGTAATTTTATTTCATATATATATATATGAACGGAAGAAATCAGAAAACGACGAGCAAAGTTCACATGTCTACAGAATGAAACAGTCCAGAATACCGAAGAAGCTACTAATATAATTATGAATAGTAAATGCGGAACGGAGTGGCTAAACGAGGTCCAAAAGGATCTACAACAGATCAATATAAAAAATCTCGAAGATCGCACTGAATGTCGCTATAAAATCGCACATGTAAAGTTTGAGCAAAAATTAAATCGTCAACCTGGAGTAAAGTGGACAGATGAACGGAAGAAAGGGCATTCAGAGAGCATGAAGCGTTTTTGGAAGGCAAAAGAGATGAAGCAAAATTCCTAATGATTGTGAATTCAAGTTCAGTCGCTCTCCTCATGGGGAACAATCGAAATAATAATATATATATATATATATATATATATATATATATATATATATATATATATATATATTGAAATTCATCACTATAGTCATTTATTTTGCAGCCTGTTTCGTTCCTTATACACCCAAATGAGTGTCGAAATAAATAAAAATTTATATGAATAAATGAAAGCCTTTTCAAACACTCCACAAGACCGATTATACCTCAAATTCTATAAGTATCAACTGTCGAGATATTATATATATATATATATATATATATATATATATATATATATATATATATATATATATATATATATATATATGTGTGTAATGTGTGTGTTATGTGTGTGTTAATTGTACTATTTTCCTGTTTGCGTATATATAATATGTATTAACGTTGGGTTTACAGGTGGTGAGATAAATATAATTGTTAAGCTTCTCTTTATTTGTGTTGGTTTAGCATCAAATATTATACACCAACAATTCTAAGATATTTGTGTTGTTTTCGAAACCTTGCTGGATCATTTTCTACATCGTGATGTACCTGAGGACATCACTTTTTCTTCTGTCCATTTCTTGATGATAGAGCTGTTCCAATGATTGTAAGAATTCACTAATAGAACTATTCTGCGGCTGAAGACCTGCTATTTTTATGAGATTCAGCTCGCAAAAATGTTACTCTGATTTCAACTCTTTTGTTATTTCTAGCAATCGCTTTCTTCTTCTTGTCTTGACCGTACTGTTTCAATTAAATCGTTTGATTTTGCATTCTTTCAAGTCTTTCAAGTAATTGTAATGCTTAATTCTTCGACCATTCAAGATGACTCCTCATTCTTTCTGAGTCCGTTTGTTTTTGAAATGGAACATTAGCACTTGTTATTTGCTAGGTTGAGGTTCAATTTTCATTTTTACGAAAGTTTACGCTGACGTCGCCACCATAGTATCTTCTGCAAAGACGAATTTTAATTTTGAATTCTGAATATTTCATTCTTATCAAAGAGAATTTTTCAATACGCTTCTGATATGCTATGATTTGAATTGAATTCTATATTCATTGGATATTCCCAGATACATTTCCTCTTCCACAGTGATATTCAATGAAACATTGATCACTGGGGAAATCTTTGCAAGAAATAGTCTTCAAAGGTTATGAAAAGAGACAAGAAAGCAATGTTTAAGTTTACGCTGAAACAATGATATTATGATCATCTTGCAAAAAACATAGAAACCAGTTGGTGTCCAAGTCTCTCAGGAGTTTGAAAGAAGAAACGAACTAAAAATAGACCATATTTGCATACTGGCCAATTGACTCACAAAAATTGACCCATGATATTTTGGCAGATTAGTATTCTGTTTGGAGCAGCATGAAACGAAGAAGGAAAAGAGTAACTTTTCCCTTTTTTTCCTCCTGCATTTAAATTTTCAACACATCCAACACAAGCCGTAGCTGAATCTCAATTCACACAGGTAGATATCTCCAAACTTCAGAAGATGTTATGGAAAAACTGCTCGAAAATGAATGAAAATGATACTTCGAAAACCAAGTCTTTTCGCTGTTTAATCTGATTTATGTGATATCGTAGAACTGTAATACGTTTTAACAGGTTGTCAATTTTGGATACTGTGAACGTATTTCCATCCGATTCACTGATATTCGTAAATAATTGAGTTGGTCGGTGTCACAGCGACAGAGTTCCACAATGTTGGGCTTCAGGCGTGACAGCGATCGATGCAAACTTCTACGGAAGACTGTCGGCTGTTGTTTCAGGTGTGTTGAATGAACCATGATAAATCGTCGACTTGAAACATTTAAAAGGTCTTTTGTCGACTTTAATAAACCGAATTTCTCATCTCGGCGAACGACTGAATTATAAATTAACGCCTCTTGTAAAATATCTGGTGTTATTAGAAATGGAAAGACGCCACCTTGAAAAAATTTCATTCCATTAAAAGGCATTATCCCAACTTATAAGGAATTAAATATTTCACTATAACATTCATTTCTGTAGATGGAATACAATTAGTATTTCATCTTGAAAAAGTGGTTTTCTGTTTTTATTATAAACGTTCATCATCAACAAAATGATGGTGAAAGTGAAAAGTATTAGTTTGAAAGTAGAGGACTGATGTTTGTTATTGCAATGCGAAATAGACAAAATAGCGTAACCTTTCTCTCAAAAAAGGTTTTTTTGTTTATATTGTTATTCATTCTACGATTCACGAAGAGATGAATAGATAAAATCATTGAAATCTATCGGATATGCTCTATGAGATTGTTTTCCAACAGCCGGCCCACAAAAAATACGCAGGTCTGCAACTGAAATGCTATCTGGATGTTTTCAACTGATTTGTATGCATTTGGGTGTTCTAAAACTGAAAAGTTAATTAAAAAACGCCAGAACGTTAGGTTATTTGGCGAAAAGCAAATATTATTATCATATTATTTAATAATTCCATTATGGAAGAGGTGTTTTTGGACTAACTTGAAGTAATAAATGAATAGTTACAATTTTATTTTGATTATTACTGTTTCCAAATGTGATCTAGCCATAACCATCTTCACTTGAAAATTAGGAAGGTCAGTTTGAGCTTAATTGACAAATATAAACTTGTTGTTATCTGAACGTGCGTGACCTGTAAAAAAGTATACTTCGCGTTTTTTGGCTTGAAAGTTGGAGATCAGGAAAATGTTGGCACACACATAGAGTCTGCAAACGATTTGTTGAAGAAGGTTTCCGGAAGGCGATTGCTATGAAATGGAACGCGCAGAAAAACCTTAGTGATGATTACAACTTTTGTAAAGAATGAAGGTGAAAAGAAGAATAATAATAAAGAACTTATTATTATTATTATTATTAGAACGTCCAGCATGAAACTTTGGTATCTCCCCATAAAGTTCTTTTACCAACGCTTGACATGAAATTGGAATTGATGAAGCATATTGTGAATTCAGGTTCAAGAGATTGAAATTGCTTCGAATACTTTGTATTCACGTTTCCAGGTTTCACAGGAGAAAAGTTGAAGGAAGGTGTTTTCGTTGGACCAGATATTCGAGGACTTATGGTTGATCCACAGATCATCATAACCATGACGTATCCCCAAAGAGAAGGGTTGAATGAAAAAGCATTAACTACAAACATATTTCGGGCATGCCTCATTAAGATAAAAGTACATCTTCTTCATTTCCAACTCGAATACTTTCCAACGAATGTACGGAACTGTGAGTGACGAGCAAGGTGGACAATTGTACTAAGATAGATGGAGATCAAAAAAAATACCATGGAAGATGAAAATATCCACCAATCACTTCAGAATCGAATTGTTGATGTGTTGAATGGAATGAAAAGCGCTTTTTCAAAACAAACTCAACAATAACGATTGTTTACTGGTTTATAAATCATATCATCGATTCACTTGTGATAATTGATACATGCATCAATAAGTACTATAGAAATCCTAGTACAGTAGAGAATCTTCTATTTTCTAATTTAAGACTAGAACTATTTTCAGATTTAAGACTTTAATCACACTTCGATTAATTGATATTATATATATATATATATATATATATATATATATATATATATATATATATATATATATATATATATATATTTATATAAGGACATGGACACTAGAACGTTCATTCGTTAAATTAATTTTAACCAAAAGAATGTTATAATAAAGCTAGATATGTGAACGTGTATGATTTGATGCCTCCATTAGCCTTCAAGAGATAAATGTTAGAGAAATATTGAAATCGATGCCACACCTGATGAAAGTGTGAGACATATGTTTCATTCTACAAGGAACTCGTCAGTCGCATAACGTCCATCGAAGTGAGGCAAAGATTTCAATCACCACGCATCTTTTTATGACTCCAATATATAGTCATTAATGAGTCTCTCATTCGAAATATGGAAATAATTCATATGAAACGCTGTGCACGCAAGAGTTGTCAATGAAAACGTAACCTTTCACTTTCAAGGGGAATATTAAGTACGTTCAGAACTAAAATCGAACTGTCGAATGGAAATTTCATGAAATACTTCAATCCTTATAAGGAATCTTCAGTGATATTCATAAAAACGAACACGTTTCGAAGACTTTTCAAAGTCCTGTCTTCAGAATGAGGACCACATTCATTTGTGAACTAATACCGTTCAATTGTTCCATCTTTACAAGGAGTCTTCAGTTATATTCATCGAACAATGAATATAATTTCGATTACTAACCATCTTCAACATTAAGAGAACCATCGTGAACTAATCACGTGAGCACTCTCTATCGAAGAAATGACATAAACTCTCTCGAGCATTCTAGAATCCTTCCTTGCGACAAGATCAGGGATAACAAAGACAAGCAAAGCGAACAATAGAGGGAGCACACGTGATAAGTTCACGAATGACTGCTCTCCCCATTCTGAAGATAAGATCTGGGGTGTTTGAAAAATGATTGAAATTTATTTGTTTGGATAAATAGCACAGGAGATTCCCTCAAGGATGGAACAATTTTATGGTAATTCCATGAAACGCGTTCGATGCTTATTCGGAACGCACTCAATATTCACTTTCGAAAAATATGGGTTACGTTTTTGTGGACAACATTTGTGTAGGCAGCTCCCTGAGATTTTCATTAGAAATATTTCGATATTTTGACAAAGAGTCTCTAAATTGATTAACCATGAAGGATTCGTGAATCTGAGAAGTTTGCATCATCCTGAGAGAATATGTAAAAGAGGAATTTTGAGTTGATGAATCGGAAAATCAATTCCGTAGGTTTTTGATCGAGATACCGAATGAAGTATTCGAAATTCGGTCGTAATGACTACATTACAATGTTCTCTGAGCTGTCACTTGATTCCCATTTTCAATTTCTCCTCGTTATCGAGCTTAAAGCTCTAATTAATTGCGGCTATATATAATTAATGGATCGCCAAATAAATTGAATGCCATGTCAACCAACCATAACGATAATTACTGGACTTTCGTAAGCACTTCGCGTATAATCCAATGTGCTGGTTCATTTAAACTTCTCGAACTCATCCCATAGAATATATATATATATATATATATATATATATATATATATATATATATATATATATATATATATATATATATATATATATATATATATATATATATATATATCTGATTTTATGAATTCAATCTGTGGTTAAATCATTACCTCTCAACTATTAATATAGATAAAACGGAATACATTCCTTTTACTGTAGATAAGCCCTCACTTCCACCCAGTTAACCACTGATATTTAAAATAGCAGATAATACATTAACCGTTTCGTCCACATACGAATGTTAATACTTAGGATCTATCCTGGTTTGGCACCTTGAATGGGATTCCTACTTCAGAAGCTTAATTGTTCACCTTGAATGATTAATATCCATTGAATATAAACTTAAATTCAAACACTTGAACTTATGATTTACACTTTATTGACTACATAGCATGACGCGTTTCGTCGTTACAAACGACTTCTTCAAGTGTTTGAATTTAAGTTTATATTCAGTTATAATGGATTTACATCAAGTAAACGCCAACACTATTATAGATTAATATCCAAATTCAAACAACTGTCATTTATTCTAGACGTGAAGCATCAACGAGTAACACTTTCTTACAAAGCTCTGGCAGTCTCTGTTATCTTATGGTATTGTTGAGTGGGGTGGTGCCTATGATACAATAATAAAAAAGCTCGAAATTAATCAAAAATCGCTGCTGAAATTCCCTCATGAGAAATATATCAGATAACCTACTGACTTTCTGATAAAAGGAGCTGACATACTGGATATATGCCACCTGTTTGTTAAATCGCTGTTAATTTTCACGAAAAAAACATGGACAGTTATGTGACATGGACGTGAATACCGGATATAGCAGTGTAATTCTCATTACACGAAATATTATAATGTTTCGTTCCATTCCTTCGCTACGTTTGACATAATGACATTTCAATGCGATGTTTACCTAAGTCGACAGCATCGCACCTACGAGGTGTTCTCGCGCAATACACCAAACGTAATGAAAACATGGCTTTAATTTTCGTTAAAATTGAATTTAAAACAAAAATGAAGGTTTTTCATGAATAGTAAATGTGCATCTACATACTTAGGGGGAGGAGGATTTCTAATGCGACGTTGCTTCTGCTCAAAATTCAGCAATTTTGGAACAAACTTCGCTGCCACTAGTTTCATGCCCAAAGCATTCGAGAAAATTGCATGGCATGAACCGATCGATATTTCAACATCCTCTTCAACGTTCCTAATAGTGATTTTCGAAAACCATTTTCTTCAATATTTCGATATTTTCTTCATTTGTTGACGTGGTTGACACTCCAGGACGCTCATAGTCATCAACGTTTCTCTGACTTCTGTAAAGCACTTGCACCACTCATACACACTTTTTTGAGACAAAGTAGACTCGCCGAATATCATAGTCAACATTTAATGGGCGTTGTAGCACTTTATTCCATTTTCAACGCAAAATTTGATACAGATTCTTCGTTCCTTTTTTTCGAAAGTAAAAAATCGAAGAACACACAAAATGTCACTAGCGTTTTCAGTTGTCAAAACAAACCGCTGATCCAAAATGACTAATACTTTTAACATATAAGGAACGTATGTGTACAAACATATGAAAAATCTAATATTAACAGCATGCGTAATTTCAAAATTCACCTTTTCTTTTGAACAGACCTTTTATAAACATAATAATAAAAATAATAAAATTTATTTAGAATCGTTCCTTACATTGTTAAGTTGCATTAATTTAATTGATACAATAATTACAACTGAGAAGAAGAAGAAGAATGTTCAGAAGGAGATTGAAATCAGTTTTGAGTATGATCTTCCATTCAGCCCTCGAACAAAGATATTAACAGAAATACTGGTTCAATTTATATTCGCAATAGTATACAACTATATTTGAAAAGAAAAGAAAGAAGCTATGTCAAAAATATTAAACATTTGACATATTTTCACATGGTGAGAGACATTCGTAGTAAAAAAAATTATCAAATATAGGATACAAAAGATTGATTCATACATTCATTATTGCCTACATTCGAATCATCGAAGTACTCTGCCTCACTATAGTATGCCTTTGTTGACATCACTGAGTTAACTCTCTTCTCAAACAAATGAGCATTCAGTAATTTCAAATTTGACGGTAAATGGTTAAAGATTTCAATACTCTGATAATAGAGTGATTGCTCGAATTTAGCTGTTTTATTTGTAGGAATAAGTAGCATATCCCGGTTCCTTGTTGGATACTCATGATTACTAGTCAATTTAATAAACCTATCTTCATTTTCTTTAACATATAACAAACATCTATAAATATATAAACACGGTAAGGTGAGTATGTAATTATTAATGAAGATAGGTTTACAAGAAGTTCGTTGATGAATAATAATAATAATAATATTCTTTATTTTCAATGAATACCTGACGGAAATTGTGTCAAATCAAGTATAAGAAAAATCACCAAACATACAAAACATACCAAACATAATCACCAAAGACAGATATTTTCAGGTGGTAACAAATTATAACAAATGCTGTTTCACTGCATTAGGTTCAAGCAACATTAGATATTGAAATACATTCTGCTTAAATTTTTGTCAAATCTACAATAGTCCTTTCATTTACACAAAGCTTGTTATAAAGTTCAACATTCATATACAGAGGACTGCTTTCATAAAACGTGTGTGTATATTTTGGGTAAACGTGGTATATAGTTTCGTCTAGTTTGGTACCATTATTCGGTATTGATTATTGATCAAAGAATTTGCTTCTGTGAAATAAACACCTTATTTATTTCTGTAGAGCAGCCCCACAGCAGAATATTATAATTTAGATAATTATATACAAGACTGTTTACAAATTCATAACACAGTTTCTAGGTACAATGTTCTTAATTCTAGAGATTGTAAAAAATTGGTTACTCAATTTTTCACATAGAACATCAATCTGTGTTGTCCATCTCAAATGTCTGTCTACATGTACTCAAATAAACTTAGTTGATTGAAATGATGATAAAATGTTGTTAATATATTTAACATTCAAGAGACTGCTTCCATCGCCCTTCAGACAAAATTCAACACATACAGTTTTGTTAACTTTCACCATCAGATTGTTAATTCGACACCAATTTACAAACTACCTCACAATGCATTCACATGCCTCCAGAAGTTCTTCAGGAGTTTTGCCAGAACCAACCACCAACCATGAATCACCGGCAAATAGTGTCACCAAAAATCGGGACAATTTAGCAGGCAGATCGTTTGTATGATCTGCTCACTATCAGATGTGATGTATATTTCCAGTTTTTCTAATTCAGTCCTACTGTGATGACGAGACGATGCGTTTCAGGTCGATTTCAACGGTGAAATCAATTTGAAAAGGGAAAATTGGAGAAATGTTTGAGAAGAAAATATAATTGAACTAGTGTTGTCCTGGTTCGGGTCTAAGGGCCGTCGTCGGTTGGAATTTCTTCCTAACGTTTCGCTAGCACGAGTTGCGAGCTTCTTCAAAGGTCGTTCCATTTCTGATTCTCGAAGTAGACTGACTATTATTACTGACAGTCTACTTCCAGAATCAGAAATGGAATGACCTCTGAAGAAGCTCGCCACTTGTGCTAGCGAAACGTTAGGAAGAAATTCCAACCGACGACGGCCCTTAGACCCGAACCAGGACAACACTAGTTCAACAACTGGCCGCGAAAGCCTCAACCAATTTGAGAATATAGTTGATGATTTTTAAATTAAATCAAGGTTGAACTTGACATAAGTAATGTAGTTTGGCCGTAAAAACATTTTAGTAGATATTCGATGTTAATTAATCCTTTCAGTCAAAAATACATATGTGGAAAAAGTAGCGGGAAAGCCTGAAACGTCGTTACCACTCATTTCGTGCTATAAAAACTCACTTAGTATAACGTTTCAACAAACTTTCAGGTACTTGAGAAAAAAGCTTTCAAAAAGTTCCATGTAGATGATATATTACTCGGTTGAACTATCAATCACTATGTAATCAGTGCATTAAAAACTTCTTAGGTGCCGTTGAAGCCATGACGAAAGATATTATGCAAGGGAAGGTGACGTAAAAATTTGATAGAAACTGTCGAAACTTTTCCGTTTATTCAAGCGGTAGAATGATAATATTCTGGAGGAATCTGGATGTTGAGCGTATGAAATATTTCAATCCCCATACAAAAGGAAAGCGTCTAAAATGATTTGCGTAAATGCAATTGAGGACGAATTAATACATATGATTAGGAACGCTATTCGATTCTACGATCAGTTTTGCATTTATTTTGTGAATTCAATTCTTTAAAATGAGTTTCTCTGAAAGGTGTACTGTTTAGAACATCTGACTTTTATAAGATCCGTTAACGAGCTGGCTCTGGTTTATAAAGTTCAGAATTCGGTTTCAATGCTATGCGACTGAAGAGAAAATTTGATTCTGTTTGACTAGTTCCAAATTCAGTTGGTCCTTCATTTGGTAACTTTGAGTATTTTTTGAAGTCTCTGGTAATTTTTTTTTATTAGAAAATTGCCAGTTTCAACCGCGAGGATTATTAGCGGTGGTACAGTAGAATAACAGAAATGGTATACCTAAACTAATATAACATAAATGATATACCTAAACTAATCTAAAAAAATTGAAAATCCCAAATAAATTTCAGCAAATTCAGCTGAATTGAAAATCTGATAGTGTTACTCCATTTAGTAGTCACGGAAGTTTTCGAGTCATTATTCAGGTGGAAAGACATTGTTCAGGTTTTCAAGTTATTGCTCATCCTCAGTGGTAGAAAAATTGGTGTTAAGCAATAGGTTTCTTTTTAATTGAGTAATATTAGTTATTATTCTTCTGTATTTCATATTTCCATAGATTTCATTAAGTATATCAATAAATAAATTTGAGGTGATAAGATCAGGATAATTTGCATTGAGGCTGTTTCCTAGAAATGTGCATGTCTCCACAAAATTTAGGAAAAAGACGAATTTTTTCCTCAATGAGGTTTTTCATGGGATTCAAAATTCTTGCTATGTCATTTTTAGAGATCAAAAATTTGCTACGCTTAGTTGGTTTGATTGTCGTTTCTGAAAGAATGGAAGAGCTGAAAGTGCATTTCAACTTTCAGGAGTTGAAGAAAGTTGACGCTTAGCGGATTTTGTGTCCACTTTCGATTGAATTTGTGATATACTAGAAACTGCTTGCTTTCGTTTGTCTTCAACGGCGGTTCATGGCCATTTCAATTTCTGGTGAACTCTGGATTGTATTTACAAAATTTGGTGAATTGTGTATCATCATGACATGCGTTTCGGTTATAGATACTTCGAGTGAGTCTTCTGGGCATGTTGCTTCAACTCTTTGGGAACGGAAATCAGAATCGCAATAGCCAGTACATTTACAGAGACCACAGTTTAATCCATTAATGGAGAGTAAAGTTCTATAGGAGATATGGTCGTTTTCTATGAGAAGTGACTCAGGAATAGAAGTGTTATCCGAAGGCGAGATATATATTTGCAATCTGAAGCTGAGAATATGACTGTATTCCGAATCCATATTACCCACTCGAAGAGGCGTTATTTTCGACACTTTTTTCAGCCATAAGAGGAAATTGTTCTTCTAAGATACTATCTGGTATAGTCGGGTAAACATTTGATATAACTAAACGATCAGCTGGAGTGATGAATCTACGAATCTCGATATGGGGTCCTTCAATTAATAATGATTTGTAGGATTTGGTAAGTTTGAACACCTGTTCAGAACTAGATATGCATATTCTCTTATTGACTATTCGAGATGCATAAGATATATTTTTGGGTGAAACTTAAAATCCTGCATCATATATAATCTTGAGTTTTCAGTTCGTCAACGGTTGATAGGATAATTGCTTGATTTTTCGAAGGACAGAAATAAAGAAAGAATAAGTGTATGATTCATTTGATATGTGGACACCAGGGGGCCTTTCCTTGAGTTGGCCAGGCCCATGCTTGTTTACATGAACCGAATTACCTCTTTACACTTCACTTAACTCATTACTTCTTCAAGAGAGAGTTGATCAATGATCAACTTAATGTGACACAAATGTGTTCGTTATAACTGTCAATACTGGAATTTCTGGTGAATTTGCATGACATTTTGAAGGACGTCCAGATATGCTGCTCGTTAGTCGCATAGGAAGCATTCAAAACCTGATCTTTCTTCTGCTGAGATTGGGTCTCGTGAAACGATATGTTTCAGCTCTGCCAATTAGTGGAGATTTTTTCGAATATTTATCCCACCTAATCGTAACCTGTCATTTCGAAATATGAAAGACGATGAGTCTAATGGCCCTCATATTATTAAGGTTTTCAGAAATGACCCTTTTTACGACAGATAAGAAAAAACGTTTGAAAATCATCATTCGAAAATATGGTGATGGATTTTTTAGGAATTACATCAATTTTTTACAGTCATTTGGCGGACTTTCTGTTGAAGCTTGGTGCAGTTTTAAACAAAGCAAGCTACTTCACTAATGAGTGAAGATGGTGAAATGTTATGGTAAATGAGATGAGTACATAACAGCCGACATTCTAAAAATAAAAAAACTTGTGAGCTAATATTTCACCTTCATATCTATATTCTCCAATCGATGTTTGATCATTATTCCGCGAGTAAATATTTCACGTTCAGATCTATGGATACACATGAATGGTTTCCACATAGGAGTAGTCATTTTTTTTCTGAATTTTTTTTATCAAATCATTATTTACATGAAATAGTTTGCTGTGATGTATTTTAGTTGAAAACAATAGACTGAAATTAACATACTCAACTCAAGTTTCACTGATTATATTGAAATCTCTACATATGTTTCGGGTGGTTAAGCCATTATCATATTACTGGATACGATTACACAACATTACTGAATTTCAAAATGTACACCTTTCACTTATATATCCTAAACCACAGAAATTAGCACTGGTTTCACTGAAAAATCCACCTGGCCCTTGTAAATAGGTAAATTTTTTTGTGTCCTTGTTATTTACCAACAATAAACCCAAATTCTTCATGTTGATGCATATTGTATTCACGTTATTTTTATGTAATCTTCCACAAATTTAATTGATCAAGTTAGGTACATAATTAATTGAAAGGAATATTTTCTGTTGTATTTTTTTAATGATAGGAAAAATAATTTGTAATAGTATCTTCCTCTGTTCATTTTTGGTTAGTCTATCAATGAACAAGGGTTTATAACTATTGTTAATAGCGACTGTTTTTATTTTTCAAACTTGTCTTCTAAAATAATCAGCAGACAACGGAAGCGAAAGTAATCTATGAACTAATGAATTTATATTATTTATTTCATGTATTTCAATCAGATATTTTTCTGATGATTCAATTCAGATGATTTCTGTGGTTTTTAAAATTGTTTCATATCCTTGACCATTTCTCTCTTGGAAAATAATTTTTTCAATCAATTCGCTTTCAAAATTTGGAAACTCAATTTCCGCTAGTTATGGCATTCCGCTAAACGATTACTAATTCATAAATGACACGAAGGTTTCGCTTATCTCTTGGTGAAACATTATGTTAAAAACTATAAAATTGAAAATCAACACACTTGACTTAAGTTTCACCTAATATATTAAAAACTCTTAACCCATTATCAAGAGTTTACAGTATTACTGAATTTCAAAATGTATAACTTTCACTTATATATCCTAAACCACAGAATTTAAAACTGGTTTCACTGAAGAATCTACCTGATCATTACAAATATAATAAAACAATTGTTAAACTGATTCACACATATATTTCGTATACGTACGTTTCGATGAGATTCAACTTTTTCAAATGCTACGTGCAGACTAATGATTACAAATAGGTAAATTCGTTTTTTTGGCTACCGAAATTTCCAAATTTCGGTCTTCCTGGGATTCAAGAAAGAATTATGTTTAATGCACTATTCAGAAAAACCCGTATTAGATTTATTCAACAGTAATCTTTAATGTTCATCGATTCTTTTTCGTATAGAACGTCCAGTTTGATCTATGTAAAAACTATCACATTCACTGAAAAATATTTTTCAAACGGCAATTCTCGAAAATAAGTTAATTTTGTCCTTGTTATTTACCAACAATGAACCGAAATTTTTTTTGTTGATGTATATTTTATATGTAAAAATAAGGAGAATACAATATGCACCAACAAAAAGAATTTGGGTTCAAAGTTGGTATATAACAAGGGTAAACTTGACTTATTTTCGAGAAGTGGAGTTTATAAAATATTTTTCAGTGAATGTGATAGTTTTTACATAGATCAAACTGGACGTTCTATACAAAAAAAAATCGATGAACATAGGAGATCAATACTGTTAAATAAACCTAATACGGGTTTTTCTGAACACTGCATTGAACATAATCATTTCTTGGGTCCCAGGAAGACCAAAATAGTACACTCAGGTAGTAAGGGCAAAAGATTAGATACCCTTGAAGTCTTGGAAATTTCGATAACCAAAAAACAGAATTTACCTATATGTAATGATCAGGTGGTTTTTCGAGTGAAACCAGTGTTAAATTCTGTAGTTTATGACGTATAAGTAAAAATTGTTCATTCTGAAATTCAGCAATATTGTGATAATAATACTCTTGATAGTGGGTTATTCTCCCGAAACATATGTAGAGTTTTTAATATATTCAGTGAAACTTAAGTCGAACGTGTTAATTTTTAATACGTTAATTAATTTTTCATTTTCACAACCTGATGATTCACGCATTCACTTAAGTTACTACAGAATATAAAATAATGATAAAGATTATACACACACCTTTCAACTCAATGCAATGTCGAAACTTTGTTCAAATGAATAACCTATACAAAAGTTTATATCGTTGCATCGGCAATATTGAAGTTGAGTAGTTCTACTTCACCGAAGCAGCGATCTGCGACTGTTTAAAGGAATTTAAATTCAGCTCGCCTGAAGATAGATATAGTGACGTCAAAGTTGACAAAAGTTCTAAGAGAAATGATGCATGAATGAAGCTCAAGAAGTTGTTTGACTCCCGTTGAATTATATGGTAATTTTGATCGAGTTCCTAGAAGTTCACTTCAGAATTATGTGGTTAGTTTGAATGTATTATTTAGCTTCCACTTCAGTTGTTCAGCTTCTCTTCCGGTTGAAAATATACAATAATTACCTTTCAAAAAATACTTGTTGCTTTATTCGTACACGTGTACTCAAGGAGGGTTTTGAAAATGAAATGGTTGCCTCAGTTGGTGGTGAACACAACTGGTGACTTCTTGCAGAAGTATTCAGCTGTTGTGGGACTTTTTCAATCACCAGAGTAGGGCCAGACTATGTTTCATACTTATTCAACATGGGAAAGAATTTTTGGAAAGCAAATATTGCCAGGGCTTTCTGAAACATTCAGTATAACTGGAGCCGGTACTTACGTAGATAATCTAACGATCATTTTCACAAAAAACACTCCCAGAGCTCTCCACATATGACCATATAAAAGATCAAATAGTGCTGACAAGAATAAATTTTCTGTTGCATGAGGCTGGAAAAATTATTCGAATTTAAAACATATAGCAAATATAAAGATTTTTCGTTACGGAAAGGAAATGAACCTGTTAATTCTGTGTATGAAAATGTACGTACACAGTCATATTCAATCAAATGGTGTCACTTAGCTGCTATGTTGTGTCCGACCTCGAACAATCTACCTTCTTTCTGCATACATTTAATCTTTCAGATTTTTAAACTCTCAAGTCTGTCAAATGTATTTCATGAACATTTATCTGCAGGTAAGCAGCCTGTACTAGTAAGTGATTCAATATCTTCTTTTGATACCAATTTTATTGGCTATCATATGGCTGCAATTATCTCAATTATCTTTCCTGTTCATATCTGCTCGCCTAGTAGCTCTGAACAGAAATTAGTAGGCAATCATATCAAACACATTCTGTATGTTGAAAAATAAATTTTCAAGAGTGATTAAAAAATTGATTAATTCGATTTAAAATATCCATGAACACTTCTTTATTGGCCAGATATCATAGGCGTGTTCATAAATCCATAAACTCCTTCAGACTATAAAGTACAAATGAAACAAATTCAACTTAACCTGCTTCGATAGGGTGTCCTTTAATTTTCATGATTTTTGGGATAATGGAAAATTTGGTTTCGTCACTAACCGATGAAAGCTCGACAATGGTCGAGAGTCGACACACCAAAGAACGGAACAACTGTTTTAAATTTGAAAACAGGCTGGCTAAATTCCAGAAGGTAGAGTTTAATTTTCAGATCAAAGCTAATGACATAAAATTTATGAGAACGGCAAACAATATAGCAATCAAAATCCCGAAAAAGCATAACGAATTGTTGGAGTAAGGTGTCCATTGAGTAAATAAGAAATTTTTATACTGTGCGTTCATTGCTTTTTGATTTAATTGACAATAGGGAAAAAGGACTAAATCGCTCTTTATCTAAACTCTAAGGTTCTAAATCGCTCTTCACACTTGATCCTCAATCAAGTGTGTCTGAATTGTTGAACCGAATCTTAATTAACGATGAAAAACATATGTCCGGGCCCCATATATATATATATATATATATATATATATATATATATATATATATATATATATATATATATATATATATATATATATATATATATATATATATATATATATATATGTGTGTGTGTGTGTGTATGTGGTGTGTGGGGAAATACTGCCTCAGTATGTGCTTATAAATATATCATCTCCGATTATCTTTTATATTCTATATTTTGAGATTTTGCAGATATAAGTGTTTTCTTATGTATCCTACTGATCTAGAAAATGTATCTGATATACTTTCAAGTTTAATATTCGTTCTTTTGTTACTATTATTGTTTGGTGATTCTGCTGTGTCATTTTGAGAAGGAGTTATTTGATGAATTCATTGTATCATCAAAAATTTTCATAAGGTTTCTATCGTTTTTAAATCATGGAAATTCTAATTTCAATCGATGCCATTTGTAATTCATACTTCGCATCTACTTGGTCTTCAAGGAATGCAAGTTTTTTCGAATATTAGCGTTTTTCGATATTCAAAAAAGAAGCCCCACTGTTTAATATCTAATAATAATGATAATAATACAACTTTATTGAACGGCAACTCATTACAGTGTTTTCCTAAATATAAACAACAAACAGGTAGAAGCACATAAGCAACGGAAACCATTTCAAAATGTGGTTAATATTGGCTTTTGCCAGTCTTACTATCAACCCCATAGAAGCAATATATTATTCCTAAGAATGATTTGCTTTCCCTTTTTTCTGCTCAACTAAGAGTATATTTTTCATTCGTGTTTTGAAATGCAATAGTTTCATCGTTTTGTATTTATTATTCAGTTGGTTGAAATATTTAGAGACCAAGTACGAAAATGATGCCTGAAACTTCATGGTATTATGTTTTGGTATATTTATCCGCATTTTGTCACGAATATTTCGAGAATGTAATTTATTTCTAGAAACAATTTTTTCGGCCAGATACTTGGGACAAGATGTTTATAAAATTTTATATATAAATACATAAAATTATGATTGAAACCTGAAATCCATTCTTAGAATTTCATTTGAATTATATATATGACTTATATGATCAAGACGTCTTATATTGTAGCAAAAACGTATGCAGGTATTTTGTAAAAGTTGTAATTCGTTTTTGAGTTGTACAGTTAAACAGGGAAAATATGCTGCATCAGCATTATCACAACGTGACATAATTAAGGAGTTTATCAGAGTTTGTTTTGATTTATTGTCTAAGATATATTTGAGAGGTGAAAGAGTTCTAAGTTTAAGATATGCTGTTTTTCATTGCAGTTTTATATGTTTTTCGAATGTTAATTGTTGACCCATTAACAGTCCGAGATTTTTAACTGTAAATACAG
This sequence comes from Henosepilachna vigintioctopunctata, assembly GCA_030704895.1. NCBI lineage: Eukaryota > Metazoa > Arthropoda > Insecta > Coleoptera > Coccinellidae > Henosepilachna > Henosepilachna vigintioctopunctata. The sequence goes on from JARQZJ010000113.1 coordinate 361,079, forward strand.
GTTTATTTATTTGTCCGGTCAGAACAACATTGTTGATGAGAGACAATTTTTTGTGAACTGAGAAGGGACCAATGAAAATAAGTTGTGTTTTGTCTACGTCAAATTTCAGTTTCAATACTTTGCTTATGTTTGGACCATTTGGACAGAATCTGTGAATTAACTGTGTATCATCCGCGTAACAGTGCATAATTCCTTCGAGAGGTAAGCATGGAAAATCGAAGGTGTATATAAGGTACATTATCGGACCTAGAATGGTCCTAATGTATGTCATGTAGTTATTCATCTTAAAGCCAATAAATATGAAAATCCTCAACTATTTACACAAAACACAAAATAATCAAGAACAATAAAATTAACCACAACAATACAAAAACTTCAGCATTGAAGAGGATAAAAACTCAGAAAAATGACAGAATTGAACATGAAAACTCAAAAGAAAGAATTTTCAGTTTTTCTAAATGAATACATAATTATCCATAGTTTGCAGAATTGGGGAAATTCATTGAAAATCTCCTCTTCAAGAACTTCTCAAATTATGGGCGTAGGAAATGTACGATAAATTATATGCCCTATTAATAATCTGAAGGTGCTGACTCTATGAAAACTACCCTGGAAATCAAAAGGAGATTATGCACAAATACAAAATCAAGATTCTCCTAATTACGTCTCCCTTCCTTGCATTCGGTTATAATTCACAGACTTCTGTTGAAATACTGCTCGAGTCAAAGGATAGGAACAATTCGGTCTTGAATTAAGTCTTCCCTCGTTCAGAGAAAATCCTCTGTCAGGTGAAATTCGTAATGGCGTCATTTGTTCTGTTGAATGATACGAAAACATAGGAATAAACCCTAAAAATGTGTGAACATTTCATTCAGTCATACAATTCTGTTTTTGATTAATGATGCCAACAACTTTTTCAATGCTTTCTAGATATGGAGACAACGAGAATATCTCAACTGAACTGAATCAAATGCAATAATGAATTATTATTTGGCAGAAACTGTCGCCTTGATATCACAAAATGAAAAACTATATCTGAATATTCACCTCCGTAGCTCGGTCGTGTAAAACACACTATTATGATGATTCAAGATTAAGGTTCGAGCACCAGAGAAGGAATGGGTATTTTTATATGTTTATAATATGACTTGCTGAATGACGAATGAAAAGCTGTTTGGTAATGTGCATTGATTAAAAATCTTTCACCTATATGGAATCGGCATTGAACTGTAGGTCCACATCGTACAAAAATAGCTCTATTAAATTGAAGCACAACTTATGTCTTTCAAAGTCAATACTTCATTTTTAAGATTCATATATTTTTGATTTGATCATGATGAAACCTAAATTTTTCTGAAAATATGCTTTCTATTGTTTTTCCTTCATAAGAATAATTATGTGTACATTATCATCATTACTGGTTTTGGAACTATTTTCGGGGCTCAGTGATCTAACAGTAAAGTGATTCTATAAGGCTTTCGACTTCAAGGCGCTGGTGCCTTAACACTGTTAATCTAGGTTTAAGAGAGACATATAGACTGAGAGATAATGAGAAATATTTTTTTGAAAATCACTGACTGAACTATTCGTTATTCGACTAGTTTCGCTTTGTTTTATTTATATGAGATACAAAAGTGAATTTCTGATAAAATATCATACTGAGGTCTCGAATTTCGGAGACCCTGGTCAGAATGGTTTCGTTAATTGCGTACTCAAACAAATCAAAAGTTTTAGTGAATGTGATAACGTTATATTTAGTTACATTAATATCGACTTCATTGTGTTCTGATTGGTGTTACACCAATCAGAAACGTCTGTGTGGCCATTCTGTAAGCTTATAATTCTTCATGTGTTTCGATTTTGCGATATATTTTTAAATCATCAGCAGATATGAGACTGTAAACTGATGAACTACTAGACAGTCTATTAGATCATTTACAGAAAGAAGAAACAATAGTGGGCCTAAATTAGAGCCTTGTGGTACACCCATTAATGTGATATATAGCTTTGGTTTCTTGATAAGAAAGGCTTGTCTAATAAAGTTATAGCTGGATATAAACAATTGAAAATACCATGGTTTCATGGTTTTGCCATTTGCCGATAAGCAAAGCCAATTTATTTTAGCAATAGGAAGGCTCTATTATGTGTATGGGGGAATGCTGAAACATTGGAAGATATATTTCTGAATTGAGCAACTCATGTGAATGAAAGACAAATAATGTTACATCATATACTGAAAGAATAAATAATAAAAGGGGGACTTTTCCTTGAAATAATGCTGGTTGATAATATTAAAGTTTACGAGGCTCTATTCCGATTTCTGAAAAACTGTAGGAAAACAATTCAATAATATAAATAATATATGAAAATTGTGTAGATTTATGTCATTGTTATACTTCATAGATTGAAAAAAATCTTTTGCTTTCTGTCTTTGAATTTTGACAGTGCTATAAACATAGATTAGTAGAAGTGGAAAAGAAGGTGATGAATGAATGACTTTTAAATAAAGGTAACCAAAACAAACTATTCGGTTTCTATATTCTCTAAAGAATCACTAACATTCCATACAGTAAGCCATAACAATTGTCAAAAATTCAAATTTGCATTCCTGTTCAGTATTTTACATGAATGAAGCAAAACTATCTACTTTAAATATTTCACAAGATTCAGAATCAAAAAGTTTTGTTGTATTTTGTTTATTATCATTAATCCTCCGAATAAGAAGGAGGATTATTATTAATAATAATAATAATAAGCATATATTTCCAACAGGTATTTACCTAATTACTTGAAAATATATAATGAATAAATATGGTTAATAAAAATATCAATAATAACATAGATATACAGTATTGAATAATAATTTTAATGATAGAAAACACTATCAAATCTAATAATCTAAATCTATAATGTCAATATCTAAATATTCAATGATATTAATCATATAGAAAACAAATCACTCAGAACTCAAACCGGAGGATTTCAAGATACCTCACTGGTTGAGATTCAAGTACATATTGATGATTGGAACAGTTCAGTCTAATTGCAAATCACAGAAGCATCTGCTTCTCTGGGTTTTTCTGTAAAATGTCTGACTTATTCCAGAACAGCTCTGAGGAACGAAGAAATTAAGTTTAACAAGGAGCTCAGGAGAGTCAAGATTATCATTGTGCCAATTGAATGAAAATTTCAATGAATTCAAACTTCTCCTGGTGTGGAGGCTCCTAATGACTACCTAGCCATCAAACAAGCGTGATCACAACCCGGAGGATATACACCATCGTCTAGAAATGAGAGCCATTTCAAGAACTTCCTCTGCAATTCTCTGAGGCGGTGTATTAAACAATCATATATTGTTTGCCAAATAAGACAACTATACTCAAGTTTGCTTATCACTAGGGAATCGAATAAATGGAACAGTGTTGGGGAATTCGAAACCAATCTAGCATTGCGGACTATGAAAACATTACTTTAGCTTTACTTCTTGAAAAAATCAATTGGTTGATATGAGGCAAGAATGAGAATTTCTGATCAAAAACTAGGCCGAGATCCTTAACCTCCAGAAGTCGAATCAGGTTAAGAACTTTAATGTTGAAATCAAGAGTTATCACATTTCCCTTTCTAGTAAAACTCACAAAATTACATCTCATGACATTCAAGTTTAAACAACTACGATTACACCACAGGCTGATATCATTCAGGTCACTTTCAGCCTCAAACAATCATCAATAGATCACACGCTGTCACTAATTTTAATATGGTCTGCATAAAGTTGTACGAAACTGCAACGAGACTTGAAGCATAATCACACCGTATTCATAGTCGGGTTTTCTACTAAATTTGCCATAAAAACAAGTTATTAAGTGGAAAGTCTGTCAAATATTCCATACTATGAGTAATAAAAATTGTAATAAATTCAAATTTGGATTATTTCTCAAACTGCAGTATTTAACATAAACGAAGCAACACTATTCACTTCAACTATTTCATAAGATTCAGAATCGAAAAGTTTGGTTACATTGTACAAACTGAATAAAAAGAGAATTAAACCGAAAGTTTGTCAAATTACTATCCGAAACGTCGCGCCCAAACGAAGTCTTCAAATGAAAACACTTGCTCTTTGAAACTTGAAGGGGTGTCATTTAACGGATCTCGAAACACAGTTCATCCGGCAAACTCAAGGAACAATAATTAATCGCATTCATTCATTATGAACCTGGTGGCGTTATTATTCTGCGACTTGAAACGTTGCCGACATCCTGCAGAGACGAACTAAACGAGATGCAATGGCAAATTATCTCGATTATCAGTTTGTACCCAGTTTCGAAGTTGGGGTGGAGTTTAAAGGGAACATGACTTCTCCCCCGGTTTCCAAGTTAGTTTGCCAATTGTTATTCCGATAAAAATATGTCGAAAAATTGGTTGAACGGTAATTGTCCTTCTATTTTCATTGAACTGGTCATGAATATCTTTTAAAAAAATCGATTTTTTATAAAGTAGAAGTGCATTGAGAGTTCTTGGGTTCCGTCTAAAGGGTAACTGTTATCCCTCAAGATATCCTCGAGAAAAAATTTATTTGAATATTCTGCTTGATACGTATATGAAGTAAAACGCTATAGAAGGAGGAAAACGATGAGAAAACCAGATGAAATGAGCGCGCAACACTGCGGCGCGGGGCAGTGACTATTTTCAATTAGGTTTCAAAGTGTCTAAGGAGAAATATTCTCCATCGAAAACATCGAAAATGTCAAGAGAAACATTAATAACAAACTCCTCAACGAAATGTTGTTGATTTATTTAATTTTTTTAAATATAAATTCACCCGATTTATGAATAAATCTATGATAGGTTCCTAGTCAGTCACAAGCCAAGTTTTTTCCAACACATTTAAATGGCTAGACATGAATCATATACTTATGTATCTAACGAGGAACTTTTGCTTTCAATCGAATAACTTCGTTATTAATCATTTCCCTTCTTCCTTATTAGTCTTTCGATCTTGTATTTCTTATAAGTACTTCGTAGCCCTTCCGTGAAGGGGTTTTCTTGCTCACCTATCGGGAATGAAAACTGATTGTTGAATATTCACAAGGGCGATGAAATGAGCAAGATAAGTATAGAATTCATTTTCTTAAAACTATTTCTTCATGTTTTCAATAGCCCTTGATGGCATCCTCTAAAAAGGTAAAACCGAGTGTTTCTACTATCGCAACCTAGATGGCATAAGTTCATCGAATAAGATGAAGATATTCATAAACTAATGATGTAAAATATGATATCGGATTTGAAAAGGCCTTGTGAAGCTTTCTATGTTAGATGTTCCCATGTTTTTTCTATTGATTCCTGAGATTTCATATGTATAGTAATTTATACATTATATTTGCATACAACTTTACAATACATTTCTTTTATCTGATTCAAAAAAAGTTTATGGTAATTCAAATTGATGTCTTTCTTTTGTTGGAGAGGACGAAGCAGTGCATTGTAGCACGAAACAGTGATATTGCTGCGTTTCCAAAGAAAGTAGGCAGAGATTTCAATATAATCTTAAATTGATCCTTGAAATTGATCCTTGAGTTAGCGAAAGAAAGAAAGAAAGTTATTTTATTAAGATTATGATGAACATTCACAAGTGCGGTGATATGAGAGTGTAGATTTAGTCTTATAGTCAATATATATATATATATATATATATATATATATATATATATATATATATATATATATATATATATATATATATATATATATATAAATTGATGGAATATAAGCGTATGCAGAGGGGAGCATACACAAAAAGTCGCAGTCTTCATCAATCAAATATGGATCCTTACCATATTTCCGTTCTCTAACGACAAAATTGTGCCACATTATCTGTGAAATAGACGAGTTATAACTAACCAAATACTACAATATCATCACTCGAAGAAATGCTTTTATAAGATTAAAAGATAATGTGTCTCCAACTTCAATGTTAGACTGTGTCTATAGTACTCCTTGCTTAGATTATGAACGAGTTAATATAGGTCAAATATGCCAAACCATCGAAAAAATAATAACTCTGCATAAAAGTGATATAAGACTTCACTCTGATAGATTTGCTTCAGTACTACATTCCTCAAAAAAGGGACAACGCTTGATTTTGAAGATTTTAGAGTACTGGATGTGGCTGGTGGTAACCAAAAAAGGATTTTCTCAGAAATAATCCACATAAATAAAAATGTTAATTGCATCAATAAGATGACGTACATTGCTAGACTCAAATGCATTTACAATGATTTACTTTCAAAACATTTCAACAAAGACCTTCTCAAACAACCGCTAAGTTTTACTAGACCTTCTGTGTTACTCACCCGTTATGACATTTGATTCAAGAGTGTTTCACCCGTTTACCTTCTGTACTTGTTCGGTGACATTTAATCTGTGCTGCGGCAATTCTAATTTATCGGTTCTATCGTTTGGTTGAGTTGTCCAAAATTTTATATTTTTATATTTTGTTATTATTAACATCCAATTTCTGTGTAATATCAAATGTTTTTCAAGTACATATACTTCTGCTTATGGTGCTGGTCAAATTTTTAACCCAGTAGGGTAGGGCGGGGCACAAAGTCCAATTTCACTATTAGCAATTGTACTATGAAAACCAAACCGCCTATATCAAAATAAACAACACATATGAAACAAACAACAATCGAACTATATTTGGGCCAATTCTCGATTGATTCATCATTACAGAAATTTACCTTTTACTGTTTATCTAGACCTTGTCATCTGTCTCTTTTTGTCCCATAGCAGGGGTAAAACGGGACAGCGAGGAGGTATAAAGGTCCAATATTTTAGTATATATTAAAAGTATATACAGTAAGTACAGATAAGTGTGTGGAGTGGATGTCTTAAACCAATAACGTCGACGATTCTTTACTAGGCCTAACTTTCCTGTTAAAATGCTGGATAAATATAAAAACTCATCATTAGTAATCCAGAAGCTGAAATTTCCGGCACCAATGCAATCAGTAGGACCATCTCGAATAAAATGATCTTGAAACTTTTTGCGAGGAAATATAAACATTGGTGGAATGGATGAACCTGTAGCTGAGACGGCGACTAATAGATTAACATTAGTTCCACTATCAGCTGATGTTACAGAACCAACATTTCGTTTTCCTTTAGATGCAATTATTTTTGATGGATTGGTGTTCAGTCGATACATCAGTTTCATTTGCATTCCATATGGAAGAAGCTGTAAATTTAAATCGATCCATAACTTCTGCTAATTTCGTGTAAAATTCTTGCACATTACTTTATGTTAGACGTAACGTAATGACGTTAGAGCAACGTCATTAAATGACGTTGCTCTACTTAGGCTTGTTGCTTCAGGTTTTCTAATACAGAGGCTGCTATTTCGTGTAAGAAATGCAGACATCCAATCCTTCCCAGCCATTTTATTTGAATGCCGTGTGCCTGGAATATTTATTTTATATTTAATAGCACAGTCATAAGCCATGCGACGAACTTCTTTAGGATCTATACCATGGAAAATTTGTGCAAGTTTGAGCAAGTATTCTGTTAGACTGTCTTCTTGTTCTTCATTAAATATTTTCCTTGTAGTACCATAGCCAAATCTCAAATTTACAGAATCATTCTCCATTCGTTCAATAAACCTTGATAATGAAATTTTACTCAATTCAAAATCACGACACACTTCCCTTAATGATTTATTTTCGTGTAGAACTAAATTTACTGCACGTTGCATCAATTCTACAGATTTTGTGCCACGTTCTGTTTTTTTCTGTAGTTCCGCATACTAAAATGAAAATAATGATCTTATAACCAATACGTAAATGATGTTGGGTAAAAAGGTCCGGTTGGTCCTTTTTACCCCAACCACTTGTGAGTATTTCAAGAGTTTATATTTGAAAAAAACATTCAATCTCACTTAAAAATAACAACAAACTTTAAAAAACAATAAAGTAGCGTAAATCTTTAAACTGTGTTTAGGGATCGTTCACTTGAAAACAGTCCTTCAAACTAAAAAGTTTAATACCGGAAAAAAATAATTACGCTAAAATTTGGACACGCGACCGTGTATCTCCGCTAAGCGACGTCGCCCGACTGTCAGCGATGGCGCGTTACTCCCCCTACGCCGACTTCATTACACCACTATCGTTAGAAAGAATGATACTTCACTTGTTTTTGAAATATATGTGGTGGACCTTTTTACCCGCGGACCTTTAAGCCCCGTCCTACCCTAAGTCGTAAGAAGTAAGCATTATTGTCACGAAATTTTATTTACATCTGTTATTTTATAAAACACTGAAGAAGGTTATGATCATAATCGAAATAAAGATCAGGTTAACACATTGGTTACGTTTCAATTATAGTGGGCCGACTATTTGGGAAAACTCAAAGAAATATTTTATATTTATATATATATTTATATATATATATATATATATATATATATATATATATATATATATATATATATACTTATTTATTCACTTTCAAAGTCATCTTACTTCGCTTTTTGAAATATTCCTTGAATTCTTTCATATTTTTCAGTTTCCATCAAAACCAAAAACATTCGAAATTCGATTTCAAATGTGGAAATACTTCATTCTTTATGAGTAGAAACAACACTGTTATACGACATCCATTTTCCCCTTAATAATCGTTAAATCAAAAATCCGATTCCGAAATAATGAGTTAAATTTCCATGGGAACAATGCCAATTGTCCCAGTTGGTCAGCGCACGAATCAAGAAGAGCGAAGCGTGTAAGTGGCCTGAAAAATTGAACGTGGCTAATACGCAAATTAAGCGACGGCTAGGAATGAGCACGATGTGAGCACAGAAAGTTGTCATGTCCACTCTGTGCGTTATGACTCTTTTCAACCGACTAATTAGATGCAGGGGTGGACTGATGATAATCTGATCTTTTAGAGACATTTAGTACAACTTCCTGAGTAAAATCCATGGGAAAAGTATCGAATCCCATTGAATTCAAACCGGTGTGCGGCAGGGGGACAGACTTCCGCCAATCCTTTTCAATATTGTTTCAGAAAACATCATTAGTTAATGGGAACGTCATGTAAAGGACAATCAAGTGGGTATCAAAAGAGAGAATCGAATAAATGTTAAATGTCTCGTCTTTGCAGACGATGTTGCTATCATCGCAAACAACAGAACTGAAGTCATTCTCGCCGTAGAAAAACTACATGTAATTATGCAGAAAATCGGGTTACAAATTTCTTTTTTCAAATTTTTTTTCTTATGATAAAACCAAATACATGGAAAGAAAACCAAAACACAAGTCTTCTCCTTTCACAAAACATAGTGAAATTCTGCAAGTCGGTAATTTTGAATACCTTGGAGAAGTTACACAGACCTCAGGTTCATACCGAATCGCTAATAAACAGAGAATTACCAAGCTCCAAAGGGCTTATAAGCTTACACGGGCCTACTATAACATAAAGTGCATTTCGAGAGGCGCCAAATTGAGGCATCATAATTCTTCCAGAAGCAATCTACGCACCTAAAACAATGTTTACTGACGGTCATTCAAGAATTAAAAAAATAGAAAAACAAGAACAGAAATTTCTCAGAAAGATTTACGGGCCAATCAATAGAAACGGCATTTGGATGAAAAGACTTCAGAATAAACTTCATCGAAAGACAAATACGATAACTGAAGAAATCAGAAAACGACGAGCAAAGTACTATGCACATGTCTACAGAATGAAACAGTCCAGAATACCGAAGAATAACTCGATTCAATTATAAGGAGTTAATGCAGAACAGAGTGGCTGCAAGATGTCCAAAAAGATCTACTACAGATTAATATAAGAAATCTCGAAGATCGCACTGAGTGTCGCTATAAAATCGCTAATGTGAGGTTTGAGCGAAAATCAAATTGCCAACCTGGAATAAAATTGGCAGATGAACGGAAGAAAGAGGATTCAGAGAAGATGAAGGTTTTGGGAGGCAAAAAAGATGAAGCAAAAGTTCTAAGAATTGCGAATTCAAGTTCAATCGTTCCCTTTATGAAAAACAATCCTAATAATAATAATAATAATATATAGGATGGTCCTCCCGGAACTCCATCGATTTATATATGGAAAGGTATACTCCAGACAAATCTTATAATTTGGTAGTAAACTAAAATGGATGGGGTCCAGCCAGCAGAAATATTTTCAAAATGGTGACTTTACCGGTCATAGCGGAACTAGATGTGACCTTCCGCATTTTGAACAAAACAACCTAGATATTGATATATTTTTGAATATTATGTTCATATTTTTAATTTTATATTCAAAATGATGTTTTCAGACCAAAGAATATTTATCAATTCCCATATAAAAGTCTTTATTATCTAATACGAGTTGGATTTTTGTGTAGAAGAAGATTGACTTTTGCAGTTTCTGTAAAACATTTTCAAAAATATGTGTACATAGGGATAAAAAAAAAAAGAATAGAAATTTTATTCGATAAAACACCAACAGTAATTGGTTTTTCAAATAGAAATCCCCTATTTCTTCAATTTTATCGTATCAAGCACTGAAAACGAGTGTATCTTTGTAGAAGTCATCTATTCCAAAAATTCAAAATTTTTGATAAAATTGGCAATCTTACATGCTTCTACTGCTACTGATTGATACGCCTGAAGGTTCAGTCAATATGAGTTGGCTATTTATTTTGCCTATACTTTACCATATATGGATCGATGGAGTTCCCGGAGAGTATATATATATATATATATATATATATATATATATATATATATATATATATATTCATATAAATATATATATATATATATATATATATATATATATATATATATATATATATATATATATATATATATATATATATATATATATATATATATATATATATATATATATATATAATGAACACTAGAACATTCATTTATTTAAATTAATGAATGTTGTTGGTTATTGTCATAAGAAATAATGATAATCAAATTTCGTATTCTGAATAATCAAGAAATAATGAAAATCTTTCTTGAATAATCAGATCGAAAGATAACTGAATATAGAAATGATACAACAGAGAATGAAATCAGGAAATGGAAAGTAGTTATATTTCTCATACAATAGAAATTAGAATAGTAAAGTGATACAAATGAACAAATGAAAAAACCGTTTTTCGAAAACAATCGATGTGTAGAATATAGTGATGTTTCACAAATATATTGAATAATAAAATTATATTTTCATCATAATATGGTAATAAGAATATTATTATAATACATCATGATTAATCAGACTTGATAATGAGCTGATTGTTGAAAACATGTCGATTCAACCTTGTCATATCATTTCATTATTGAGTATATTTGTATATTATTCTGTTATCATCTGAAGAAGTCGTTTGTAACGACGAAACACGTCGTGCTATGTTGTCAATAAAGTTAAGATCATAAGTTTAGATGTTTGAATTTAAGTTTATATTCAATTGAATATATTTGTAGAACATCAAACCGAAATTTTGATTCAAATCTTCATTTTATCATGTTTCACTAAGAGGTAAACGAGAAATCAATCTCAGTTATCAGAAAACAGGTATATCAAAAATTGATACATGGAAGAAAATGCAGAAATCAATCGGTACATTTTTATCAGGCTTGTTCTTCTCAGTGAGAAATGTAGTACGTACAAAGTAGTAGGTACACACAACATTTCAATTCAGTCTGCATCATATCAATATCAAGAAACGCTTTTGAGTCTTTCTGTCAAACATAAATTATTTCATTCAGCTTACTATTCAGGAGAGATTATCTGTTTGATATTTTTTATATTCCTAGGGGATGGATTGCATTACTATTGACCATATTGGAGTATTGATGAACAGCTGAAATTATCTCAGTTCTCTGTTCAACATTTGGTTCAACTCTTGACATCGATTTAAGATTTAAATGACAGATTTCACGATACTTTTCGTTCTGATAGGGTGAGATATCTTGTTATAGACTTCGATCAGAAATTTTTCTTTCGTTCCACACAGCACCCAACTTATCTCATCTGCCTCGAAAATATGTGGTTTCATTATACGCAATGGCAAATATTTCAATAATTCCTCATCATTTATGAGAGTATTTTATGCCCTAATCGGTAGCAAGTTGGAGTATTGCAGCATTATTTGGTTTCCTATTTATACCTTCCATCAATTCCATCTTGAGGCTATTCAGGAAAGGTTCTTGAAATTCTTAGTTAGGAGGAAGGACAAAGTTTATTCACAGAGAGGAGTCAATCATAACGAATTATTGGGTCGATTTAGTTGAATCTCATTACAGAACAGAAGAGAAACTACATCACTCAAATTTTTATACAAATTACTGCACTATAGTATTGATTGTCCTTCTGTTTTATCCGCTTTGTAAATTCGTGTTCTTAGGCAAAATTCTTGTACTACAGAATTGTTCCACATAGAGACTCCAAGGACCAAATCGCTAATACAATCCCCCATTTGGTTTATGGAGTCTACATATTTTGACTCCATAGAAGTTATTATCAGGATTATATGAGCAAAAAAATTTACAAAAATGAATTGATTCAGTTTGAGTTCTCTGTAATATTTCATTGAATGCTATAATGTAGTTATTAGTTACAATATTTTTAGAATATATTGAGCTCTCTGTTCATTTTAATTATTTAAATGATATTCAACATTGTGTTATTATTTTGGAGGGAGGATGAAGTTGATCCACAGAGAGGAGTAAATCATGACGAATTATTGAGTCGATTCAGTTCAATCTCATTGCAGGATACGAGAGAAACATTACTACTCAAACTTTTGTACAAGAGACTTCACAACAGTATTGATTGCTCTCCTTTCCTATACTCTTAGAAAGGTCGTGGTTTCAGACAAAACACTCGTAGCACAGAATTAGTCCACCTAGAGACTTCAAGGACCAACTCGCTAATATAATCCCCCTAATATAATATAATTCAATACAGTTGCTAACTAATGTTGCATTCAATTTGACTGTATAGCAGTTATTATTAGAAGTTATGTGAAAAAGGAAAATTGACTGAAATTGATTTAGATTTAGTCCTTTGTAATAGTTCATTTAATATTATTATTTAGTTATTAATTGCTTTTAAATTTTTTGTAGATTAGGTTCAGCTTTTTGTTATTATTCTTCTCATTCTATTCATCAATTATTTAGTATATTCTACATTATGTTATTATTTCATGTAATTGGGTATTATACCTGTTGAGAGTGAAGAAATTTATTATTTTCATTTTTTTTTTTATAATTCACAGCTTTGTGTTATAAACTCACTCTATTAATCGTCATCATCCGATGATCGTGTTATCTTATTGATTCGTGGGATGCTGTTCCCTCATTCAATGTAAAAACTTGTGAAGGAATACTCTCATTCTACTTTGTTGATTTTCGAAAATTGAAACTTTAACTAGAATTCTTTTCGTGGCCTGCAAATGTTCAAGGTACGCGAGTCCGTCCCTGTCGGAAGATTAGACGGTCACGCTCGACGAACCGAATAAAATCACGTTCAGATCGGACGCATTCCGAGTGGCCAATTATTCAATTTGATTAAATTCATTGTTATAATTTATGGAATTCCTGGACGCGACGCCGCACAATTAAACCTTTTAACCGATAAAAAGGGACGCTAACACCGCGGACAATTGCAGTTGGAAACGCCCCGAGTCGTCGCTTTTATGTGCAAGACATATTTTAGGCATCGAGTTTTACCGTGCTCAGAATCACGTTCAATTGTGACAATTTGTTCGGATTTTAAAACAAATAAACGAATAATTCGAACGCGTTAAATATTTCGGTAACTTAAGAATATATAATGGGTGATTTTCTAAGCGTAGTTTTTTTTAAATCGAGTAAAACACTCATTTTGCATCATATATTACAATTTCTCATTGAAATTTAATTGAATTACAGTTTGAAGATTACTTCATGAAAATGTTGTCCAGGGCTCCGTATCAAATGGTCCATTCGGAAGGTCCAATTTTGCGTCACTTTTTCGAGCATTTCGGCCTGTATCCCATAAGGCTTCAATCCTTATAAGGCTTCAATCTTGTTCGGCTTGTCCGCATACACTAACGACTTCACATAACCCCTCCGGAAATAATCCCGAGTCCTCAAATCGCATAATCTTGGCGGCCAATTCACAGGGACTTCTCGAGAGATAGGCTGCTCACCAAATTCATCTTTCAACCATTACTATTATGTCCATTGTTTCACGAACTGTGTGGCATGTGGCACCGTCTTGTTGAAGCCACATGTCAACCAAGTTCAACTCGGCCAAAAACTGGGGCAAAAAAGAGTTTCGTATCATGGCTCGATATCGTTCGCCGTTGACGGTAATGTTTCTTCCACGGTCCTCTTTGAAGAAAAATGAACCGATGATGCCACCAGCCCATAAACAACACCAAACTGTCGTTTTTTCGAGATACATCGGTAATTCTTGTATGGCATGTGGCTGTTCATCACTCCAGATGCGAGAGTTTTGATTACTTACATATCCGTAGAGAAATGAGCATCATCGCTGAACACAATTTTTCGATAAAACAGTGGATTTTCATTAAGCTCTTCTAAGACCCATTAACAAAAAATTACACGTTGGTGTAGATCATTCGGCTTCGATTCCATCAGAATTTCAAAATTTCAAAGGTTTTCAAATCCAAATCAACACGTTGAATTTTCCGCGTGGTTGAGTAACACATGTCTAAATGCTGAAAACGGCGACGAATCAACATTTCACGATCCTCATTAACACTGTATGCTACGGCTGCAATGTGCTCTTCAGTACGCACTGTACGCATGTGAGAAAATGGTTTAATCTCCAACAAAGTGAACTTTGTGCGAAATTTGGTGATAACAGCTCGAATTAATAATTCACTAGGTCGCTTATGACGACCATAATATGGTCGTAACAAACGATACACATTTTTCACAGAGCACGTATTTTGATGGTAAATTTCGACAATTCACAATCGTTGCTCGTTTTTAAGTATTTCCGCGACAAAATGGCAGAGTATACTGAAAACTTTCCACTTTGACGTGACGTTTGGATGTCACTACCAACCAGTGCAGTCAACCTGAAAAATTTAACTTTTGAAAAATCACTCATTAGTTTTGTATATTTTAACTGCACACTCAATGTTCATTCCTCTGTTTCTATACGTTGGGAATCTAAAATATTTTGCTGTTGTTATTGTCTTCTTCTTCATTGACTATGTGTGAAGGTTAAAATTTGATTTATTGTCGAAAAGTACTCCCAGATATTTCATGGATGATGATGGTGCTATATTTATTCCGTTTATTGCTGCTGTTGGCGAATTTTGTGTGATTTCATAGTTGTAAATAACGTATTGACACTTTTGAGGGTCGCCACTTCAAAACCCATTCATTTGTTTTGTCAGTTCCTGTATTTCGATAGTGCATTTTTTTATTTTCATTTTTCCTGGAGTAATTTTTTCGAATTCCAATTTTTGTTCTGGTCATCTATGTATTTCAGACATTTGATGATATCATAACCACTTGAACTCATATAACTCATAAACGACCATGTCGCACCCCAGATTCGATTCCTAGTGAACAATCTTCATTCACATCTCTAGGTTAAAGACAACTCAAGCGGAAAAAATCTGACTTCATCCTAATATTTCTGTAACAATTTTAATTTCTGTGTATGTCTGTGACATTCGTCTCTGTTAGTTGGGTAAGTGT
This sequence comes from Henosepilachna vigintioctopunctata, assembly GCA_030704895.1. NCBI lineage: Eukaryota > Metazoa > Arthropoda > Insecta > Coleoptera > Coccinellidae > Henosepilachna > Henosepilachna vigintioctopunctata. Next base: position 376,816 of record JARQZJ010000113.1, read on the forward strand.
AAGAATGAATTTTTCATTAAAAAAAATGTTTTTTCAAATTATACTTGTTAAACACTCGAAATTTCAGCGGATCTGTTATTTGAAATCTTCAGTAGGAACACTGTTTCTATTGTTACCCGCTTGCTCGTATTAACTGAGAAATACGCTTTTCCATTATGAAAATTTTAATTTCTGTGTATGTCTGTGACATTCGTCTCTGTTAGTTGGGTAAGTGTAAGAATGAATTTTTCATTAAAAAAAATGTTTTTTCAAATTATACTTGTCAAACACTCGAAATTTCAGCGGATCTGTTATTTGAAATCTTCAGAAGGAACACTGTTTCTATTGTTATCCACTTGCTACTCAGTATTAACTGAGAAATACGCTTTTCCATTATGAATATAAATCAGAACATCATTGACACAAATGCATAGAAGTGTCAAATTTTCGTACGTTTGGGAGTACTCCCTCCATGTACGACCTGCAGGCATTATGAATATCGAATGAGTTATGCTCTTAGGGATAATAAACACCATTAATTAATGAACTATGCACGATTATCATGCGACGGAGAATTATTCGCTCAAAGTGGCCAGGCTTCAAATCAGGAACCTACAGGTGAGTTATTAATAGCCCGAATAATAAATATAGAATTTAACATAGTTTCCTTGTTTTACTATCCGGAAACAAGATGGCACTTTTGGAATTTAGTCAACATAAAAGTATTCATCGAAGATTCGACATGCGAGTATGTCTTTATCTTCATAAACAATTTTCTATTCCAATTGATTTCTTAAATTTAGTAGCTTTAAAACTTCTTCACCTAAATATTCTCAAACTGATCGGAAAACTTTAGTGACGTTTGGGAAATCCATTCGGTATTTTTGTAACAACAAAGTGGAAAAAAAAGAAGATAAATAATAAGGTTAATCATTATATGTTTTCACGGGAATATAGAGTGAATAAGAGTATTCATCAGAAAATATTTTTGCGTAAATTAGAGTAAAAAATGTTCAATAATTGCATCATTGAGCATACCTAGTAAAGAAAGCCTTTTTATTTCATTTAGGTGGAAGATAAATGTTAATATTCATCTCACTATCATTTCGATCCTAGAGTATTTCTTTATCTCGAGAGTATTCGATAGATTAAGACTACGCGAATCAGATCAATATACGTGAGACTGGTAATTTCAGTGTTTCTCAATTTAGATTTGAGGGATTTTTAGATTATATAGGCTCCACACATTATCTGATCTTCGGGCGTTGTTTGAGGCTGATACCCCAATGATAAATTCAGAGACGAAACTTTACAATCGGTAATGACAGTTTCAGTTAAGTTTCAGGTGATTTTTTAAGTGTAGTTTTTCTCAGATCAACTAAAACACTCAATTCGCATCATATCTTCAAAATTTTCATTGAAGTTGATAACTTGGCCTTTGCCATTTACATTCAAAAGATACCTTCATGTAAATATTGTCCGCGGCTCCGTATAAAATGGTCCATTCGGAAGGTCCAATTTTGCGTCACTTTTTCGAGCATTTCGGCCTGTATTCCACGAATTCGCGTGTTATGTTATCATGTAGGGCTTCAATTGTGTTCGGCTCGTCCACATACACTAACGACTTTACATAACTCCTAAAAAAATAATCCAGAGGCGTCAAATCGCATGATCGTCGCGGCCAAATCACAGGGTCATTTCGAGAGGAAAGCTGCTCACCAAATTCATCCTTCAACATGTCCATTGTTTCACGAGCTGTGTGGCATGTGACACCGTCTTGATGAAATCACATGTCAACCAAGTTCAACTCGACCCACTGGGGCAAAAAAAAGGTGCGTATCGTGACTCGTTATCGTTCGCCGTTGACGTTAACGTTTCTTTCACGGTCGTCTTTGAAAAAAATAGACCGATGATGCCACCAGCCCATAAATCACACCAAACTGTCGTTTTTTCGAGATGAATCGCTAATTTTTGTATGGCATGTGGGTGTTCATTACTCCAGATAAGACAGTTTTGTTTATCTACATATCCGTTAAGCCGGAAATGAGCCTGATCGCCGAACACACTTTTTCGATAAAACAGCGGATTTTCATTTTTCTCAGAGCACGAATTTTGATAGTAAATTTCAACAATTTGCAATCGTTGCTAGTTTGTAAGTCTTTCCATGATGAACTGGCAGAGTATACTGAAAACTTTTCACCTTGATAGATTACATTTGGATGCAATTACCAACCAGTGCCTCCAACCTGAAAAACTCAACTCTTAAAAATCACCCGATAGGTTGAGTTTTATGTTAATGTTATTCAAATTATATCTAATTATTCAATTGTAGTTTCGGGTTTGTTATTTGGGTCCCTTATCAAGGATAAACCTGTTCATTTTTGTCAAGTTTTGGATTAATTTCTATAGTGTTGTGTTTTTGTGTTTTATTGGGTATATTGAAGGATTGGAAGATAAGCTTGTTCAGTGGCGGATTTACCAATAGGCCAAGTAGGCCGGTGCCTACGGCGGCAGATTTAGAGGGCCGGCAAATTTAGCAAATTTTTTTTTACAAATTTTTTATTATAAATATACGTGTACACAATCTATACCATAATGAAATCCTAAATCTAAAATAGTCTGTACATTGAAGATATTCGAAAAAAAATTAGCTAGGATGGCTTAAGATGAGTAACTGAGTAGAATTAGATTTTTTTTCAATTTCTTGTGTGTTTGTCTGTCTGTCTGTGGCATCATAGCACCCGAACGAATAGACCGATTTCAATTTAGTTTTTTTTTGTATTAAAGGTGTTTTACGAGCGAGTGTTCTCAGACATGTTTGATGAAAATCAATTGAGCCGTTTAAAAGTTACAGAGGTTTTACGCTTTAAAGTCGGGGGTTTTTTGTTTTGCCTGTCAAATAAACTTGTTAGGTCAACATTAAACTTTTCAGTAAATAGCGGTTTGCAAAAATAATCTAGTAACTGACAAAAATATCATTAAGTTCACAATAATACTAATAACGGGATTAAACTAACGTATTGAATTTCAAAAGTCAGTAGGGGCGGCAAAAATTGGATGGCCTACTAGCGGCAAATTTGTAAGTCCGCCACTGAGCCTGTCTAAAGTCCTGCCATTTGGAACCCTGTATGTAATTGCAATAAAGTTTTCATTATTATTATCATTATCTCCAGTGATATTTTGGTGCCACGTTCTCTTGTCCGCGCAGCAGTCATTAGAATTGAATCTACAGTTTTACACCACTTCCGAACCTCGACTTGTATCGTAATCTTGAGGACTACCCTTTATTCTTTTATATATAAACACTGAACTCTCGAAAATTCATAATTAACCTGATTCACAGATCTGTGAAAGTACTGTCATTAACATGAAAACAATTTTTGCTCTAATATAGGGCTATAATTGAAGATATGCTTCAGTGTGAAATATGGATGCCAATAATGATTTCGCAATTACGTAATATTATGGAATAAAGAAATAACCATTCCGTAATGTTATTCCACTGCATTACCGCTAGAATAGGTCTCTTGTTGTGAATGATATTTTTCACATTATGGCCTTTTTCTACTAAGGTATACGTGAATGCAATCGTTTGTATTCCTAAGGAATAAAAAATCCTTAGAACGTGTTTACCCTTATTACATGTTGGCTGGGATTAGGGAAAGCCTGAGGATATAAACTGTTCTTATTTTTCAATTTATATAAAGTAGTTCTGTACAGAATAATATAATTCTGTTAGCATCTGAAGAAGTCGTTTTTAACGACGAAACGCGTCATGCTATGCAGTCAATAAACTGTAAATCATGAGCTCAACTGTTTGAATTTAAGTTTATATTCGATTATATGAAGCAATTATATGAATAGAAATTGTGTTTTGAATTATTATATAGAAGTGAAAATTCATTGTTCAAGAATATTCCTTTCATTCAATTCGATATCGAATTCGAAGAAGTATTCTCCGATACGAAGAAGAATACATTCTCCAGTATCGTAGGACTTCGAGTACTTTCCGCCTTTTGCTCATGTTTCTCTTTATAACGAAATTTCCCCGGAGAAAATATGAAGTAAACAGTCCTATAATTAGCTCTCGCCTACGTGTATTGTGAATATTGTATTTGCATTGTGTTGGGGAAACTCAATTTCGCTTTGTAGAATTTTCAATTAATTTAAAAGCTATACGTAGAGCTGCCTCAGGTATCGCTACAAGTTTTCACGTTTGAAACGTCGTTGCGTTTATTATTGTTGTCTTTCGGAACATGGTAAATTGGCCGAGGGTGTAATAATGGAAAGGCTTCATTCAGGTAATTTAATTGCTATTAATCAAGTTATTCTTCTTAGAATTTCGAGTTATCCGTTGAAATTAAGCCGGTTGTTTGAAAGTTAGTGGTTCTATAGCGAGACATCAATATTTGACAGGTTAATCTCCATTGTTACAGTTGGATGTTAGGGTTGCAATTTTCATTATGTTTCCAGATGCATTCCCCGAACCGATCGAATACGGTATTTTTCGATCTATTCAGATCAAGATTTGGATTGTTTATTACATTTTGGTCGTTTGTGCATACCAACGCGTGGAAATTGGAATGTTGTCTAAATGCAAGGTTTTATTTTCAATAAAAACCTTAATGGCATTTCGGAAACGGCAGTAAACTGTAAACAATTGCTCTATTCATTCATTTTATATTCACTTTCATAAGCGGATGATACGCAAATATTTTCGAAATTCCCAGAAACTCCCAAGAAATAATTTAGATTAGAAAAATTTGTTCCATGATTCACAGAATTTCGGTAAGACGGTAGCAATGCTTTTGGAGGTGAATTCTTTGAGGGAAAGTATGAGGAATGTATTTTGAATGATATTTGTACCTATTTCATTATCTAATGAAGCTAAAAATGTAGGACTCATATTGGAGACTAAATTGAAATTCGACTCACATGTAACTTTGTTGCTGCGGAGATGCAATATTCGTATAAGGTTAATACGAGAATGTAGGGAATTTTTCCAGTTGAAATACGGGGATGTACGGCCCATGACCAACTAAATATAATGCAACTAGGGTACAAGAAATTAAAAATTATTGCGTTAGGTTGATATACGGGTTGAAGTGTTCGGACCGAGTATCACACAGATGGTAAAGTTAGGTTGGTTAAATGTAGAGGAACGTAGAAAGTTAAATATTTTTGTTTGTATCATGAAATCTTGGTAACTAAAAACTCATCTCATTTACACCGTAAAATCAGGTTCCGCTCAGACCTCCATTGTCTCACTGTGAGGTTCAGACATAAGTTGGCAATTAGTCGCTTTTATAGAACCCTATTTTAATCTTCTTGTTCATATAACATTGCTCATTTAACGAATAGTATCCCGAATGAATTTCTGAGTTACAAAGGAAAGCATTCAGAAGCAAAATATGAGGAATTTCTTCTAAGGAAAAAATTTGGTTTGTTTATTAGATAGTTTTCCTTTTTTTTGTGTAGTTTTATTTTTTTATATTCAGCATATGTTGCATGTATATTCTACACAAAACGACCCTAAGTATGTCATTCATTTTAATTCATTTAATTTTTTTCTTATGCAGAAAATTTTTGTGAAGCAGTTTTTTTTCTATTTTGGTTGGATTAATCCAATCCTGATGTATCCCAACTCTATATTACTGCAAATTGAAATGAGTATGTTCAATAATGTTAGCAACACCCCTACGTATGAATTTTGTAATGGAGTACTAATAAAGTTTTATATTATCATTATTATCATTATTATTATTATTATTATTATTATTATTATTATTATTATTATTATTATTATTATTATTATTATTATTATTATTATTATTATTATTATTATTATTATTATTATTATTATTATTATTATTATTATTATTATTATTATTATTATTATTATTATTATTATTATTATTACTTTTATTATCATCATTATTTTACATGCTCACTTAACAGAGACTTCAAAACTATCCTATATAAAGGGAGCACATATTGCAGGTTGTAATTCGCTAATTAACGATTTTTCATACCCTGCCTGTATCATTGAGAATACAAAAACTCCTACCAAAAAAAATTGAGGAGCATATGAAAATTCCAGAAAAGAAAGAGACCACTCGAGTAAATTGATATTTTCACACTGTTTCAATCTAGTTTCCAACGTAAATACAAGGAGATGCAGAAAACAAACTGCCAATCATATTATTTTCGTCTTCTGAATGAAAATACCATGAGATTATACGAGTATACAAATTGATTTCGTATAATTGTATTGTACAATGAAATCTATTAAGCTGAAGCTATTTGTAATAGAAGCATATATCAAAGTTCCCACGTCACTAATTCAGACATCCCCTCCCATAAAATCATACATTACTCTTATATGGAAATCCATGATAATATCTGTTGAAACTAGATTCAAGGTATTAATAAATTTCTGTTGAAGATTCTTTTTCCATTTATATATTTATCATAGTTTGGATTCCAAATGACCGTCGTGTACTCTAGCTTCGATCTCACAGTCAAATGATAGAAGCAAAAACAAACCCTCGTTGACCCAAAGGCCTAGACTCACGTGATATGAAACCTAAATTTTTGAGGACATGCTGGACGATTTCATTGATGTACAAATCTTGGTCAATTTCTTATCAAGCTAACACCCAAAACACTCGCTTAACTGACTTTTATCAAGCATGACCAGTCTTTGTCAAGTTGAAAGAGACAGAATCATTTTCTTGATTCTGAAAAAAAGAAAATGATGACACTTATTCAATTTCGGTTACAAACTTATTGACTCTGCAAGAGTCAGACAATGTATCGAGATCCGACTGTAAGAGAGAATAATCTTCGAAAAATTTGAAATGTTTAGGTTTGGAGGAAATTACCGCAATATCTGAAGCATTAGCCAATATCTCTCAAAAATATAACACTTTAGAATAGTTTCAATTTATAGCGGATCATCAACAGAAATTTTCTTGAATTCCTCTATATTTATATTCTGGATTTCCGTGTTAATTAATAGAACTTTCAAAATTATCTGAGATTGTATCTCAATATCCTTCAAGCCACCTTCATAGAGTGAATAGTTTTTTTTTTATATAATTTGAAAATACGTTATGCTTTTTATTTCCGTTCGGAAGTTTGTAATTTGTCTGTATGTTTTGTGATAGAAAATCCGTAACACAAAACATTATCCTCGAATTTCACATTCGTTAGACCAGATTTCAAGCTCCAGAAATGAATATTTTAAAGCTAATTGTTTGGAAATCTGCGTAATTCGAAAGTTTATCAAGGAAATAAATAAACTCAATCCCGTTATCAAGCTCGTAGATCACTTCGCTTTGTAACCTCCTTTCAGTGTTTTGCCTTTGTCTGGCTGAATTATCTCTTCAATTGATTTATACGATACGGTGGGGAATTTGCACCCTCTATGATAATTTCCCAAGAGATGTTTTCTAATATGTCAAATGTTCAGTGGGTAACATCGAGAATTCAACATAGGAATGGGGTCTTAGATAATTTCTCGGAAAGTTGGCTAGTCGTAGAAAGGTTTATTTCGGAATTGAATTACAAGGTATTGTCTGCCTAAGTTTCGACAATAAATTAAAACCGATGCATCCACTGAAACATCTGCAGTAAATAAATTCGAAATGAAATATGCTCAATAAAAAAATTATGTTCATTTGAATCGATTGAAATGAAATAATTCAATGAAAAATTTCTGGTACAGTGATTTAATTAGGACAACTTTATCATTCTTAAATCAATCAAAAGAAAATTCAATTGAAATATTCAAATGGAAGGAAAACTGAAACTTGGAACATCTCAATGTTTGAGAGCGTTGGCGTTTACTTGATGTGAATCTATCATCATTGAATATCAACTTAAACTCAAACACTTTAACTTCTTCTCTTCTTCAGATAAAAACAGAATAATTACACCAAATTTGAAAAGAATAAGTATAAGTATGAAGGCAATTTCAGATTCTATTAGTTTGGGTTTTACCTAATATATTTCATTCTGAAATCTAATTTTTATTACCTGAAAAGGTTTAACAAGGGTGAATTGTTCAATTCTATCTGTTCATTGAGCAAATTTCCAGAATTTTTATGCCTTCATATTCATACTTCTTTTTTCAAATTTGGTGTTATTATTCTGTTTGCATCTGAAGAAGTCGTTTGTAGCGACAACACGCGTCATGCTATGTAGTCAATAGAGTGTAAATCAGAAGTTCAAGTGTTTGAATTTAAGTTTATATTCATCTTAATGTTGCATGATGGCTCTTCTCTCATGATAATATTCACAAATTGATATCTTTTTTGAACCACTCACTCCACATTCCTATTTATATATACGTGGTTAATCTGGTGAATAAAATCTAGTGAAACGGTGGTTGAGGCATGTTTAAAGTGTAGACTGTGACGAATAAATCACGAGTATTGTTCCTTTTTAACCCTACGACCTGTTGGCAAGAACTCTTGGTGCACCAGGCCGTAGTAATCGAAGAAAACAGTGGGCAAAACCTTCACATTTGATCGAACAGGGATGCCTTTGTAGGTCTTGGCTCTTCTGGCTGCTTCCTATGAAATGGTTGGGCCTTGGTTTCGACGTCAAAACTATATATCTACGTCTCGTCGCCAGTTATGACCTATTTGACCAAATCTGGATCGCCATTGACATAATGATTTACAATTATAAATCTACAATTAATAAATATGACGACTGAGATTCAAAAGTAATCATTTCAACTTTATGTTATAATAGCGAAAGCTTTCAATTGTACAATTCGTAAAAAATGTTGAAAGGCTGTTAATTAGTTCATGTATTCATTAAAATAATCATTACAGAAAAACCGTTTCTATTTTTTGTATTTTTATTATTTTATACTTTATACTGTATTATAAGTATTGAAAATATAAATATAAGAGAAATTCTCATGTTATTGACGGTTCTTAACAATTGAAACACCATTTGGAAAATTCCACTGGAAAAGCCAATACCTTTGAGACCGTTAGATTTTCCAAGATGATTACAATTTTGTGAATGTTAGCAATTCTCAAAATTTTTGAGATTTTCTGAAATTACTTGAAGCTAAGTGGCAAGAGAAAGCCATGTAGACTGAAGAAGTTTGAAAGAAAAAGGCAGTTTCGAATCTTTTTGAAGGAAGCAGTTTGGCCAAATCACATGATTTTCTTCTTATTCAGGCACCTCCTCTCACCATAAAACCTAAAAAATAGGTAGAGAAACTTGAATTTCATTTCGAGATACAAAATGTCAGGAAACGATTGACAGGAATTTTTACATGCTCACAAACCTTAGAACTCTTAATGTTTGTTCTAAAATCTGAACTGCTCTCAGATATATATATATATATATATATATATATATATATATATATATATATATATATATATATATATTGATCGTTATTATTTCAACCGTACAATTTATGAAAATTAATGTTTGGATATCAGGATAGCGGTTTGTGTGAAATACTTTATTTTCCTATACACTCAATATTTCGTCACTATTTCGTGACTTCTTCAGGAGTATACTAAAAACAAATGAAGGTACATGAGTCATCACAATTTGTAAATATAAAATCATTAAAACTTACAGATCTAAAAGTTTAAATATCAAAAAACACATACACGGTTCATACTTTGTCGGCAGGCCAGAGAGCAGTGACTGACACGAGCAATATATCATTAGCGGTGGTCCGGTTTTTTAATTCTTTATCTTTAATAGATTGCAGTATATGTTACTTAATTGACCAGTGTCAGATTTATAGTTATCGCAGTTCTCATCTTTTCTTATGTGACACATTTCAAGGAAAAGCCTGGTCTTGTAATTGTAGTGTTGGTCAAGAATTTTCACGTTAGAGAAATCAAACATATGTCCTGTATTTTTCAGATGTTGAACAACAGCACATGAGTTCTTCATGAGACGGCAGTCGCTTTTGTGTTGGGTTAATCGTTGTTTTAGCCATTGGTTGGTTTGGCCTATATACGTGCCTTCACATCCCAAGCATGACAACCTGTATACGACGTTATTGTTGAGTAGAGTTGGTGTCCGGTCCTTCAGTTTTGAGGAGATTGTTTTTATAGTTACTGTGCTATATGGTGCCATTCTGATCTCAGGTATGTCTCTGAATAGGGTGGTAATGCGATGTGTCAAGTGGTCTATGTGAGGTATCTTCTTGTAATTTGTGATTCGTCCATCAACTACCTCAGTGGAACCATCATAAAAATTTGTGTTATAAATCAGTTTTTTTAAGATATGCTTTGGATATCCATTGTTGATAAACGTGTTAAATAGCTGTTTTAAATTATTTTGAAGAAACCTCTCATCACATATATGTGTTAACCTATTCTTCATCGCCATCACGGTGTTATATTTCTGCCTTTTTGGATGGTTCGACCAATAATTGAGAAATCGTCCTGATGCTGTGGGTTTTTGGTACCAATCCAGAATTATACTACCATCATCCAGTCTAATCACTCTCGTATCCAAGACTGGATGATGGTAGTATAATTCTGGATTGGTACCAAAAACCCACAGCATCAGGACGATTTCTCAATTATTGGTCGAACCATCCAAAAAGGCAGAAATAAAACACCGTGATGGCGATGAAAAATAGGTTAACACATATATGTGATGAGAGGTTTCTTCAAAATAATTTAAAACAGCTATTTAACACGTTTATCAACAATGGATATCCAAAGCATATCTTAAAAAAACTGATTTATAACACAAATTTTTATGATGGTTCCACTGAGGTAGTTGATGGACGAATCACAAATTACAAGAAGATACCTCACATAGACCACTTGACACATCGCATTACCACCCTATTCAGAGACATACCTGAGATCAGAATGGCACCATATAGCACAGTAACTATAAAAACAATCTTCTCAAAACTGAAGGACCGGACACCAACTCTACTCAACAATAACGTCGTATACAGGTTGTCATGCTTGGGATGTGAAGGCACGTATATAGGCCAAACCAACCAATGGCTAAAACAACGATTAACCCAACACAAAAGCGACTGCCGTCTCATGAAGAACTCATGTGCTGTTGTTCAACATCTGAAAAATACAGGACATATGTTTGATTTCTCTAACGTGAAAATTCTTGACCAACACTACAATTACAAGACCAGGCTTTTCCTTGAAATGTGTCACATAAGAAAAGATGAGAACTGCGTTAACTATAAATCTGACACTGGTCAGTTAAGTAACATATACTGCAATCTATTAAAGATAAAGAATTAAAAAACCGGACCACTGCTAATGATATATTGCTCGTGTCAGTCACTGCTCTCTGGCCTGCCGACAAAGTATGAACCGTGTATGTGTTTTTTGATATTTAAACTTTTAGATCTGTAAGTTTTAATGATTTTATTTTTACAAATTGTGATGACTCATGTACCTTCATTTGTTTTTAGTATACTCCTGAAAAAGTCATGAAATAGTGACGAAATATTGAGTGTATAGGAAAATAAAGTATTTCACACAAACCGCTATCCTGATATCCAAACATTAATTTATATATATATATATATATATATATATATATATATATATATATATATATATGTAGAGATATAAATTTATATATCGGGCTAAATATTGGGCCTACTGGACCAAAAGCCGAAATTTGACCTACTAGACATGTGGTCAACTAAACGATAAGCCTATTAGATAATGAGCGTGCTTGGCATATGGCCCACTAGACGTTGGGCATGAAAGACTACTATCGTACATGTAGAGTCTACTGTACATTGAGCTTACTAGACATTGAGCCTACTATAAGGCTATATATTCTTAAGGCTAAGGAAAAAAGATTTTCCTCCGAAACGTCCCAAATTGTATTATCTTTATGATGAACAATTAATATATCCTGACTGAGTATATTTTTTATTTCTCAGTTCCTAGTCTTTCTCATTGTTTTCTCTTGCAAATTGTATTCTGTGCAAAGATTGAGACGAAATATATATTAGGAAAAACGTATGTCTACAAGATAAACTCAAGGCACATAAATGTGCCGAAACCTCAAACACTGCAATGAACGAACACAAACAAGCCGAAAAACACTAGTTCCCTATTTGAAAATGACGAATATCCTGGCGATAGAGAGAAATTTGGAATTATGTGGAATTTTTGAAGATCAACATTCTGGAATATTTTCATTGAATTCGTTTTAAACATATGGGATATTGAGAGGTAAAGCTGAATCAAAATTAGAAGTTTCTAGCTCATTTGAAGAAATACTTTATATATTAAAACTTGATTTTCAGTCAATAAGGTCGATATTTCCATGCTTTTGTGAACTCTCAATAACAAATTATTATCGAAATCGATATAAAAACAGAATACCGAACGCTCTCAGTGAAAACACGGTACAAACACTGTGTTTAATACCATGATTATGGTTATTTACGGAACGGCAGCAGAAGTTTGCATATCATAAATTTTGATTAAGACCTCTTTTCTACGTTCAATATTACAGTGCTCCTTTCTCATTGTTTGTGTTTTTAGAACATGTCAGTTTATTAATTGGGACCGAAATGTGTTTGATGATAAAGCTTCCTCAAAGCTTTGTTGCGGAAATTACAGTATTCATATTGAAAAATAAAAGCCATCCATCTAGAAAGATTGTTTGATAAAGGTTTTATGTTACGTTTCGTTGCGAAAAAATCATATTCCTCTGGAGGAAAATAATGTTGAAATTATTTTGATGAGAGAAAATTATCTGAAAAAAACAGGTTTGAAATAATTATGTTTGAAATATCGAGAAACATATTATTATTATCAGAACTAAATTATTATTATAATTGTTATTATTATTATTATTTGTTGATGAGGAATTACATAGTCTGAGTTCTGATATATGAACTGAATCATTCAGTTAAACAACATGTAGTGAATAAGTGACAACAAAATAAAAGACGTTTATTACAAACTTTAATTTTCGTTTTTTTTTCTGAAGCGAAGGAGGCATTACAGAAAATCAACTATCCTCTACATTTAATAGATAGTATTTTCAAAAAACGTATACATCTATTTTACAACAAGAACTTCTGTTACCATGAAAAGAAAACAATTGAAGACTTTATTCCTCTCCCATATATACCGGGACTATCCGAAAATTTTGACAATACCCTGAAACAATATGAACTGAAAGTATGTCACAAAGGCCACAATCTATGTGAAAAACTTTTCTGCATTCTGAAGGAAAAAATACCCAAAGAAAAGGAAAGCCACATTATTTACCAGATAGCCTGTTCCAACTGCGATAAAGTGTACATAGTACAAACCAGCTAGTATCTAAAATCCAGACAAAACAGCCATAAATGTGACAAGAGAAATAAAACAGCATTAACCAACCATATAATTCAGACTCAACACAAGGGCTGATACAAATTTAATTATGAAATTCTATGCAAATGTTTTGCCAAAATAGGTGAGATATTTCAGCATAAACGTTTTCACCTGCTAGATACGCCAACTCGATGTAGTTGACAAAAAAAACCATGTGTTGAAAATGATAAATATATCTAATATATCTAGTTTGGAAATTCAGTTAAGATTTGAACGTGAATGACATTGTCTCATTAACATTATATTGTCGTAAATAAAATTAATTTCAAATTAAAATTTTATTAAATAAAAATTAATATTGAAGGTTTGTCTTCTTTAAAAGTATCTGTAACAAGCTACTGAACAGTAACAGAAACGTTAATTTTTTTAGTGATGATTCCAGAGCCCTTAAGGCAGGTGTGGTAAATTCATTATAAATTCGTTTCTTTTTATATAGCAATTTTCATGATTTCTATATGAGGTATTCGTATGTATGTATATGTTCAGTTTTAGGTTCATTAGTTGATGTTTATGGTAGTGATCTATGTTTTGGATAACTACTAATCTGTCTTATAATGTAAGTACTGTATGGGTGTTTATAAGACATGCAAAATAAATAAATAAATAAAAAATGAATAAAAATGAATGAGAATTGGCCGCTCCTAATTCACGAAAAGATAGATTATTATTGTTTCTCGTATTTTATTATACTTGTGATTTTAGCTTTAGATGAACATCCTTCTGAAGAAGGCAACATTGATTGCTGAAACGTTAAGAAATTTGTATATCAGTAAAAATATAAGTATACCACCAATTCTGTAAAGACTTAATAACCAATGAAAATCATTCAAGAAAACATATATATGTTTATACAAGTCAAAGAAATCAAGGAAAACTTCCTGTATAGAATATATATATATATATATATATATATATATATATATATATATATATATATATATATATATATATATATATATATATATATATATATATATATATATATATATATATATATATATATATATATATATATATTATGTTGTAATGTTATATAATTATCTCACTTTTCTATGCTTATTCCTCATTTTGTCGATGTAATTATTGCAACGCTTGTTTATTAGTGTAACCATTAAACATTATATATATATATATATATATATATATATATATATATATATATATATATATATATATATATATATATATATATATATATATATATATATATATATATATATATATATATATTATGTTGTAATATTATATAATTATCTCACTTTTCTATGCTTATTCCTCATTTTGTCGATGTAATTATTGCAACGCTTGTTTATTAATGTAACCATCAAACAAGCTATAATTGTACGTGGTTCATTACTTGTATCAAACGTCCCATCTAATCCCGCAAATACTTGACAATCGATACTGAAACCACCAGGAACTCCAGCTAAGATCAAACGAGAGGAGAACAGTGAAATGCCTCGGTCCAATTAATGGAACAAAGTGGCAATCAGATGTTGTAGGTGAAATCAGTTCTGCAAATACTTGTTGTCTAACCCGTTGCTCCAAATTCGAGTTCAACACAATCTAGTAATAAAATTGCAAACAAATATTATATAAAACGTATTATATGTATAATACGTCTTTGGTACAATGAATGAGAAAGTGGAAATTTATTTTATTTGTTCTACAGGATAAACCGTGTTCATTCTTCCTGTTTACGTTTACGAAGCTATAAAGCTTTTTCGAATTGGGAGAGAATGCTAAAAAATTTCTACAAACACTGAAATTCGCAACTTAGTTCTTCTACCGTAAAAAGTGATCAAATCCCTCAATACCAAATCGGTTAAATAATACAGTCCCTACTTAATGAACTTTCTGAGTGAAGTTATCACCTATAGTTATCAGCCAACCTGACATCTGATTGAAGCCCATATCAATATTGAAAATGTTTCTTGTCTCAGATGAAATATATTGATAATTTCCATAAGACTAAGTAATTTTTTGATTTTCACTATAATTCAGTCAAAAACATTACAATATTGTTTCGCCAACAAAGTGGCTTCATCAGATGTAGACCATAAACTGAGTATACATTGTGGACTAGGACTGTCAGCGTTTATCCTGAAGAGTGGGGAAATAACCATAAAACGTTTTTCTTCTGAAGTGTGGGGAATGACCACTGAACATTTTTTTCGAGGTTTGTGACCACACTTATGTTACACAATACAAAATAGAAAAATAGAGAATTTATACTGCAACTCTTATATATCCTACTTATAACTATTTTTGAAGAAACAAATATGATATTGTTTGGATTAAATCAACAATTGTCATCACGAATATTATAATAAACACAATTGAAAATGAATAATTTATAGTGAAAACTCGAAATATTCATTTTCAAAGTACAAGAAACCTGAGAAGCATATAAATGGTATAAGTATACAAATACTTCTAACCTAGTGATGTTGCTGTACTTGTCAGTATACACTTGGAAGTGATACAATCACAATGTTCATTTGAACATAGATTGGACTTTTCGAAACATCCTTTCGATAAAGTATTATAATTAACTTGAAATAGGTGTCAAAAAAAATTTTTGTCAAATATTTGGAACTGATGTCTGTTGAACAGAGAATACTCTTCACCTCATATATATTCATATCCAAAATTGAAAATCAGTTGCGTCCATTCAATGTAATAATAAATGTAACATATGTCAGTGTATGTGCTTGGGAATAATACTTGAAGTAATGATAATTTTTATATTCAAAGCTGTAGGCTTTCTTAATCTAAAAATAGCATGCATGTACTATGGTTTTAAATTGCGTAATATTGTAAATTTGTGTGATCTTAAAGAATAAACCCTCAACATCTCCAAATGTCATGTTACGAGTATATCGTTCTCCACAAAATATAATTTGATAACTTTCAGATATGAAATTTGAAATAATATTTTGGGAAGACCTAATACATTTATTGACCTTGTCGTAATATTTGATTCTCAAGTAACTTTCGTGCCTCATATAAATGCTACAGTAACCGCTGCCTGTAGAATATATGGTTTCATTATTCGCATTGGTAAGGAATTTAGCAATATATCAACTCTGAAAGCATTGTGTTATGCTTTCGTAAGATCTAAACTTGAATACGGATCAACATTCTGGAATCATGGTTATCAGTTACATATTGATCAACTGCAGTCTATTCAACGAATGTTCCAGAAACTTTTGAGCTTCAGAATTGATGGAATATAGACATACAACATGAAACACTTACAAGTCGACATAATGTGGACATACTCAGTGCGCGAAGGAAATGCCATGCAATAATCTTCTTGCATGAAAAATTGACAATAAAGTGAAATGTCAGGAATTATGGCAAAAGCTTTAATTTATTATTCCAAGAGTTTATTTTAGAAGCGAATTCACGTTCTACTTTCCAGCAGCTAGAACGAATGTTCTCAATTTTTTTCCATTGCACACGATGTTTGAACAATGTGATATTTTGGGAGCTAAGGTGGATATTTGCAACTGTTCTGTTACTGATATTGAGGTTTCCTTGATATGCATAATCTCTCCTAGAACAATCATTTATGTGTATTCACGTACATGATTCATATCCACTCATAATGTATTGTATAGCATGTGGCTTTTCATCACTTCAGATGCGACAGTTTTGTCAATTTACATATCCGTTAAGCCAGAAATAAGCCTCATCGCTGAACACAATTTTTCCATAAAAGAGCGGATTCTCATTGAGGTGTTCTAAGACCCATTCACCAAAAATCAGACGTTGTGGAAAGTACTTCGGCTTCAATTCTTGAAGAAGTTGAATCTCAAAGGCTTTCAAACTAAATATAAACACGTAAAACTTTCCATGTGGTTCAGTGACACATGCCCAATTGCTGAGAACGGCGACAAATTGACATTTCACGACCCTCATTAACACTGTAGGCTACGGCTGCAATATTCTCTACAGTACGCACTGTGCGCATGCAAGACAACGGTTTAATGTCCAAAAAATTGAAATTGGTGAGAAGTTTTGTGATAACAGCACGAACTGTTGATTCACCAGGTCGATTATGACGACCATAATATGGTCGTAACAAACGATACACATTTTTCATAGTCCACGAATTTTGATAGTAAATTTCGACAATTTGCAAACGTTGCTCGTTTGTGAGTCTTTCCATGATGAAATGGAAGAGTATATTGAAAACTCTGCACTTTGACAGATGACGTTTCAATGCCATTACCAACCAGTGCCGCCAACCTGAAAACGTAACTCTAAAAAACCACCCGTTATATGTACTTGTATGTGTTTATAAGTGTTAATATGTGAATGTGTGTGTTCATTTTTATATGTATGTATAAGTTTGGTAACCATTCAAGTTTTTTTAATTTCTGAAATTATATTTAATTTTATCAGTTGAGATTTCATCACAAACTCTCTCTGTTAAAACTGAACTTCAGCAGTAGGAAGTACAAAATTTAATCTTTTAAACTTATGTTCAACCAATTTTGCTTTTAGTATCTGTTGAGTAATTTGGACCAGTCCTTTATGTATATGTTGAATAAATGAAAAAAAATTAATAAATGATAAATAAATGACGGATTCAATGTTTCTAATATTTTTTTCAACTACTTCGAAAGCAAATGCTAGTATAAAGATATTAAAGGTGAACTAAAAAGTATATTTTAAATAATGAGAGAGGTATGTACTTCAAAATTGACATTTCGAAGTACGTAGGTTTTTTGTATAGCATCAGCTGAATAAATATTTTAGTTATTATTATTGGAACAGTAGTTCCTTACTTCAGGTCAGAGCGAGGGTCGTGACGAGAAATTGTGATTGGAATGTGGTCAGGTCATGTCATCGGAATGTTTTCTTCACGAGTGGCTAGCACCTTCCGCGTGCACGCTATATATCTTTCTGTCTTTCACCGATATTTCTTTCTTTGAACATAGTAGTGTCGCATGAACCTAGAGCAAACGCGCATCGAATATACAGTACTGTTATATGAACACAATTTAAATATTTCAAATTCAAATAACTCAAAAGTGAAATGAATATATAATACATTCGTCAAATTTCATTGTGAAAATCATGGAGTGTTCAATAAAAAATTGTTTATACGTTAAATACATTGATTCCAATCAATCAAAATGAATAAAAATTTTATCAATGACTATGACGACTTATTCATTATTTATTGAATAGATAATATTTACTTCTTTTATTATAAACTGAATAGTAATTCTTGAAAGAAATAACATTCCTACCTCGTGTCCCGCGACACGGTCCCATTTTTTATTTACTGATTTTCGTATCAGGAGTCATTTGTCATCATTTCATTTGCTGGTAAAATGAAAGTTGACATGAAAATCGTCTTTCATCACCCATCTGCAACTGTCTGCAATATTCCATACGTTGTACATCTATCGTAATTCAGTATCATATAGTGAAACCACTCACCACAAATGTGCTACCGCAAATCATTACCGCACAATGAGCATCCATTTCATCCCCTTTCAAATTATTTACTCCCGTAACATTATTGAGAAAAGTCTAGCAGCTCGATTAGCATTCTTTCCTCAAATATTAAAATCTTAAAAGCTTGCACGAGATAGTCGAAAGTTGTAAGTAATAGCTGCAGTCTCGTTTTCTGCCGAGAGAGCAGTTGCATGTTGAACTGGAAACGGCATATTGTGGAAAAGGGCCATTCTTCAAGCTCTGGAGGCCGTGAAATATAGACGTGCAGACCACGTACACCCGTTAGACTACCGAGAAACTAATTACCAACCCTAACTTCAATTAATGTGGCTGAGTGGTCGTATTGTTGGCTTATCGGCGGTTTTGAATTTTTCATCTGGAAAGCTTTTAGCTCCGCGATGAGAATTCGTATATTTTTTTTTTCTTAGCGGAACGTTAACGAGATATTTTCTTATCTTGGAACACTTTAATCCCCTTCATTTGGGAATTTCTTGAAAGCTCATAATGAATTTTTATATATATATATATATATATATATATATATATATATATATATATATATATATATATATGAATTTTTATGTATATATATATATATATATATATATATATATATATATATATATATATATATATTTCGTTTAGTTTTCTTGTGCTTTGCTTAATAACATAAGTGTGAAGGTTTCTTGGGAATGAGCACAGTTCAAAATTGATGGAGTAATTATTTATTCGACATAGGTTTCGGCTCTAGGCCTTTTTCAAGAATATTATAGGTTCATTGTTGGTTGGAAATTGATGTTACCCATAGATAATTCTCGCACTATGTCGAACATGAATGAAATTGAATTGAATGAGTCATTCAATTTCCATCATGTCTGACATGTGAATTTGAGAAGTCTACAGTGAAAATTTATAATTATTTATTTAGAATATTTATAGAGTCAATAATATAGTTATTCATTTAGAAAACTTATTAAGTATTTGTACTAGTCCATTGTTATTCAACAATATACGTGTAATTGAAATGTCCTCATACTTGACCAATGTGGTCTACTCCCTCTGAAGCCTGATGATGCGAATAATACTTCGCGAAACCGGTAGCTGATTAAACCAAATTTTGGAGTTGTGAGAATTGTGTTTCATTTAACCCTCATTATAAAAATGAACTCACACAGGGATAATACCATTTCATATATATATATATATATATATATATATATATATATATATATATATATATATATATATATATATATATATATATATATATATATATATATATATATATATCGAACATAATATGACATATTCGATACAATTAAGTTAATGAAATCGTATACCTACCTATCAAAACCACCAATTTCAAATTGAATTGCAAACAGGTAATTAATTGAATCAAAGCAAGAACTAGAACGACGAGAACGAATTTCACATCGTGAGATTTGCAATTTGAAGATTACATTAATTCGATTCAAAAAGCGAGTGTAAATTGATTCTATTCCAGTTTCAAATTAATTTCCCACTACGCGCAATAATACATTTTCTCCTTTCATATGTATGAAATTTCCGTGAGAGCGGTTTCTAATTAACGGGCTTCAGGCAACCAATTGGGCTTCTCCGGCAATCAAAATATAATATTTCATCTGTTTCAGCTCGGCAAAAAGCCCGGAGTTATCCCGACCCATAGCACATTTTATTTATACCAGAAGTTCGTGTTCGTCTCTTCATGTTCTGTCATTTTCAAGTGGGGAGTTATATGTTGATGTTACTTTTGCGATCTAACTTGTGTTGGTTTGAAACGTAGAAATGACCGTTTGTTTTGAAAAGAAAAAAAAGTTTTTGCATGAGATAAATGGGGACTGGATAAACGAGCCACAAAAAAGTAATTCAACTTAGAGCTTATATATATATATATATATATATATATATATATATATATATATATATATATATATATATATATATATATATATATATATATATATATATATATATATATATATATATATATATATATATATATATATATATATATATATTTATATTTAAATTTGATTTATTGCCTGTTTAAGATAGATTATTTGCAATGATTTTAGCAATAACTGGCTCATTTTAATGTGAAAAAATTTATTTTCGTTGACGTTTTGTTGTATATCACAACTTTGTCAAAACTAATGATTAATTGAATTTTATGAATCCCTATAGATATCAAAATGTCAAACTCATTTTTAAAAAAATCTAATTAGTTTTTTGTATTTTCACATATTGATTTTTAGTATCAGAGGAATATTTCTGGCTCAGCATTTAATATGAATTTTAATATTTGAATGCTAAGAAATGCTAGAAATATTGAATCAAAAGATTGGTTCTGTGGGTTTTTAAGTTAAATGTCTGGCTTATTCTAGTACACATCGGATGAACGAAGAAATTGAGTTCACCCAGAAGTTCAGGACAGTCGATATTATCATTGAGCAAATGGAATAAAAATTTCAATGCATTCAAACTTCTTCTGGTGTAGAGGCTCCAATTTTTAAACCTCGAACGCAGACAAGCGTGATGACAACCTCTAGGTGGATACATACTATCTTCTCGAAATGACAGACATTTCAGAAACTTTTTTTCTGAAATTCCTCTTTCTCTTTTCCTCTACAGTGTCTCGAGGAAGTTTATGTGACAATTATATATTGATCACCAAAGAAGGCAGCCATACTCAAGCTTGCTTTTCACTAGGGCATTAAATAAATGGACCAGTGTTGAGGAACTCGGAAACAAGCTACCATTGCAGACGATGAAACCATTAACTTTGCTACATGATAAAATTAATTGGTGAATATGAGGTATTGATGACAATTTTTGATCAAATACTAGGCCGAGGTCCCTAAGCTCCAGACGTCGAGTCAGATTAACACCTTCAATGTTGTAATCAGACGATATCACATTTCTCCTTCTAGTAAAACTCACCACATTACATTTCACGACATTCGTGTGTAAACAATTATATTTGCAACATAGGCTGATATCATTCAGGTCACATTGCAGAGCCAAACAAGCATGCTCTTATAAATTTTGGAATCGTATGCATAAGCCAACTTCATGCAGTCCTCTATCTCAACGATAATGAAGAGTATTGATCGAAAGACATATTAAATGTACGATATTATATGAAATTTTTTTTTCTGTATAAAATTTTGTATGTTTTTCCTCTAGAACGTTATTTTTGAATTATGACATGATTTAAATTCCTGGATCTCTGGATGCAATGGTGTCATGGTTCTCCTTCTGTTTTTCATGATGTCTTCCCATAAAACAACGTCTAGTAATTTTGGTCAGTATAAGTTGAACAAACACACCTACTTTTATGATATTGGCAATCGATACTTCGGATGAAAATTTCCAATATGGAGTGAAAACATGCAAGTTATTATCTCGAACACAATTTAAAGTTCGTTTCAATGAAAACTTGACCAAATAGAAGTATGCATGTTATCGAGAATTCTCGAACGAAAGATCCCTACAAAGCTATCTCTATCCTGTTTTTTCATTCGCTTTCCTAGAAACACGAGAGACACTCGAGATAAAGCGGAGTATCCAGGGGTCTTTATTGAAAAATAAATGGCGTATCAATTTGCTCGGATAGTTTCGTTTAGGAAAACTAGATTCGAATTCGATATGCCCTGGCGAAATGAGATGAAGGAAAATTGGAACGTCGGCGAAAACAGATCAGACTCAAGGATTATCATAGAAATAGTGAATCTTGAAACGGAAAAGGCATCCATGCTGACTCTCTGTGATATTTATAGAAATGTACGTGCGAGCGGAGATGTAAATTTAATTTGGTGCCTCCGACGATTCCTTTTTCCTAATCGTTATTCAAATTGTCAGTTCGTGAATTCAATATGGAACACGAGAAAGATATCTCATTCTATGAAAACTGTAGACGAGTAATATGACCTTCAATTACAAGTGAGCTCCAATAATTCCTTTCCATTTTAGTATAACATTCTCAAACTTCAAAAAGCTATGGAAAAGACCTATGGAAAAGACCTATGGAAAAAGGGAAGCAGTCAAATATTAAGGCATTATATTCAACGAAAAATTGAGTTTCAATGATTAAGTTGGATATTTAACAGAATCTATAAGACAGGTATAATACCAAAACAATGGCTTTTGTCTACTTTTGTTGCCATACCAAAGACTCCAAGATCAAAAAGATGCAACGATTACCAGACTATTAGTCTGATGTCTCATATATTAAAAATCTTCTGTAAGTATCTAAAAGTAATCCATCAAAGACAATACAATGAATTAGAAAAAGATATCGGAGATACCTAGTTTGGATTTAGAAGTGACCTTTGTATTCTAGAAGCGCTCTTTGCTTTCAACAACTTGGCGCAACGTTGTTAAGACGTAAATCAGAATGTATATGTCTGCCACCTGGACTATAATAAAGCATACAATCAGAAGTGGGCTTGTACTTTGAGTACAAGGCACTAGTACGAGTAAACAATACAGAAACAGATTAAATGAACATAGAATAGGTAGTATGACAGGACTGCATACTGTCACCAGCTTTATTTAACATATACTCGTAAGAGATATATAAGAGATCGCTAGAAAATTAAACAGCTGGAAACAAAATCAATGGAGTGCCATTCAACAACGTTCGATACTCCGACGATATCCTACTAATTGCAGAAAACAAGCAAAACTTACAGAGATTACTAGATAAAGTAGTACAAACAAGTAGAGGATTTGGCCTAACACTGAACATAAAGAAAACTTAATATGTAGTTATAACGAAAAAAACATTGGGACCATTAATATCTACGTCTAGAACGAAAGGATAGAGACAGTACAACAGTGTCATCATTTAGGGACAAACATTAACGATGCACGAGACAACACCAAGGAAATAAGAGTTAGAATATAGAAAGCTCGAATGAAAAAACTTTTCTTTACTCGAAGTCCTAGTCTGAATCTCAAGATCAGGATGATTATATGTTATGTTTTATCAGTATTGCCGTACGGTATGGAAGCATGGAGATGAACAAACAAAAAGTGTGGACGTATCGGAGAATTTGAGAATATCCTGGGTAGATTGAGTTACTAATGAAGAAGTACTTTGCAGAATGGGGACCACAAACCAATTGATACAAACAATTAAGTGCTAAAAATTGCAATTCGTGGGACATGTTATGCGAGATGAAATATACCAGCTACTGCAGCTCATTATGCAGGAAAGATCCAGGGAAAACGAAGCAGGAAAGAGAAGAATGTCGTAGCTAAGAAATCTTAGGTAATGGTTTGGTTCCACATGAAACCAATTATTTTGCGCAGAGGCTTCAAAAATTAGAATTGCAATGATCATAGCCAACTTTTAGTAGGTTACGAAAAATATATTTTCAGATATAATTTTAATTTTGTACACATTTTATTTTATGTTGAATTTTGTATTTGTTGTAAAATTGTAGCTGAAAGGCTAAAATAAAAAATTATTATTTTTAATATTAACCTTCGTAGCGGAGATGGCACGTGAAAAAGTGAAGACGATCATGTTGATTTCATATCATCAAGAGTCCCTTAAAAATTTTTTTTTTTTGAGAAGAGTAAGAAAAACTCACTCGAGATACTTGAATTCATTGTTGTTCAAATCAGTAATAATGCCACATTGTGGATATTGCACCACATTGTTATTCGGTTCAACTAAGGAAAAAATTCAACAATTACAAAAATTACAGAATAAAGCCATACGAACAATTTGAAAGTGCAATAAATATACCTCAGTTGAAATTATGATGAAGTGTTTTTAACTTATATCGTATTGAACAGAGAATACTCTTTGCTTCAAGAATATTCAGATTCAAAATTAAAAAGCAGTTGCTTACATGTAATGTAAAAAAAATTGAAAATATATTAGTGATGTTCATGAGTATAAAAAAAGAAATGGGTACAGAGAGTTTTTATTGTTACTAGTGGGTGTGAGGACAATTATTTGAGTTTGAATGTGTCAAAGTGTAATGTTGTCTCTTTCACAAGGCAAAGAGATGGAATTGATTGTGATTATAGTGTTGGTGGTCAGGTTCTTTGTTGTTCTGATAAGTTGAGAGATCTCGGTGTAGTCTTCGATCAGAAGCTTTTCTTCATTTCACACATCACCCAACTTATTTCATCTGCCTCGAAAATATATGGATTCGTTATACGCAATGGCAAATATTTCAATAATGGCCTCCAATTAGATGGCCTCACTTTTCATCACATTATCCGCAACATTTGCTTTCACATTTGAATGCCCATTATAAGTCCGAAAATTTGTAATTTTCCTTGGATATTCAGAATTTTGAATCAATTCTGTAATTTGAAAATTTAGCACTCTTCCGTATTTGAGTTCAGACATATCCAACTCTAGTGATCGGGAGTATTTAACTTACAGTTGTTCGTTTGTGATGATCGTTTGTGAAAATGGGTGATTTTTTCAGCGTAGTTGTTTTCAGATCGAATGAAAGAATCAATTTGCATTATATATTCAAAATTTTCATTGCAATTGATAACTTGGCCATTGCCTACATTTTGACGATAACTTCATCGAAATGTTGTCCGCGGCTACGTATCGTAAGGTTCAATTTGCGTAATTTTTTCAAGCATTTCGGCCTGAATCCCACGAATAACGCGTGTTATGTTATTCTGTAAGGCATCAATCGTGTTCGACTTGTCCACATACACTAACGCCTTCACATAACCTTACAAGAAACAATCTAGAGGCGTCAAATCGCATGATTTTCACATGGCTATCTCGAGAGAAAAGCTGGTCATCAAATTCATCCTTCAACATGTCCATTGTTTCACTTGCTGTGTGGCATGTGGAACCGTCTTGATGAAACCACATGTCAACCAAGTTCAGCTCTGCCAACTGGGGCAAAATAAAATGGCGGTCGTCTTTGAAGAAAAATGGACCTATGATGCCACCAGCCCATAAACCACACCAAACTGTCATTTCTTCAGGATGCATCGGTAATTCTTGTATGGCATGTTACTCTTCATTACTCCAGATGTGACAGTTATGTTTATATACATATCCATTAAGCCAGAAATCAGCCTCTTCGCTGAACACAGTTTTTCGATGAAACAACGGATTTTCATCAGCTGTTCTAAGGCCTATTCACTAAAAATTAGACGTTGTGGTAGGTCATTCGGCTTCGATTCTTGCAGAATTTGGGTTTTATACGCTTTAAAACTCAACTTTCATGTGGTTGAGTTACACATGCCCAATTACTGCGAACTTAAACGAATTGACATTTCACGATCCTCATTATCACTGTACGCTACAGCTGCAATATTCTCTTCAGTACGAACTGTACGCATGTGAGACAGAACGTCCGTTGAGATTTACGTGACACACCTGCACCGAACTACTCAATTGCCACGGTTCCCATGAGCGGGAGTCTGAGATACGCTCGACCAGTCGCACGATCTGAACACATGTGCCGGCGCACAAGATCAGGCATCACGATACTCATGCTCGGAACAGAGTCAAAAGCTCTGCTCCCCTCCTGGCCAGAGGTTGGCCCTATCCTGGCCGAGTTGAAACGCAACTCACACGCCGTGATGCAATGCAAGCACTGCACCACCTGACCCAGCTCGCGGGCTATAACCACTATACCACCACGAGTCCAACCTCGAAAATGGGGTGGTTAGATGGCACTCCATCTAGGGCTATACCACCCCCCCGTGGTACCGAACATAGCGTCCTCGGGTGGGACATGCTTCAAGCGTTCTCTACCAGACTTTTAGACCTTGTGAATCTAGGCATTGGCCGACAGTCGGAGATCAGAGCCTCGTTTGCATACTTACGGATCCTAGCAGGTACCGCGTGGAGGTGAGGTTGGTCCTTGAACTGGAGAGGCTATATAATCGCATCACAGTCCCTTATTGTGGCTTATGTCCCACTCCCCAGTCACACGATCGATCGGTACTGAGATTTCACCTAGTAACGGTGCGCGGCCTATTTAGGTCACCTGTATTTCATACAGAACACAGGCCCATACATAGTGAATGCACAACCGTATAGGCTTCATTTCTCACACTCCAGTCGCTCGGCCAACCAGTTTTGGGCCAACTTGCCGAGGCAATAATCCCCCGGGTGGGGATTATTTTGCCCAGGAGCATGCTTCAGGCAAGCTAGGGTCACCTGGGCTATTGCACAGTCCCTTCACCATGCCACACACTGCTCCCCCGCCACGCATGTGAGACAATGGTTTAATGTCCAATAAATTAAACTTGGTGCGAAATTTGGCGATAACAGTACGAATTGGTGATTCACCAGATCGATTATGACGGTATGACGGCCATTATATGGTCGCAACAAACGATACATATTTTTCACAGAACACGAATTTTGATACTACAATTTGCAATCGTTGCTCATTTGTTAGTCTTTTCATGATTGAAGGGCAAAGTATTATGAAAATTTTTCACTTTGACAGATGACGTTTGGATGTCATTACCAACCAGTTCGGCCAGCCGAAAAAACTCTAACTCTTGAAAAATCACCCGTTATATATTAATTTCAAGACCTTCTAGTCAAATTAATAGATATTAAAAACCAGTTCATCACTCAATGAACAACTGGAAGTTAACAACTAGCAACTACTAAATCTTAATCTTGGTGATAAAACATAACTCAAATTCATTCATTTTTGTATTCATTGCTTATCCACCGGATGAAGGTATTGTTTTTGATTAATTAATCGTTCGACATGAAATTTCATCAGGTATATCTCCTCTCAATCAACAACAAATAATTCGATTTCACAATATCCAATCTAACCTTGTATTCGATTACCTGATGAATCAAATAGATTGAATAACTCAACAAAGTAAATTTTTAATCAGTTTTTTCAGATTTAGAATACGAACAATTGTCAATAAATATTTTCTTTCTTCGCAAAAAACCTTCTGGACCATCTCAATCAATCACCAAGTTATGCATTCAAGCGGTGGATGCATAAATAACTATTTCCCTGGAGTTTTCCCAGTTCTCTGCTCGAAATAGAATTTCGTATTCGTGAAATCGGATCCACTCAGCAGCTTTCCGATATGAAAATTTGTACATATCAGAAGTATTATATTTCACAGTGGCATAAATATATCCTTCTAAAGGTTTTCGTGCCTCAATAGACATGTATCTGAACCCACGTTACCAGATTCTCCTCCTTTTTTTTTTTTTCGGAATAAAGTGGCATTTCAATATTTTTATTCATTTTTTGTTCTGAAGGTGTTGTTGCATAAGAAATGAACCACAACGATGTCTTGAATTGCTATCTTTCAATCCGAGACAATTTTTAAAAAGAAATATAATATAAATATATGTATTTATATATTATTATTATTATTTCGATTGTTCCCCATGAGGAGAGCGACTGAACTTGAATTCGCAATCATTAGGAATTTTGCTTCATCTTTTTTTTCTCTCAAAAACGCTCCCATCCTCTCTGAATGCTCTTTCTTCCGTTCTTCTGTCCACTTTACTCCAGGTTGACGATTTAATTTTTGCTCAAACTTTACATATGCGATATTATAGCGACATTCAGTGCGATCTTCGAGATTTTTTATATTGATCTGTTGTAGATCCATTTGGACCTCTTTTAGCCACTCTGTTCCGCATTTACTATTCATAATTATATTGAATAGTTTCTTCGGTATTCTGGACTGTTTCATTCTGTAGACATGTGCATAGAACTTTGCTCGTCGTTTTCTGATTTCTTCCGTTATCGTATTTGTCTTTTGATACAGTCCATTCTGAGGTCTTTTCATCCAAATACCGTTTCTATTGATTGGCCCGTAAATCCCCCTGAGAATTTTTCTTTTTTTTTTTTTCTATTTCTCTAATTCTTGAATGGCCGCCAATAACTGTTGTTTCAGCTGCGTATATTGCTTCTGGAAGAATTGTTGTGTTATAATGCCTCAATTTGGCGCCTCTCGAAATGCACTTTTTGTTATAGTGAGCCCATGTTATTTTGTAGGACTTTTGGAGCTTGGTTATTCTCTGTTTATTAGCGATTCGGTTTAAACCTGAGGACTGTATAACTTCCACGATGTATTTAAAATGGCCTACTTACTGAATTTCACCATGTTTTGTCATAAGAGAAGATTTATTTTTTGGTTTTCTTTCCATGTATTTAGTTTTATCATAAGAAATTTGTAACCCGTTTTTGTTTTTGATTTCTGCACAATTTCATGTAGTTTATATATATATATATATATATATATATATATATATATATATATATATATATATATATATATATATATATATATATATATATATATATATATATATATATATATATATATATATATATATATATATATATATATATATATATATATATATATATATATATATATATATATATATATATATATATATATATCAGATTTCATTTCTAATATTTTAATATTTATACTCATGTGATTTGTGTTTAAGTTATGTAATACTTTACAATAAAGAAAGCAGACCCAACAAAAATAATTACATTCCCATACTATTTATAAGTACAAAAATTGAGAAAATATTAGAACCTGATCATTTAGTAATAGTAGTAATGGTCATTCTGCACAAAATCAAGTCGAAGAAATATATACTCATATATATATATATATATATATATATATATATATATATATATATATACAACTCATAGCTTTCACAATATACACTGCAATAAGTGCAGTAAATGCTATATAGGTCAAACATCTCAAAATCTTGAAGAAAGAATAAAAGCACATAAATATGTCATAACATAACTAACATACCAACATAAAATGACTGAAAAACACGATTTTGGTTAAAACAACACAAAAATTTTAGCAACTGAGAAACCCCTTAAAATGTAGAGAAATTTTAGAAAAGTGAATTTCGTGAAAATATTAACATTTCAAATTCAAATTTGAAGAATATAAAGTACTTGAAATAACTCATATAAAACATCTTAATTCTATTAACAACGAGTTGATAATTTTTACAAGCAATAATCATAGAATAAATACACAACAATCACCAAACATCATAACTCAAAACGCATTCTTTCCTAATATGCCATCAATTCGACACATATGAGTCCATAAAAAATTCTCAATATACATATTCTGGATAAGTATATAAATATATGTGAAGTTATATGTATGCATATATGAATATATGATTCACACTCATTTGAATCACCTGGAAAATGAGTTTCAAATGAGTGACCAAAAAACCTCTGGAAACATGAGTTTTCCAGAGGTTTTCTCATGGTGAAGAAGACTAAAATTTCGAAGCGAATGCTAAACCAGAAATATTCCTTTCAATATAAAAGAAACAAAAAAGTCAATTCTATTTTTTCAAAAAAAGAAGTTTGCTGTTTTGGTATCTATGATAATTCAATAATTCATGAGTTTTTACAAATTTGCGATATAAAACGAAACACGAACAGAAAAAAGCTATTAACATTGAAAATATTAAGAATAACTATCTCAAACAGGCAATATAATATAATTTTATATATATATATATATATATATATATATATATATATATATATATATATATATATATATATGAATGAGATTGAATTCTCGCTTAACTCTTGGTGAAATATAATTGAATAATAAAATAAATTAAACTCTTGGCTTAATGTTTCAAGATTTATTTAACAATTTGTATAGGCAACATGTTTTTAGCTCATTTTCAAGACTGGAAAGACTTTTTCAGTCTTGAAAATGAGCTAACGCTCGAAACATATTGATTATACAAATTGTTAAATAAATCGTGAAACATTAAGCCAATTGTTTAATTTATTTAATATATATATATATATATATATATATATATATATATATATATATATATATATATATATATATATATATATATATATATATATATATATATATATATATAATATATATATATATATATATATATATATATATATATATATATATATATATATATATATATATATATATATATATATATAAATATATTAAACCTGGATTATATAATCAACAAAATGGTGGTGTCTGTTATTCAATCACTGTCCTTCGATAGTCTCCACCGAAACTAATACCGTAACAAGTGGAAACTCAAGAAAATCTGAAAATCTTCATAATTCCATCGATATTTATTTTTTGAATTAACTCTCTAATGCTCTCGATAATCTTCGTCAGACGTAAATGAGAAAAGCACGTTGCTATTCAGTGCT
Source organism: Henosepilachna vigintioctopunctata (assembly GCA_030704895.1). Classification (NCBI taxonomy): domain Eukaryota; kingdom Metazoa; phylum Arthropoda; class Insecta; order Coleoptera; family Coccinellidae; genus Henosepilachna; species Henosepilachna vigintioctopunctata. Next base: position 407,903 of record JARQZJ010000113.1, read on the forward strand.
ATTGTTGAATTTTGATTTTCCTCTTATTGTTTTCATTATGAAAACCTGAAATTGAGGAATTACAAAGCCGCTGGCTACGTTATTCCTCAATTTTATTTTTGAGCATATCCGAACGCCATTGCAATATAATATTTCATTATTCAGGATTAATTAACTTCGCAGTAAAAATTTCCTATCATTTCACACCCTTGTACTGTGTTTTCACGGAGCCTACCACTTAAAGGCAAATTACTCCCATTGGACTCGTAAAAATACGTATATACATGATTAAAACAGCACTCAATTAGTTTTCAGTTGTATTAGCTATCGAAACATCTGAGTTTTACTGTACGATATTATTGCTGTTTTTTCTTTCATTTCCATAAATTGAAGTTTTTTCAATTCCGTTTTCAGTTGATGTAAAAATCGAATTCGAAGTTGTTATTCGGATTTAATTCAACTCAAACCAATATGAAATGAATTTGGAGTAACTGTTATCCATTAATGGGCATAAATGTTTCCTTTATTTTCATTTTCAATTCTTCATTCGAATTCAACAAATCTGACGTTCAGTTTACCAAGCTACTTTGGAGTCTGCCTCTCTTCTCGCAATATCTATTCATAAAATCACGAATATAATTTTCAAATGTCATCTGATGTCACGGATCTACTCTATATTTACGAAGATATTTTATTACCTACTTAGATTAGTCATTATTGAAAGAATAGAGTTGGAAAATCTTACATGTACTTTTTGGTGAAAATTTATTTGCGGCAGCAAATTCGGCACGCTTTCTTCGAAGAAGGCAGTTCCGTAGAAAATTTTTGAAACACAAAAGTTCTCTTAAATAATTGACAAAAAGCCCCTTGTTTTCATGCTCCATAATTTATATCTGGTTTCTCAGTAAAATATTTAATTTTGTATAATGAAAAAGAGTTGCTGCTAACTACATATAAAGAACAACACATTTACGTGTCTCTTTATAATTCACAATTTTTCGAAATACATTCATAACGGTTCATAAAATCAGAGAAATAAACAATATGAATTCTTTCTCGACAACATATTCGCCGTTAGTTGACATTTATTCAGTTTTACACCTGATTTATTATTATCTATTATTTCTACCTACTAGTGAAGTCGTTAGCGTGCACTTATGGAGTTATTAGATAAATATGTGAACTATTAATCTCACAATATGTGTCAACTGCGTTAATAGATCAGGTTCTGTTACATTCTGGAATTGAAGCTGAACTGTTGATGTTTTTAAGAAGCTCAATATAGGACTTTTGCAATGAAGCGAAGAATAAATCGTGACAGATACGTGGTACTCAATTCCATTTGCAATAAGGAAGTTAACTGGTACTCTTATGTGACAATTTTCAATCAATTATAACAAATGTAGGTAAAACCTAGAGAGATATTGAAATAACTGAATGAATGAGTCTCCATTTAGTTCGTCACAGGTCATCTGAAATAATATATTTCCACTTCAAACAAATGGGTTTGCTACGAATAACTACATTCTCGAAAAGTAGACATAGCCTGAAGTTAATGAGAATTGATGAAATTCGAAGAGACACTTTTTAACAATTATATGAAGTTGAATCAATTCCTTGAGTTACGAGGGTGGGTTGAGTAGATTCCGGCCTAACCAAGAGATGGAACCACTAGGTCAACTTTTGGAGCGGCGTCCTACAGTACCATTCCTCCTGAGCTCGGCCTGTTGAGGCCACAACTTCAGAAACGATAGAGAAAATCGATCAAATAGTATTGAAGACCGCAGATTGCAAGAGATAGCTGAGATCTGTAGGATGTCATCTGAGTGTGTGCGAAATATTTTGCACAACCATTTGAGCATGGAAAGGCTATGTGCTAGATGGATGTCGCATTTGCTAACGCTCGACAAAAACCTAAATCAGAAAAATATTTCTACCGAATATTTGGCGCTGTATAGGCGTAATCCAAACTAATTTTTGCGTCGATTCATAACTGTTGATGGGACTTGAGATCACTACTACACTCCTGAAAATGAAGAACAGTCAAAACAGTGGGTTGGCAAGAAGCAAACAAACTCCAAATAAGGCAAAAACAATTTTATCGACAAACAAGTGTCTAGTGTTCTTTGGGTGCGAGAGGTATTATATACATTGATTATCTTGAAAATGGTAAGACTCTCACTGGTCAATACTACGCAGACTTATTGCAACGTCTGAAGGACGAGGTGCAAATGGAACGATCTCATTTGGTGACGAAAAAATTTTTGTTTCATCGGGATAACGCACCAGTCCATTCATCGATTGTTGGCATATCCAAAATCTACGAATTGAAGTTTGAATTGATGCCGCATCCTCCTTACTCTCTAGACTTTGCCCTCAACGACTATGTCCTGTTTCTCAACCTCAAAAAATGGCTTGGCGGTTAGAGATTTGAGAGCAGCGAAGACGTTATCGAAACCATAAATCAGTATTTTGAGGAGCTTGAGGAATCAACGTTTAAAGCTAGTAAAATTAAATTAGAACACCGTTATGAGAAATGTATCAGTGTTGATGGAGATAAGTTGAAAAATGAAGCAGAAAAAATTTTTAATACATCGTTTTTCTTGGTCAGGTCAGAAACTTTTCACCCTACCCTCGTAATTTATATAACTAGCTTCGGTTTAAACGAATCGATTCAGTTTGAATGACAACATGGTTCTCGTCATTAAGTGTATTCTGCTTTGAAGCAAATGATTATGAAACTCATCTGATTCAATGAATTTCGAAGGGGACACAAAAAAAACACAAAACATTTTAGTTCCGAAATGAAAAAAAAAATACAGAAAACGAGAAACATGAAAGGAGAGACAATAATCTCCTTTTATAGACGAAAAACAGATATGTTATTGGAATAAATAAAAATATCAAACGTAAACATACAGAGTTTGCTGTGTTATTAGCTGTAAACAAACCTCGAGATATTTTCCTACTAAGCTTCATATCAAATAAGTCTATATCACTGACATTCAACCAAGTGTAGGATCATTGATACGATTTTTCTTGACAACTCAAAACTCAAAACAACATTTCGTCTTATTAGAAAATGAAAAAAAGATTCACAATGTATCGAGATACTCAATTTTGTCACACAAAAATAATATCTGTATTTAATTGTCTTCCGTTGAACAGAAAGTTAAAAGTATAATTATTTTGAATCAATATAACAAATCAAGACTGACAATGTTCGAAAAGCTGCAGTGAATTCGTTTTTAGCATTTCCAAATGTTAACATTTGACATCTAACTTAGTATTTGAGATAAAAAAAATCAGCACGAGATTTCACAACATATTTCCAATTTATTTATTGGAGTTATTTTATTATTATTATAACGATTGTTTCCACGAAGAGAGCGGTTGACCTTGAATTCGCAATTCTTAGGACTTTCAGTTCATCTTTTTTACCTCCCAAAAACGCTTCATCATCTCTGAATGCTCTTTCTTTCGTTCATCTGTCCATTTTATTCCAGGTTGGCGATTTGATTTTTGCTCAAACTTCACATGTGCGATTTTATGGCGATACGCAGTGCTATCTTCGAGATTTTTCATATTGATCTGTTGTAGATCTTTTTGGACCTCTTTTTGCCACTCTGTTCCGCATTTACTCTTCATAATTATATCGAGCAGTTTCTTCCGTATTCTGGACTGTTTCATTCTGTAGACATGTGCTTGTACAACTTTGCTTGTCGTTTTCTGATTTCGTCTTATCCGTTTCATCTAAATGCCGTTTCTATTGATTGGCCCGTAAATATGTCTAATAATTTTTCGTTCTTGTTTTTCTATTTCCCTAATTCTTGAATTACTGTCAATGACCATTGTTTCAGAAGCGTTAATTGCTTCTGGAAGAATCGTTGTGTTATAATGCCTCAATTCAATAATTTATAGTACGCCCATGTTAGCTTGTGAGCCGTTTGGAGCTTAGTAATTATCTGTTCATTTGAGATTCGGTTTAAACTTGAGGACTCTATAACTTCTCCGAGGTATTTTAAATGGACGACTGGCAGAAATTTCAACATGGTTTGAGATGAGATAAGATTAATTTTTTCGTTTTATTTCCATGTATTTCGTTTTTTCATAAGACATTTGTTACCCAGTTTTCTGCGCAATTTCATGTAGTATTTCAGTTATTTACATGTAAGACCTGAATATTTGAGTTGTAATATTGTTAGTTGGTTGGAATTCCACAGTGTAATAAAAGAACCAACAGAGTAACAATTTGATCACATCGTACGTCTAAATAATAGAGTAAATGACACGGAAGTTTCGTGTAACACTTTATTAATATTGATCAATTACATACCTGATTTGAGCAACAAAATTCGTGAAAGGTTACAACAAAATAATGGCAACTCTATCTGAAACACCAGAATTTCGGTTTATGTCTGGTTAGTAAGAAATACAGACATGATTTATTTTCGGAAAATGGTATTTCGCAGTGAATGTGTTTGAATACACATAGGACAAACTGTACGTTGTATTCAAAAAATATATCAAGAACACAAAATATCGAGTATATGATAAGTCATTAGATTTTCCGATAACTGCATAGAATAAAATCCTTTTTACGATCCCAAGAACACTTCCACATCCCGGTGTAAGGGCATAGAAACGTTATACTTAAGGACAAAAATATATTGCTGTCATTAAAAAGAATTTACGTGTTTGCAACGATCAGGTGGATTTTTCTTAACACCAGTTTCAACTTCTGTCATATATGAATCGATTGTATTATCATCATTTTGAAATTTAAGTAATATTGTTATTACTCTTCATAAAGACTTACTATCATAAATATTCCTAGAGATGTTAATATACGCAGTGAAACTTGAATCAATTGTTTCAATTTCAATTTAGTAGTAGTAATCTTTGTTGTGGACAAAAGAAATTTCTTTCTTTCTTACAAATGGTAGAGTCATTCTTCCACTCCTCTAAAAATAAAATTAATATAAATTAGAAAATAATACAAAATGGTAGATTAAGATACTAATTATTAAATTAATATGAACATTTGGCCTAATGTTTCACGGTTATATTAAACGATATCAATTCGTCAACATGTTTCGAGCGCGAGCTCATCTTCAAGAATAAACTATATATACACTTTATCCTAGGTGAAACTGATGATGAAGTCTAATAATTATAAACTTCGTAAACTTAAGTAATAAATTCACTATAAAACTGAACAAAAAACATATAATACACAAAAAATAATACATAAAAAGTAACACATAAGAAGATGTGGGGACCATATTCTTAAGGAGGACTTGGCCTTGAAGTGCCTAGAAATACTCGCTGAAAAGCAAAATCTCAGACGATATTTCTTGATATTTATTTTGAATTCATTGCAAGAACGCTCTCTGAGGAAATGGAAAGGTAAGATATTGTATAAATTATGATCAATCGAGTTTTTTTTTCACCTACTTAGACGATATTCAGATCTAAAGGAACGTTATATATTTACAATGTAGGATAGGGCATTATTTCATATTTTATAAATAATGGTCTACATGAATTCAAGTAACCAACGCCTGCCATTATTCGAATTGCCTTTTTCTGCAACCTGAATTTCCCCACAGAACAACGCCATAACTCAAAATAGTATCATGTCAGAGTAGCTTTTCTTATGTTGTCGCATCTCTGATGAACCGGATGTTACAGTATCTGATTGGTTGAAAGTAACTTCAGAAAGAACTTTCACCGAAAATAACTAATCATTTTGCCGTGAAGTTTTTTTCACTCAAAGGTGGAAAAACACCACATCGAACGCTTTTTTGTGTATTCAAGTGTTTGAATTCAATAAATGAATTCATTTATCATTAATATTATTATAATACATATTCATGGAAATCTGCCTATTTGTGAGGTATGCCTAGAATATTTTTTTTGCTTCATGATAAGAATATTTTGCATTCTATTACAATAAAAATGTGCATTTAACGTCAAATCTCCATCCAAGTTCCTCGTATAATAAATGTAAATTTTTCACTTATCTAACTTCATAAGGATAACATGTGTAATAGAAATCAATTGAATTACTATCATTTCCACCAATTTTTCTCACCAATCAATTTGCGAACGAGGTTAATCATCGTTAGTGCTTCTTCCGTTCACCTCGATATTCTTTTAATTGGAGATGGTGTTGTTCTGAATTTCATTACCAAACAAATTGCTATTTAATGATATGTTTACATGTGAATTGCTCCTGTATTTTATAACGGCAAATAGGAATGAATACGTTTCAAATAACCGTTGTTAAGAGTTGTCTTCTGATGTTTATAAGTTTTAGATATAGATGAGACACTGAATTAGCCTGGCTATTATTTAAAAATTTGGAACTGAATTCCATATTGTGTGAATCATCTTATTTTTAGAAATTAATGAGAAAATTTATGACAACTATCGAAATTGAAACTTAGAAAAAATACCTATCAGAATCGAATTTCCCAAAGGAAATGGTATTTCTGATGTTATATTTTAGGAGAATCATAATCAGAATTGGGAGTTTCATCAGACTTGCCTATTAAAAAGCAGTTTTCCAGCAATTGAGTACGATTTCAAGAAAATCCATTCAAAAACTCATCGATGAGCACCATCGACTGTGAAAGGTCAAACCAAAATTGATTCAATTATTATTATATAAGTAATTTCTGTCGATTTTCTCAAAAACGTATCCCCCTTTCTGAACTAAAAAACTGAAAATACTTGATTTCAAAGAAACTGAGATACTTTGTCGGAATATTTCCATAGACACGTAGTAGATATTTAAGTCGAACTTATCAAGTGTCAGCTTCTATACGTACTATTTGTTTATTTGCTACTAGACGTACTTAACGGAGTGTCATGTCAATTATTCGCCAATACTTGCAGGATCTTTTTTAAAGAGTGTAGTATTATATTCTGAAAGTCTTAGCTATTTTCTACGAAGGTTAATATTTGATGATGATGATAATAATGATAATAATAATTATTATTATTTTTATAATAATAATAATAATAATAATAATAATAATAGAAGTAATAATAATAATAATAATATTAATATTTATTTTAGAATTAGCTATTACAAAATCATACATAAATTCAGGTTTAAACTATATTATTTACAATCATATATTTGAAACGAACTTAGCTAATTTACGCTTGAATACCTTGAGGTCACTAATTGTTTTTATGGAGCTAGGCAATTTATTTAATGCGTTTAATCCTCCATAGAATATACTATTTCTATGTTTAGAATGCTTACAAACTTGCATGTAGAAATTGTCAGCATTTCTTGTATTACAACTTTACACATCACTGACACATTTTTTATTATTTTATATTGGAACAATTTGTTTTAACTGTGAATATAAATATATATATATAGCAAAAAGTATTCTCTGTTTAACTGACATTAGTTCAAAACAATTATGCTTGCTTTGGATTGGAGTATATCTATTATATTTCAAAATTGTTCGCATAGCTCGATTCTGTAACTTTTGTAGCTGTTGAGTTTTTTCTTTACTCAATCCCAATAACAGAGTGGAAGAATATTCAGAATGTGACACAATCATGAACTTAAAGAGCAATAACTTCATATATGAGATCAGATTTTTTTCAATTTCTCTGAGAAAATTGATTTTCTTGGAGATTTCAGACGATATCAAGTCGAAATGATCAAATTTGAATTTCGAAATTGAAACTCAATCTCGCATCTAACATAACGCCTAAGTATTCAACAAGTTTGAACCTGTCAATGTTCTGGTTTTCAATTTCAATACTTATATTTTCATTGGTATTGACCTTAAGAATTCTACTTGTGCCAAGTTTACCATATTATATCAGGCATTTTTTTCAGGCTCTAAACTGACTGACAATAATCAATACAATTAATACATTCTATGAATTCAATGAGGTATGTGCAGAAATACAACTTCTTTTTTGTCTTTTTCGGACCTACGAAAAGTAGTAGTGACTTTGCACATGAAGATGATGAAGAAACTTTTTCCTTCTCGTGGGCCCTTAAGAAGGTGATGATTTTCAGTTTTTTATTCCGAGATAGAGTTACATGCCTTCTCATTGTTCAGAAGACATGTATCCTGTATTCATAGAAAAATGGAAAAATCATTGCAGCAAATGTTTTGAGGTCTAGCGACATCGTCGAACAGATGTACGTTATAAGATATTGATGGTCGAGCTGCAAATAGTACATCCAATCAGTAAGCAAAATGCAAGAAGCAGTTTGATAGAAAAGGGCAGAAGAAGACTATCAAGATACTACGAGGTTGGGGTAAAAATTTTCCGGCCCGACTGAGAAAAACGATGGTTAAATTTTTTTTGCCAAATTTTTCAACATAATATTCATCAACCATAATGCATTTCTCATAACGGTGTTCTAATTAAGTAACACCAGTTTCAAACGTTGATTCGTCAAGCTCCCCATAATACTGATTTGAAGTTTCGATAACTTCTTCGTTGCTTTCAAATCTTTTACCGCCAAGCCATCTTATGAGGTTAGGAAATAGGTTATAGTCGGTGGGTAACTAAGTATAGTGAGAAGGGCGGATGCACCTTCAATTCAAACTTCAATTCGTGGGTTTTGGATATGGCAACAAACGACGAATGTACTGGGGCTTTATCGTGATGAACATAATTTTTTTTCGCCAATTGAGGACGTTTAATTTTTACCTCGTCCTTCAAACGTTGCAATAAGTGTGTAAACTATTGACCAGTGAGTCAATCCATTTTCAAGATAATCAACGTCTGTAGTTCCTCTGGCATCCCAAAAAACAATAAACCTAACCTTGTTTGGCAATAAAACTGTTTTTGCTCTCTTTGGAGTTGGGTCCTCCATTTCAGCCCACTGTTTTGACTGTTCTTTATTTTCCGAAGTGTAGTGGTGAACTCAAGTCTCATTAAATGTTATGAATCCACTCAACAACTTGTTTGGATTACGCAAATACGTTTTGACAAGTTTTCGGTAAAAATGTTTTTTTGAATCAGTTTTTGGTCGAACGTTAACAAAGTGATTAATTTTATGATTAATTTTATTATTAATCATCATGCACACAGCTTTTTCATGCTCAAATGGTTGTGCAAAATATTTCGCACACATTCAGCCGACATCCGTTAGGTCTCAGCTATCCCATGCACTTTTAATTTGCGGTCTTCCAATACTATTTGATAGATGTTCTCAATCATTTCTGTAGTTGTGGTCTCAACTGGCCGTCCTGAGCAAGGCTTGTCATAGGTATCCACACGACCCATTTTGAATTCAGAAAGCCAAAGCTTAATAGTCGTATATGGTGGGGAGGAGTCTCCTAGTGCTAAATCCATCTCTTCTTTGATTTGGTCTGGTGAAAAAACTTCCAAATAGGAGAATTTGATGACAGCACGTTCTCAAATTATTTCATTTTCACGAAAACAACGGAAGCGTCTCGCGCAATGTGCTCTCAAACGCAAACTAACGAAGCGATTGGGCTGAAACTTCACATACGAGCTCAATAGGAGTGGTACTGTAGGACGCCATTCCGAAAGTAGACCTAGTGGCGCCATCTCTTGTTCAGGCTAGAAACGTTTTCAGTTTCATTCACTCGACCCTCGTTCTTCATCAATAGAATACCAAAGTATTCACCTAAACATGAGCAGTGAATATAAGATTACACAGAAGGAATAACGAAATGCCACAGCATCTCAAGGAGAAAGAATATCATTTCGAGAACTTGGAATAATGAAAAAATTTCTCGAAAACCAAAAGGACAAAAAACAAACATATGGGTACCCTTGATCAAGCATTCATCTAGTACACTAACAGAAATTTGCAGATGGTTCAACATTGTATTGAATTTCAACCCCTTAAAGTTCTGAGACTGAAATTAAACAATAAAATGCTCCATGTAGCTTCAATATAACCCGTGCGAAACTAAAAGGCGGGTACTCCCTTCAACCATTCAACAAGCTACACAATTGCAGAAGGTAATAAACGTTGTCGTCAAATTCACGGAATTGAAATAACGCCGCAATGAATTAGTGAAATTGAGAGTGCACAATTCAAGAGGAAAATTCTCAAGTAATTTCCGTTCCTCCATGTTCTATTAATTAAATTCAGTCAGTGTCCGCCCCTATAAAATCCGAAATAAATGAAACCGCATTGGCTCAATTCCTAGAATAGTTTCCTCTGCTACTATCTGGACGAGACGTATTTTACATAAAACTTTGTCGACCATTTCCCACTAAATACGTGGAGCATACTCTACGTCGAATTCCATTTGTATGGATACGTGTAGACAATAAAATTACTAGTTTCACATTCGTTTGAATCGATTTACGAGTTAACCCCAATTCATAAATGAATTCCTGAAATAGCTGAAGCTAGTACCAGAAGAAAAGAAAAACAATGGTGTGATAGTAGAAAATCTCAGCTTTATCCTATGTGACTTTTCATATATATTTTCAATTCATTTAAGATTTTTGCTTTCGTGATTCAAATTTGCGAAAACGGTTTTGAATTATCAAGGGTATGTGACTCCCTTTATTTTTCCATCTTCTTTTGATCTCAATTCTTCAGACTTATCTGTATCATTTTCCCTGTATCTGTATCGAAAACTCTGGAAACCATCACGAGTGAACAACTACTGCAATACATGGACCATAAGATTCTTTCAGGCAATTGTCAATATGGATATAGGAATTTAGTATAAAAGTCTACAGTTTTGTTTGTATATTAAACATATATGACATTATAAACATTATATTAAATTTTTTCTAAGCAAAGTTCGTGAAACTTTCCAAAAGATTATTGAAGCTCAGAAAATATATTGAGTGAGTTAATTCAAACCTAGGTTCACTTCCTTTACGAGATATTTGTATAATCGTATATTTGATAAATACTATTGTTTGCAAAAAGTCAATCTGAAATTGAATCATTTTCCATATCGATATCAATATTTTGAACCTAACTACACATAAACATTGTCATTATGCAAATTATTACTCATAGGAATGGAAATTCAATTCGAAGGATTGAAATTGAATTCTTATAAATTTCTGCAAATTAGCAAAGGCAACATCCACGATTCCTTACTTAACTATCTGAAACATTTCTGACATTTTTGCGATTTTGCATGAGACTTGGGAGTTGTACAAATTATTCTACTATTCAGTCATATTAGTATAATATGCTAATAAATAGTTATCCAAAGATATATTAACGATATAATGATAATAATGGCATTTCTAATGGTAATATTGATAATTCAAGAAAATTTCGTCTTTGAAGCATAGTCGTAGTGAAAAAATAAACAAACAAAATATTTCATCATGCATATATAATCATTACAATATCATCATGCATAATATATAATAATGGTAATATCATTCATAATATTTCATCATAATGTATCATAATATTGACGAGGCGAATACTTGGAGAAAATTAATGTCCATTATGAAACAATATTTAGAATTTTCTCATAATTTTAATCTCCAATTTCTGTCTACATATAATCCAAGAAATTCAGTTGATTCCGAGGATGGGATAGTGTTGTCTCCATATTCAACATTCCAGGTACTGATTACATTACCTTTCAGACAAAAATGAACCCATACAGTTTTGTCAACGTTCACCATCAGGTTGTTCATTCGACACCAACTTACAAACTCCCTCACAATGTATTCACATGCACAAAAATGCACATCACAAAAATGAACACATTAATTTTCATTAACGTTCACCATTAAATTTTTCAGTCGACACCAATTTACAAACTCTCTCACAATGCATTCACATGCTTCATATACATAATATATGCCAAATGATATAATACTACTTTGAGACGTTCATATTTATGAAATTTCGATAAGCGTAAAAGCATTATTCATACATTTCTCTATAAATTAATTTCAAGCTCATGTCCAGGTGAACTCTAGCTGCTGTCTTTTGTAACAATCGCAGTCCACCGTCGTTTCTATCGTGACAAACGTCATGTTCGAAGTCTTAGGTGGACGTGATAACGATCCAGATTAACCATGATTGATTCATTGCGACGCTCTGCTCGAATATAACTAATCGGCATGGTTAGTCGATTATGCAGTTAACAGGTTATGTCAAACATGGATCACCGGGCTCCAGTCGGTCCTTGTTCAATACAATCGGGTCCAAGATTATTGCTGTTCCGTAAGAGGAAGCATTATTGTACGACCGACGTTCACGGCTCTCCAGGTATGTGCTGGAGGCATTTAAAGTGGAACTGCCGTAGTTTTCGCTCCATTATGACGCATTTGCCACCCCTAAATGGCCTTTGCAGATGCTTAGTTGACCATTGTCCATACGTGTCGCCGAGCGTTCATGACGCATTGACATTCCTGACATGTTGTTGATATAGTTACGTGGGGAAGTTATGCTGGCAATGGCACACCCAATTTGGTTCAATTTCCGAGTTTCCGTTTCTGTTATCGATTTCACAACGATTGATTCTTCTAATTAATGGTTCGTATTCCCAATTTATTGAAAAAATACACTAAATGCACTGAATAAATTCATACTATTTTCGTTAATGATAAAACTTCGTCCAACGTTACGTAATTTAAGAAACACGCTTGGGAAACACATCTGGAAACAATCATCTGGCAGAGATAATGTGAAATTTAGTCAGAGTTGCTTCCTCCAACCACTAGACACGTAATATGAAATAATATTCAAACCCAATGCATTAGCGAATACTTATTTTTTCAAGAAACGAATGTACTTGTGAACAAACTTCACAGTATTTATGAGGAGAATTTTCAATAGTGCCTTTGTGGCTTAAACTCTTACTCGTATTGTACAATTTTAGTCCTGAAATTGAAAATGAACATCTTCGAGAGCTTGGAAAGTACTGAAGAAGTAACTTATTCTTCTGTCCTGGAATGCAATCCCAATTGAACACTGAAATATATACATATATAACAGGCTTATTATACTTATATATAATATATACATATATAACAGACTTATTTTGATGTTGAAAATTTTATTTTTTATGACGTTTCGTTGTATAGCACAACTTTGTCAAAACGTATGAATAATTGAATTTTATGAATTACTATAGATATCAAAAAAAGAAATTTACTGAAAAAAAATCATTGGTTTTCTTGTATTTCCACATATTCATTTTCTATTCGTAAACAGCTGTGTAATCAACGTTCTATTCATTCATTTCGATTCTAAATTTACACATATAAATTTCTTCATGTACTATATATATATATATATATATATATATATATATATATATATATATATATATATATATATATATCAATAAATATATATATATATATATATATATATATATATATATATATATATATATATATATATATATATATAACATTAATGAATAAGAGAATTGCCTGGTAATTTATATACAATTGTTGTGGGTTATAGGCAAAATAAGAGGCCACTATGTATAGATTTTATCCAATTTGTCTGGACAAGTTTTCCTGATGAAGACTGTAAACACAGTCGAAATATGGTCTATAGGTCTATAGGCAGACAAATTGGATAAAATATATACATAGTGGCCTCTTAGTTTGCCCATAACCCAGAACACTTTTATATATATATATATATATATATATATATATATATATATATATATATATATATATATATATATATATACAATACAACTACCACTGAAACAATGGTTATTAACGATCATTAAAGAATTAGAGATATAGAAAAACAAGAACATAAAATTCTTAGGAGGATTTACGGGCCAATCAATAAAAACGGCATTTGGATGAAAAGACTTCAGAAATAACTTTATCAAAAGACAAATACAATAACCGTGGCATGCAGAAAACGACGAGCAAAGTTCTATGAACATGTCTACAGAATTAAATGTGATAACTATTTTGATAGGCTATCAGTTATCTTGGCATGCCACACAGAACTGCGCAATGGGTTGTCGTGATATTTTCCTGAACTTCTGTTGTCTACATATGACTTAGTTATAAATATTATTTTGATTTTAGTTATTTCATTTGTTTACCAGATGGTACTAACCCAATAGATTTCAATATTATTTTTATTCATCAAACATATTTCGTTACTGAATGGTCAACTACTGCTGACCATACGTAACTTTGTAATACACAATATTTAATTTTATTTTTAGTTATCTGGTTATTGTTCAATACTATTTCAATTTATTTCGAATTGATTTTTGCATTGTATATGTTCGTTTTTACTTTCTATTTTTGTTTTTCTCGTTCATTTTTTTTTATTTATTATTATTTGTGTACAATTTTGCAATTTTTTGTAGATTGTGATTATTTTGTAATTTTTTCTCTGTAATTGGATGTATATCTGTTGAGAATAAATGTCCTGTTATTATTATTATCATGAAACAGTCCAGAATAGCAAAGAATGTACACCACATAATTTTTAAGAGTAAATGCGGAACAGAGGGGCTAAAAGAGTTCCAAAAGGATCTCCAACAAATCGATATAAAAATTTTCGAAGATGGCACTGAGTGTTACTTTAAAATCGCACATGTGAAGTGAACAGAAGAAAGAGCATTCAGAGAGAATGAAGCGTTTTTGGGAGGCAAAAAGGATGAAGCAAAAGTTCTAATAATTGCGAATTCAAGTTCAATCGCTGTCCTCATGGGCAACAATCGTAACAATATATATATATATATATATATATATATATATATATATATATATATATATATATATATATATATATATATATATATATATATATATATATATATATATATATATATATATATATATATATATATATATATATATATATATATATATATATATATATATATATATATATATATATGACGAAAAACACAATTATCGGTATAGCCCGCAACTCAATTGGAAGCAGCCGTTGACACGTGTTTCGAGCTTATTGGCTCTCCTCAGAACGGCGTAGCCATGTTCAAGGTGTACGAACCTGGAGATGGAATCCACAACAAAAGAACACACCTGCAAAGGAAGTCTCCACTGCTAGGCTTCCACGTGAACTCTCCGGGTTTGGAGATTTGATCAACTTATCGCCAATGTGGCGACTATTTATCCTTTACGGAGTCTTCAACCGACTAAGTAAATAAGGAATGGAGAAGTTTCTTGCGGTGAAAAGTATAAATGACAAAAAACACAATTATCGGTATAGCCCGCAACTCAATATTGAGTATGCGGGCTATACCGATAATTGTGTTTTTTGTCATTTATACTTTTCACGGCAAGAAACTTCTCCATTCCTTTTATATATTTATATATATATATATATATATATATATATATATATATATATATATATATATATATATATATATATATATATATATATATATATATATAGTCATAATAGCGTTTATTGTAATAAGAATAATACTGTAAGAACTAAGATTAATATTTGGTACATCTGGTGGAGTTGTTGTTTGATCCACCAGAAAAACAATTTTACCCAGAACTTTCAACCCTCTGGCATCTAGCACCCGTTTTTTTTACTCCAAAAACCCACTCCATCTTCACTGTAGCTTACTTTGCTAGAACTTAATAACTTTGAGTTCTCACTCAATAACAACTCCGGTTTTGAACCGGAGGTTGATAACAACTAACATTATATTGCAACACATCTTGTGTGTTTTTAATATTTCAACCTCTGAAATCATTTATATAAATAACATATTAACGAAAATAGGTTTTAAGACAGAGCAACACTTATATCGAACAGTTCTAGAAAAATATCTATAACGATATTTATAATTGGAAGTCTTCCTTCCGAATCCAATCCTCATTTCGAATTCAGAATCATTTATGCTAAATCATCTTGTCCATTTTATGTCTTCCTCCACACGAAGGCGATTAAAATTCAATTGTTTTCCGACATATTCGTCATCCAGTAGCATAAAACCTGAATATATCTGAGCTAATGCCGAAAACAACTGGAAATTGGCATAAACTTCAGCAGAAGTACTAATTACGACCGCATAACAATAACTTAAAATAGCGCGCGTAACTTTTTAATGAATTCTGTCAAACGGTTGAAATTTTAGAATGATTACGAAATTGTTCAGCATTATCCGTTGAATATTCCATTTCCTCGTTGATTTTATTCGTATTTTAATGAACGTAAAAATTTAATGAGACTCGTTTCACTAATTGACGTCGTCTGTGACTTTCGATACAATTGTTTTATGTTTCATCTGCTGTTGATCTGAAATTTGATGATCAGACCTCTGACAATGGAGGATATGGAACCTATATATATCTATAGAGTTTTTCCTTGGAGGCAATTCTTCATTCAATTCATTGTGATGTGAAGAATGTTTATAACCCTATGTTTATTGTTTGGATTGAATTATTCAGTAAATTTTGAAATAGTTTATTTTTTGAGTTTCAATTCAGTATTTAGTTTCGTTTATCCATTTTCATATTCAAGCCAAAATGTTGCAGTGATGTTTTGTCGGCTCAAGGCAGCTAGTTAGAAATACAAACCACGTCATGAATCTTAGTTTGTGTCAAAATTATACGGAGGTCATTCGTTTTGGTTTATTACAGTTTAAAACATAAAACAGAAGTGAATAGAGTCAGCTCTAATGATTGAAATTTTTGTTATTCAGTATTCACTTTTCATATTAATAATATTGCGACCATCGAATTGAAATCTTTCAAATTTTTTTATTGAATGTGTTCACTGCTTTCCTTTCAGAAACCTCAAATTTTTGTACATTGAGAATCTATTATATGGGCTCAGGTTTCAAATATGCAATCAGGTACCTTATCAGTAGATGGCAATAGTCTCCTGCAGCCTTTCGATTGCAGGAGTTTATCGTATACCTTGTTCTTGCGGAGAAGTCTACATTGGGGCGACCAATGGGGACGAGACTCAAGGTACACAAGGCAAGTTGCCGGTTAGGACAAACTGAGAAGTCTGCAGTAGCCGAACACGCACTAAGCGATGGGAAACATTGAATACGTACGAAAATTCGCAGATCTACTGCCAAAATCAGAAATGACACGACCTCTGAAGAAGCTCGCCATTCGTTCTAGCGAAACGTTAGGAAGAAATTCCATCCGACGATGGCCCTCAGACCCGAACCAGAACAACACTAGTTCAACGACTGGCCACAAAAGCCTCAACCAATTTTTCAATGACAATAATACTACTATCTTCATTAGATTTGGATAGTTTTTACGGAATTCAACGTATTGCGTTATTCTGTGTACTTACAGCTATTTATTTCTCAGAAGAAAATATCTTAATTGATTTTTGAATATGAATACATTTTGTGTTAACTAAGCATTCTCTGGTTATCGATAATATAACATGAGACCATTGACAAAAATAGATTCATATAGTGTGCCTATAAAATACTTTTCTATGTTATATTTTTCCATATTCTTCAATTCGTATGATACAATAGTAGACCTGTTAACCAATAGTGTCAACAAACATTTTGGTGCGGAATTATTTACAATTTAATTATTTACAAAGTTGGACTCGTAAATCATACTCTCAGCACTGCTGTCTTTTGACACATATCGTGTACTGCAATGTATTGTTCACAATTTAATGATATTATCATTAATTTATATGCAAGACTTATTATTCACATATATCTTTTGTATTGCAATAATATAACCGAGACATAATTCCGTTGAGTATCTCTTCCATAAAGTTAGAAATCACTTTCATCGAAAGACTGTGCAATATTGATATTTGGTTTGATAAATTTAAGGTTGATTAGCTTCTTCCATTTTCTTATTGGTTCGAGTGACTCCGAATTTTCCTTTATCGAATAAATACAAGGTCGGAAATGAAAACCTCACTTCAATATCAGACCCAATCAATTGAATACTGATATTTGAAATGGTATACAAATTAATACCTTTCTTTTATTCGCTGCTACCAAAAATTGTATTGAAAGCGAGAATAAATAAGAACTGTTCATATAATTTTGTTAATGTAATGAAAGTCTCATGTATGAAGAAACACAGATTGAACGTTACATCTTGATACATGACACTTATCACATCTTGGGTTGAATTCGTCGAGATGTAAGAAAGCTCTTTACATGTTTATTATCGAAAGGCAAAATACATAGTGAAACAATCCACTTGATATGAAATTATGTTGATGAATCAAACAATTTGTTAATCATTTTCAAAGTGAAAATTTTTTCTCAATTATATAATTGTGTACGTGGTATCCTGAGAAAAGTAACTATCAGTATTTATATAACAGCCATCGCTTTTCCATTTAACAAGCTTTATTAAGAACCGACATAGAGAAAAATAAGAACAATTGTGAAGGATTATTTCATGAGGCTTCTTTCTCATAGTAACACTGAGAAAATTCAAAACAATTTTTCGAACTAGGAGTTCAATGAGCCTTTAGAATGGACAACATCTTAGTCGCTGAAGAGTATGTCAAAATGTGGGTTGCAGCTAGAATTAATGCGAGGGTGTGGTGAAAAATTTTCGACCTGACCAAAAGATTCTACTAGGTCTACTTTTGGAGTCCTACAGTACCATTACTACTGAGCTTGTATGTAACGTTTCTAATAGGCGCCACTAGGTCTACTTCTGGTGTCCTACATCACCATTCCCACTGAGCTTGTTCGTAAAGTTTCATCCCAATCCCTACGTTAGTTTGAGTTTGACAGCACATTGACAAAACAAATAAAAGAAGAGCTGGATTCATCACTAGGAGACTACTTCTCATCATATTCAATTATCAACCAGTAGGGTTCGGAATTCGAAATGGGTCGTGTGAGCACCTCTGAGGAGACTGGCTCAGGACGGCCTGGTCACAAGGTCACGTTAAGGTCACAACTTCCGAAATAATTGAGAGAATACATGAAATATTTGTTATCAATATTTGTTATGTAACGCCCAACTGAAAACTGATTCGAAAAAACATTTCACAATTTGGCGCTGAATGGGCGTAATCCAAACGAATTATTGCGTCGATTCATAACTGTTGATAAGACTTGGGTTCACCACTACACTCCTGAAAATAGAGAACATTCAAAACATTGGCTTGAAAAGGAGGAACCAACTTCAAAGAAGGCGAAAACAATTTTATCGTCAAACAAGTTTATGGCTATTGTTTTTTGGGAAGCGAGAGGAATTATATACAATGATTATCTTGAAAAAGGTGAAACTATCGCTAGTCAGTAATACGCAGATTTATTGCAACGTTTGAAGGACGAAGTGCAAATTGAACGACCTCATTTGTCGTAGCAAAAGTTTTGTTTTTTCATGATAACGCACCAGCGCATTCGTCAATTGCTGCTATGTCCAAAATCAACGAATTGGAATTTGAATTGATTTCGCATCCTCTCTACTGTCCTGACTTAGCCCACAGCGACTATTATCATTTTCCCAACCTCAAAAAATGGCTTGGTCGTAAAGGATTCGAGAGCAACGAAGAAGTTATCGAAACTATAAATAAGTATTTTGAGGAGCTTGAAGAATCTACATAGAAAACTGGATTAACTAAATTAGAACACCGTTATGAGTAATGTATCAGTGTTGAAGGAGAAAATGTTGATGTTAAACTTTTAAATCATCGTTTTTCTTGGTCAGGCCGGAAACAATTCACAATTCATCGTATTCGGTGTTTTGTTCTTTCTATGAGTTTTTTGTACCTTGCTCCTTGCAGTTGGTAAGAAACGTTCAGGAGTTTAAAGAATATGTTTGCAAATAATAATACTTAGAAATATTTGTAACGAAATTGAATGCAACCTGAACACAATGAAATTCGTTAGTCAAATTAAGCTTCAAAACTAAATAGGAAAGTGTTGACCCTTTCAATGAGATCAAACATGTGTGGAATTCATACTTGTGTGAAACATTTTGTTACGCATGAGAAATATCAACTCACATTTTTGATGCCCTTTTTGCAAATTCTGAGAAATATATATTTTCATACTTGTGTGAGCTTTTTGTAAAGTCTAAGTAGTAATTTTATAACTCAAAGAAAGAAACATGTAGAAGTGAATGAGTACATCTGAAGAGTTACAAAATGTCTTTCAATCAATGAATTTCCCAACATGTTGTATCATCCCGGAACATTTCATGGATTTCGACGATCACAAAAATCGTTTTGAAGTAGTTGGTGCTAAATTCTCCAAAGTGAGAATTATAGAGTGTTGAGAGCAGCCCTTCATCAATATTTAGAGGCCCACGAATTCGTTTTCAGACCGACAGACTTTATGGGTCCATAATTTAAGAAATCTCCACAAATATCTATGTTCACGGACTCAACTGGCACGTTTCTCGGTTTTTCCATCCATAAATACGGATGATCATTTCCGAATAACGATTTTATGTTCGTTTAGTTGTGAAAGCTCTCAAACTTTTGTGTTTTTGCGAATTTTCACGAAATTCGCTCAAATCATGGAAAGTTTATATCTTCGATGGCTAAAATTTCAGGCAATATCGTTAACATAATAATAAAAAATTCTGGTAGAGCTGAATAATCACATGAGTGAAAAAACAGAGATTATTGCTTATACTCAAATCAATAACCTGACGATATTGGGCGAACTTTTTATGGGCACTGACTTTTTTCAGTATTTTTGCCTTTGTTGATTTCTACCGAAATGTGGAATGCTACGTGCACTTGATGACGCTTCAGTGAAATCAACCGCTCACATTTCCGTTAATAAATATTATACTGAAACATGTAGGTACATACTCTTCTGGCATTATATATTGATTTTTAATGAATACCAAACTTATAAAATAATTAATTTTCTGTCAAGTAATAATGGATATATTAGAATAAGTTGATATAATGTTGATCGCAGTAATTTTCGAATAGAAAGCCTTGTTTAATTTGAGATCGAATTACCCAAAAGACACAAACCCAGTGATCTTCAATATTAAAGTTTTATCCTAAACACATTTATAATATTTTCAATATATTACTCTGTATATCCTGAACTATCGTCGTTTCGAATCTGAAATTTTTCTCCTGCATGAATGTGTGAATGTTGTATTTCGCTTTTCACCTGATGGGTGAACATTATATATATATATATATATATATATATATATATATATATATATATATATATATATATATATATATATATATATATATTTATATATATATATATATATATATATATATATATATATATATATATATATATATATATATATATATATATATATATATATATATATATATATATATATATATATATATATATATATATATATATATATATATATATATATATATATATATATATATATATATATATATATATATATATATATATATATATATATATATATATATATATATATATATATATTTCTGTGTTTTAACCTCGCTTCAGGAGCTTGTTTCACATGTCATTTAAATATCATACGTCTTTTCGCACTGTTGCATTTATATTTAACATCATTATAATAACTATTGGGTGCCTTTTGTGTCGTTTTTGTTGGTTTATTGACTTGTGTCAGATGTAGTATTCCTTGTTCCACAAATTGTGAATGATCAAATAACATATTGTCTATATTTTCAGTATTCCTGAAGAACGAGAAATTCCTTCGAAATATAGAATTGCTGACGATTAGTCGTTAAATTAGTTCTATTTTAAATTTGCCGATAACCCAAAATATTCCGAAAGTCTTATCATTACGGCAACACTTTTAAATATATATATATATATATATATATATATATATATATATATATATATATATATATATATATATATATATATATATATATATATATATAAATATATAAATATAATTGTTGTGGGTTATAGGCAAAAATAAGAGGCTACTATGAATAGATTTTATCCAATTTGTCTGCCTGGTCTATATTTCGACTGTGTTTACAGTCTTCATCAGGACTCTGAAAAAGATGTTCATACAATTTCACTGATAAAATTATGATTTAAAACTTACGGCTAACTAGGTATAAAAGGTATGGTCAAAAACCATAAAACAGGAATGTCTCTTTTTAAAAATTAAGCTGAATTAAATTATAGATGTAAAAAATATTCTTATGTACTAACTAAAAAGTTGTAAATCATAATTTTATCAGTGGAATTGTATAAACATCTTTTTCAGAGTCCCGATGAAGACTGTCGAAACACAGTCGAAATATAGACCAGGCAGACAAATTGGATAAAATCTATTCATAGTGGCCTCTTATTTTTGTGTATAACCCACAACAATTATATTTAAATTACAAGGCAATACTCCTTTTCAGTGGATATATATATATATATATATATATATATATATATATATATATATATATATATATATATATATATATATATATATATATATATATATATATATATATATATATATATATATATCCCTAAAAAAAGTAATAAACAGGTAATTGCTCGACTGTGCGATACTTATGTAGAATATAGGTGACGGGAAAAATCGGTCTCGTAAAGTGTTTGAAAACTCATTCATTCATTAAAGTTCTCGATATTTCGACACTTTTTTGTTTCTTTTTTTAGGAAAAAAAACAAGCTGCAAAGTAATTACTACAAAGATTTTATTTTTCAATACCTATGTGAAAAATTAAATTACTTACAATTGGATTTTATGCAGTGAAGATAAGCAAACATTTTTTTTATAACAAACGTCTCTTATTCTGTTGCCACTCATTCACTGCATGTTGCTAAACTGAATGGTAAAAAATTTCAACACCCTAGAAGGCTGGAGGCTAGGCAATTGTGTATAATGAGTTGATTTTTTCGAACCATTGGCGTAGAAAAATGTTTTTATTTGTTCTATTTTAAAATATCGTTGAGAATGATGCTTAATTTTCCAATATCTGATCTTGAGTTAATCGTCTGTGTAATTTCCATAAATAATCTCTTTTTGTGATTGCTCTTCCTCTAAAAATTTCAATATTTTCGTAATCAAAATTGTGATCCGAGTCTTGGAAGTGATTTGCTAATGCACAAGATCGTTTTCCAATACGAGTGTCACTTTTGTGTTGTGTGACTCTTCGTTTTAAATTTTGTTTAGATTGACCTATATAAATTCATCACATTGAAGACATGGTATTTTGTGAGTGACTTTTATTGTCATTAAAAAATTGTCATTTACAAAATACGAGCGACCACTTGTTCATGTAAATTGCCTATCAGAGTCCTTATCATCTGTTTCCAGGTACAACTAGTAGTTATTTCGATATTTCCAATTCATATCTCAGTTCAGTATTTTCAAGATAAACTTAAGACTCAAAAGAACTTCTCGTCCAATACAATCAAAAGTAATATCTCCTTCAACTTGAAGTATGTTTCCGAGGAATCAATAGTTAATTTTCGCACTGGAATCCCAAGAGAAAAAACTAATCTATCAAATTTCCATTTGAGACTGTTGTTCCACTTGAAAAATTGTTCAATAGCGCGAACTGTGGCGAAGCCGCAATTCTCACGACGACGCAGTATCCGGTGAAATATGGCCTTTAGATTGGTAACACTGGGAGCGATGAAGCGTGGGACAGTTTTACTTCACGAGCCAGAGGGCGGTCACCAAATCAATTTCGGCGGAATGGCCGTGTCTCCGTTCAGTAAGATGCCGTCAGTTTTGGATGATAAAACTGCTTGTTTCCAGTCGCCGTTATCGTTAAAAAGGAATTCGGCCCCCTTGTGTCTGTGACGACGCCTTTTGAATTCGAGATGAAGGCGACCCCTTTGAGGGCGATAGGTCGAGAATGGTGTCAGATCATAAACATTTTCAGTTCTGGGTTTGACATACAATTGAAGATATTTGATAACGTCAATTGACTCTTGCTTGGTAATTCGTGAAACTTTGCCCAAGAACATAATCGATTATAAATTGAAATGAATGGATATTTTGATATAGCTATCAGAAATTACTCCTCAACTTTACTACCATTTACACATTTTTGGCTGACATATCGAACGATGTTGCTTCTCGAGGAAAATAATTTCCAGAATATAATATGACTTAATGACAGGACGTTTCAGGACCGATAAGTTTAAAGGGCCGTCAGAGTTAAAATTCTTCAATATTTGATAGTCCTGAAGTGAAAATTCTCCCTTTATGTAGTGCACAAATCATTTGGAATCGTTAAAAATCCTAATTTACAAAGACACAAATAAACGAAAGAATGTCACAGTAAAAATAATAGTTTTCCCAGGAATTATTCTAGTACACACTTGTACAGAGTGCTTCTTTGAATTGATGACTTCAGTCCTCTGAAATTGAGTGAAAGCCAGGTGAAAAACTATCAACAATCCAACAACTAACATCTGCAGAGTTTAAGAGAAAAATACTTGCATGGGAGGCACATTGATGACACCACGAAGACATCTACTGATTGGTATGAGGCAGAATATTACCAGAAACTGAAAGCGCCCTACTAGCTATTTAAGACCAGATTATTCCAACCCGTAATGGCCTGGAACTCACCGTTAAAGACCAACAGTGAGGGTCGACAAGTGCTGATACGGATACCAAACATCAGAGACTATCCATAATAAGGGTGTTTTTTTAGAGGTATAGAATTTTGAGTTGGCATTACTGTTGAAGATGGTGACCGATTCGACAGCTGAGGTAAGATTTATTCTCAGCTTGGTTTGGTAATTCATCATGAATAGACTCATGCCTGAACAGCGCTTGCAAATAGTGCAATTTCCTTTCGAAAATAACAGTTCTGTGCGGAATGAGTATCGCGCATTACGTCCATTTTATCGTCGACAAAATCGTCCATCAGAGCAGTTAATTCGATTAACCATGGAACTTTTTCGCACCACGTTTACTTTTATTGATAACTCGCATTCCCAGAGACGCCGTACGGTGCGTACAGAAGAAGCTATTGCTACTGTAGAGCGTAGCATTGAGGAAGTCCCGAATGAGTTCATCCGCCATCGAGCACAGGAATTGGATCTGTGTCCATCCACTTTATGGAAGTTTTTGCGAGAGGATCTCCGTTTGCGTGCTTTCAAAATCCAACTCGTGCAAGAATTGAAGCCAAACGATTATCAAGCATACGTCGAATAGGCCCAAAACGAGATTTCCGTTGTTCCGGATTTTCATAAGCGAATTTTGTTTAGCGATGGAGCGCACTTATGGTTGAATGGCTACTTCAATGAACAAAACTGTGCCGCATTTTGAGTGAAAACAATCCTCAAGTGTATGTCAAAACACCGTTATATCCAGAAAACCTGTCTGTTTGGTGCGCTTTATGGGCTGGTGGAATCATTGGTCCTTACTCTTTCAAAAACGATGATAGCCAGAACGTTACAGTCGATAGTGATAGGTTTTAATTTTAATTTTTACTTACTTTTTTCGCTTTATGAAAGCGAAGTCGGGTCAAAAATTCTGGACAAAAAACTCTATCGGAAAGCTCTACGATTAGTATTTCCTTATTAGGCGGTAAGAAATCGTAAATATAACAGTTTAACATAATTTGGGAATGTCAGTCAAAAAGTCAAAACCTTTTAAGTAAACATAATTTTAATATTTCATTTAAAACGAACAACAATTTATCGAGACACATTGAGAACAATAAAAACAAAATTAAAAGAGAAGACAAATCAGGTGTTTACCAATTGAATTGTGGAACATGTCCCGGTATATATATAGGTAAAACTAGTAGAAATTTCGGTACTAGAATACAGGAACATAAATATAGCTTCGCCCATAATAAAAGTAATTCGAATTATGCTAACCATTTATTCACAGAAAACCATACTTTTGATACGAATTTCAAAATTCTACACAATATAGAGAGAAGTAGTCAATTAGATTATTGGGAAGTAGTGGAAATAAATCGGCTTAAAAATTCTGGAAACTTGCTCAATGAACAGATAGAATTAGACAATTCACCCTTGTTAAACCTTTTCAGGTTATAGAAATTATTCTCAGAATTGAATATCTTAGGTAAAACCAAAACCATAAAACACCAAAATTCCCTGATATATATACCTGTATTTTTCAAAATGTTGTTATTATTCTGTAAGCATCTGAAGAAGTCGTTTGTAACGACGAAACGCGTCATGCTATTCTATAAGCATCTGAAGAAGTCGTTTGTAACGACGAAACGCGTCATGCTATGTAGTCAATAAAGTGTAAATCATAAGTTCAAGTGTTTGAATTTAAGTTATATTCAATTATAATGGATTTACATCAAGTAAACGCCAACACTATTAAATATAAAAAAATATTGTTTTGCAATTTATTTTCATGCAATAATTCTTTCGCAAAAATGTAGGTTTTTTCATATATTTTCTACCCCACCTATCTCATAACAAAAAGACAGCAACCAAACATAATACTCCTGGAACTGAGTGGAATTCGGAATGGATTTTTCATATAGAGTATGGTAATCGAATAAAAACAGGGATTTATGAACTTGTGACAGGTTTATATTCACGAAGTGTTGTTCAGTTTTTCCTTCAACAGGTACAAATACCTTCTCAACGTTTTCGGAACAAAATAATCCAAATCATTTTACAAATTTTGCTACATAATGATGAATGATATACCGTCGAATATTTTCCTCACATATTTTACAGTAAGCCTTGTTTCTCATCGCTCAAAAAGTAATCCTTGCCTTTATTAATGAGGAGCTTAAGAAGGAAAGTTATGAATAAATAATCCAGTACCCACAATTCGCAAACTTATAAAGCTTCTCTCTCTATGGTATTATATGATGTCTGTAAGGAACATTGTTCACAAAACGGATAGTCAGTTGCGTATTCTCTTCAGACAGTCTCAGTTAGCTTGTTGATGTACAATAATATAATCGAGTGCTTACTTATTCCCTTTATATGGCGAATATTCGACAAAATGTAGACGCAAGCAGTCTTCATTGAAAGAAAATTGAAATAATTGAATTGAAGTATATGTTTGAAGAAAGCACCCAATTAAAAACTTCACTGTGTTATTCACTTTCCCAACAACTTCTTACCGATCAACATCTAAGCATTTTGATAGAAATTAGTTATGAAAGATAATGTTTTGTTTGAGCCCAAGACTCAAGTCTGAATATGAACGAAAGAAACGTTAGTTTAAAATTATCAATTCATTCATATTTTTCACACAAATCCTTACTATATAGCAAGAACCCACGACGGCCAGACTTTCCTCATTTTATGAAAGCTGGAACTTCCTCTGTGCATATTCGCAAGACAGGTAAAAAAGATCAGCGGCTATAGTGTTTAGGTTGTGGTTACTTGCGCAGGTAACAGGTAGTAGAGGTGTATAAAATTGTATCTTAAATTCGTCAAATAACGAAGCTCAATTTTTTTATAGTCTCTTCGGAATAACTTTAGAAATCATGTTATCTACTGTTGCTACTCCCTGCCAGAAACTCCTAGACTTCAATAAATTATAATTATACTTTTGTCATAGTATAAAAGCTAAATATTATATAGATTACTTGGGGATCTATAAGAAGATGTAGCCTCAATATTTGGACACTTTTAATGGTTTTTACATCTTACCAGACACATTGAAATTTTTACACTTTTATTTCAGAAAAAACTCCACAAATATTAACTATATTGAACAACGTTCGTTGAACGCATAATAATTCAATGCATTCATAAACGACAGATTGTGCGTAGTGAAAGATCGCACTGGACGAATCGCCTTATCTCACTCGTACCCGCTTGAACAGCTTTTACCTCGCATTCGCGACTACAGCGGACCCTCAATGTCTCTGATAAGCTGTAAAAACTATTAAAACTGTCCGGCTATAGAGCCAACATCTTTTTATAGGTCCTAATCAGCATATATTGAGTTCAGCTTTTTTTTTATCACGAAAGTATAATTATAATTCATTAGAGTTTAGAGGTGTCCTGGAAGTACCTGGCAACGAATGGCGTGATTTTCAGTAGTTAACCCGAAAAAAAAATTTTTAAAAATCGACCCTTTTATTTTAACGAATTTATGTTACTCCTTTTTACACATTTACTACCTGTTACTTACCTGTTGATCTTTCCTACCTGTGTTGGGGACATGCAGAGAGAAAGTTTCAGCTATTGAATGATAACGAAGGTCTGGGCTCTCATGTTTGGTTACGCATCATCTTATTGAAATGTAACGAATGATGGTATATTGTATGAATTAGATGCCTAGTTTCGTGACAACGTAAACAGCAACAGAACTCAAGAAAGGAGGAGAGGAGATGAGAAAATAGAGGAGACAAGAGAAACCATGATTAAAAGCAGTATTGAAGGATATTTATGGAATGAAAGCTAATTGTAAGTTGGGACGATGAATGTTTGAGGAGGAATAGTGAGAACGGTTGGGGAAAGATCAGAAAGAAAATTGAGTCATGCGCTTCAAAACTCTACAAAAGCATTGCCTATACTGAACTCTTTCCTTCAAAACATCATGTCTCTTTCTATTACAAAAATTAATATTCGATGACAGGTACGAACGAAATTAAATTGAACGTAAAACCATATTTTCAGAAATTTCAACAATATTTCATGAATTTTCGTCCATAATGTAAAATGAAAATGTCACATTGTTAGAACATTTGATACAAAAATGAGAGAACACCTAAAAAGCTACTAGAACCAAAAATAGATTCTACATTTACAAACCACTGTATTGACAACCAACCTAATTTCAACAACAATTACGAGATCTTACACATAGAAGAAAAAGGTCTGAAACTGAACTTTCTGGAAGTTCTCGAAGTTGATAGAAGACGACCAGTTCAGCAGTTAACGAGCAACTGGAGGGTGAAAACTTCCCCATCTAAATCTTAGGTTAAGTGGTAGTATATAAATCAAGTCAATTCATTTTTGTACTCCGTTATGATCCACCTGATGAAGGTTGACATGGAATTTCAACACATATGTCCCTTCTCAATCATATAAAATTGATAATTCAATTGAAATCTACACATTTAGGGTAATGCTCTTTCTGGGCATTACCTGGATGTAAAATATAATTCAGTTAATAGAAAACATCGTCTGGTAATTCACCAGTCTCGTCAGTACGTAAAACATGACATACAATGTACCGAGAAAAATTATTACATGGTCACTACATGACCATGCAACATCAACTACAAAGCTTTGTGCGTCAGTGCTTCGCTTTGTACACATCGTGCCTTTCAATGTTCGCCTTTGAAGGCAAATATAATCTTTTCTCTGTAGAAGAGAACCGAGACAAATTAATTAAGAGAGATGACCGAATATATTTCAAAGAGGAAATACCTCAATTCATGTTAGTTATAACAATAACTGATATGTTTCATTGAATTGGTTGACGATTTCTGCTGATTATGAATTCATTGATTGGATTTCAAGTTTTGGACAGTTGCTATCGATTTGGACAATTTTCACTAGAGTATTTGTCTCCAAATTCTTCCTCCATTTTGATCATAGGTGTTCGTCCTTGGATTTTTATCGTAGTAATTCCTTATGATACCTCTATGTTTTTTGATATTAAATTAAACTCTTGGCTTAATGTTTCACGATTTATTTTACAATATGAAATAGTCAACATGTTGTCAACCAATCTACTTGTTCATTTACGATTTCTTCTTTTTTCTTCCAAGAACTGCTCATTTCAATTGCTTCTAAAGTGCTTAACTGCTTAAACTTAAAGTGCTTAACTGCTAAACTGCTAAAGTCATTGCTTCAGAAGCAATTAAAATGAGCAGTTCATGGTTAGAAAAAGAAGAAATCGTAAATAGACAAGTAGATTTTCAATTATCCTTCCTACTCACATCCATTGTGAAGATATAAGTTTGTTGTACGTTCCTTATAATAGTTTAGTCTTGAGAATGAGCTAACGCTCGAAACATATTGACTATTTCATATTGTTAAATAAACCGTGGAACATTAAGCCAAGAGTTTAATTTAATTTAATATTCAATTATGTTTCACCAAGAGTTAAGCGAGAATTCAATTTCAGTCATTCTCTATGTTTTTTGTTGGACATTTCTGTTGTTCCAATTGCAAGATTGACTGGATCAATTTTAGTTTGCGAATCTTTCTTAGTTTGCAAATTTTGATCTAAACTTGGTCGTATTTTTAAATTATTATCTTTAGCCTGTGCGAGCGGTTTCTTAGTGACTGTGGAATGAGATAATTCCTTCAGGTTATAGCGTGATTCTGTAACCTTTCTTTTATAATATTAATTTTTCCCTCAAAGTTACCTTCACTTTATCTAACAATTCGATAATTCTATTTCTGCTCGTTATTAGATCCTCATTTTTATCGATTGGTTTTATAAGTATTCGGATAGTCTCATTGTCGGTAACAGTACGTTCAGTTGTAAGTCAACTTTCTAGCATTCCATTTCAAGACGGTCATTTCGGTCATTTCGGTCATCGGTTGTTAAATTATTGCATTGCTTGCAGGAAGTATTCCCACATCGGTTTCATTTTGATATGTCGTCAGTGCTGGTTTTTTGTAAACTACACAGTTTGTTTCGTTTGAAGGTAGTAAATTTCAGCCGATAGTATCAAGATATCCACCAGATATGTAGAGTTTTACTATATTTAGCGACACCGGATGCTTCGATTTCAAGAATCACCCTAAATATTTGATTCTACTTTATGCATTACAGAAATTCTAATAATTTCATTATTATTATATTCATTTGAATTCCAACAAATTTCAAAAGATAGCTAACACTTTTATAATGTACGCCTTCTAATTTTTCTAAAACCCACTTGAAATTTAAGTTTTTACCCGGTTAAACTAACTTCCATTGAGGAGCTAACAGAAACACATCCTTCACACTCTGAGGTCGAGACACGAGAAAAATATTGCCTCTACACTTCCAAAGATTTCGTCATCGAGTTGGACTTAGCTCAAAAGTACATCTAGATTTGTCTCTAACATTGGAGATTTGGCTTACTGGAAATTATTTTCGGTTTAAATACTTCGAAACAGAAAGTACTGCTAAATCAGCCCTACTTTTTATGTAAGAGATCAAAAGGTTAATACCAATGTTCAGTTTTTTTGATAAAAATAAATTAATTTATTATGATTAAAAAATTAATACAGAAATACACAACTGAGTATACAATTCTTGAAGTTATCATTATCTTCTACAATGCATCTATTTATTCTCTCAGAAGCACCATGTGCTTGTACGTAAGAATGAAACGTGTTATAGAAGAAAAAATTTCTGCATAGTAACCATATCATAGATTCCAAAGTGGAGCTTGCATGGAAAGAAACGAATCAATGGACAAAGAGCAAACTAACTGGGCATATCAGGTGAATTACATGAAAAATGTGTCAGTTTCTGGCAGGTAGATATGAAGCAGTGTTCAGAATTACTGACGGGACTAAACCTAGTAACCAGTGCTCCTAGGTCATCTTGAACTCGCCATCATTTGATAAATTAAATAAATCAATCGGAGTTCCTTGTAGTAATCCTTGAAGTATGAACGTGAAGTACCTCTGACCAATTCTCTTATCACTCCTGTTTCTTGAAGGTGCTAGATACTTATATCTCTTATAGTAGGAATGATTTCAAGAAGTTAATTCAACACAGTTATTACGTCAATATCACAAAACTGATTGACAATAAAGTTTCCTAGTCTCCAATACTCTAATTCTTGAGATAATTTAACGCTTGAATTTTTTCTTCCTTGTTGTTAGAATCTGAACGAAACGAATGGTTCATAATGTTTTACATTCAAAATGTAGGTTTCCAGGTTTATAATATGCAAGTATAAGAAATAGACATCAGAGATAAAACTCCGCTGTTGACAGTCTTGATTGAATCTTGTTGATGAAATTGGGGCTGTGCTGTGAATGAAATATCAGTGAAGATTCAAGGGTACGGTAATGCCCCGCCAAGTCGAGCAAAAATACGACTTGGACGCAGTTTTTTTTTTCGCGACACATTTGGGGCAATTCTCGTCTCCCTATAACCCTTATATAGGCCAGCGTTGTATAAACATGACATGCTCCAAATTTTATCCAATTTGGAACAGCAGTTTCAGAATTATAACTGGTCAAATTCTCTTGATTTTGTCACTCACTGGCTGACTGATCACATGAACTCTCAGGACTTCTAGCAGACATAGAATCTTCGAATTCGGAAAAGTATTTGTGTTCAGTGAATTAATCACAGAAAAACTGAAATATTTTGATTGTTCCATGCAGTATTTCCTGGTATGTGCGATGGCCAAGTTATTCTGTTCGATGTAAAACAAAAAGGAAATTTGATACTGATACGTGCAATATAAGATGTTGTTAGATTAATTCATAACGTAATAAATTGAGACACAAGTTCCCTCCAATAAGATCACCGGACAACTTTGTTCAACTTCAGCTATCCTTGGACAATATTGCTAGTGGGTGTGAGGATAATCAGTCGAGTTTAAAAAGTGTAATTTTGTCTTGCATTTGATTCTCGTTCAGAAGGACTGAGAGATCTTGGCACATCACGCAACCTATTTCATCTACGTCGGAAATGTATGGATTCGTTATACGAAATGGCAAATATTTCAATAATTCCTCAACATTCATAAGACTATTTAATATCCTAATCCGTAGCAAGTTGGAGTATGGAAGCATGATCTTTCATTCTAATTATACTTGCCATCGGTACAATATTGAGGCCATTCAAGGGAGGTTCTTGAAATTCTTAGTTTGGAGGGAGGACAAAGTTTATCCACAGAGAGGAGTGAATCATAACAAATTATTAAGTCGATTCAGATTAATCTCCATGCAAGGTAAAAGCGAAATTATATACCTTAAATTCTTGTACAAATTACTTCACAACTTATTAGTCACAAAATTATTCACTTTGACTCCAAGGCAGTTATTATTAGGAGTTATGTGAACAAGGAAAATTTACTAGAAAAAATTGAATTAAATTGAGTTACTAGTAACATTCCATTCCATTTATCAGTCATAACTAATTTTTAGTTTTTTTACATAAAAGCTCTTCGTTGTATTATCTTGAGATTATTCACAAGAAATTATTCTATTTCTATTTTACTTAAGTTATTCATAACAGATTATTCGTTGAAGTTGAGCTCTTCGTTATATTCCATTCAATTTCATTCTTTGAGTTATTCAGTTGTTATTCAGCACTATGCTACTCTTTTCCAGAATTGGGTTCTTTACCTGTTGAGAATGAAGAACTTATCATTATCATTATTATTATCATCAAGTAGCCGCTGAAAAAATTTGCTGATTTGGTATAAGATGTATCTCACAACTTTTCACGAAGAAGATCTGACTCGCGAGACTTGAATTATTTACAGGTTTTTTTATTGATAGTATGTGAATTTTCTTTAAGAAATTGGCTATGTATTTGAACACAATAACTATTAAGAGCAACAGATCAAATATTTGCTCAGGAAATGAGGTATTCACTACAAAAAACCATTCATCAAATATAGCTCTTCCTTCAATTTTTTAAATAGAATTTTCCTCGGAAAACTATGAAGGTTTTTTCCTGATATTTGAAATATGCTTTTACAGAAAGAGCAGTTTTATTTGAACAATCAAAATACTCAATAAAGTAATTGAAATCAGATTTAACTGCTATTCTTTTTTTCATGATTGATATATTGAATACATAGATATACAGCAGATCTTAATTGGATTTTTGCAAAACAAACAATCAACACATTCAGCAAAATAACATAGAATATACTGAACAATTATTTTTGCACTTAAAAAGATATTCGAACCAATTTATTTCATGAATCATTCAATCCTTGCTTGCTTTCAAGATTCATACGAACGCCTTCACTGCATGGTTTCGTTGACTGGAGCATTTCTTAAAAGTTCTGGGCATTTACAGATGCACGATTGTCTACTCAGCTTCAGTCTGCTGAATATTAGAGCAAATATCAAAGCCGTCACAAGAAATATCAAACATACAATGACCGGTACGATAAGGTTGTAACATCTTTTATTTTCTGATGGTTTATATGATGAGGGAGAGTTCTGATTTTCGTCGTAGTTGTCAATTTCGGTCGCACTCATAATCAACTCGTTACAAAGATTGGATGTATATGTCACCCATGATTGACATCCGCCATTTACACTGACAGATTGTCATATAGTACGCTGAATGTATATGTTACATAGTACATAGTCTCTATTGAACCTGCAGAAAAAATACATTGTTACAGCTTAAAATCCTGACTTGACCTAAAGTATCTATCGAGAGACAACTGAATGACAAATGTTCGCACCAAACCATAAATAGCTTCAGTGAAGAAGGGATAATTTATTAGAATAAAAACACTTGATTGCCATGCATCAGAGGTTTGAAGGCTCTATGTTCATTTTAATGTTTTGTCTTCAAAAATGTATTGGAGTGTTCTCTCCATCAAATGTCCTCGAACTTCTAGTAAGAGGTGATTACACTTTTCACTGGTGTGAACATCACTTAAGTATGGCTCGAAAAAAAATCCTCCCAGAACATTCCAAATGGTAAAAGTACACTCACTTCTTCCGATAGAGTTTTTTGTCAAGAAAAAGTCAACAAAAAGTTTTGTCAAGCTCTACGATTAGTATTTCCTCATCAGTCGTATAAAAATCGTGAATATAATAGTTTAACATACTTTAGAACCGTCAGTCGAAAAAGTAAACATAATTTTGATATTTCATTCAAAATGAATAATAATTTATCGAGACACATTAAGAACAATAAAAACAAAATTAAAAGAAAAGACAAATCAGGTGTTTACCTTTTGAATTGTGAAACATGTCCCGGTATATATATATATATATATATATATATATATATATATATATATATATATATATATATATATATATATATATATATATATATATATATATATATATATATAGGTGAAACTAGTAGAAATTTCGGTACTAGAATACAGGAACATAAATTTAGTTTCGCGCATAATAAAAGTAATTCGAATTATGCTAACCATTTATTAACAGAAAACCATACTTTTAATACGACTTTCAAAATTTTACACAATATAGTGGGAAGTTGTCAATTAGATTATTGGGAAAAAGTGGAAATAAATCGGCCTGAAAATTCTGGAAAAATGCCTAATGAACGATAGAATTAAACAATTCACCCTTGATTAAACTTCTCAGGTGATAGAAATTGTCAGAATGTCAGAATGGAATATCTTAGGTAAAACCAAAGTCATAGAATCCCAAAATTCTCTGATATTTATACCTGTGTTTTTCAAAATGTTGTTATTATTCTGTAAGCATCTGAAGAAGTCGTTTGTAACGACAAAACGCGTCATGCTATTTAGTCAATAAAGTGTAAATCATAAGTTCAAGTGTTTGAATTTAAGTTTATATGCAATTATAATGGATTTAAATATAAGTAAGTCATATTGTCAAGTTTTGTGCATACAATTCAGGAATTAATTACGACAACTCAATAATTAATAACAATGAATGATGAGATAACGAAAATAATCAATCTTGACTCTTTGAATGTTAGAGTCGGTGAAAATTCCAACAATAAAGCACCCACTGGAGTGAACTGATGAATAGAAGAAGAGAAAAAGGATGTTC
Organism: Henosepilachna vigintioctopunctata; assembly: GCA_030704895.1. Lineage (NCBI taxonomy): Eukaryota > Metazoa > Arthropoda > Insecta > Coleoptera > Coccinellidae > Henosepilachna > Henosepilachna vigintioctopunctata. Next base: position 443,410 of record JARQZJ010000113.1, read on the forward strand.
AGCTTGATTAAATGAGAGAAATCACTTTTCGGAATATGATTCACAAGCACTGTGCCACGAGATTCTTGAAGTGTACCGCCAAATTTTAGGGAGGTATACTGAAAGTGAAATATCAGACGACACTATGGCATTTTGCTTTCTTGGTAGGCATCAAGTCGAAATAGACAAAGCAGAATTTGGGATGAATTTCATATTTGAAATATACTCTTATAGAAAAAGTTTACATTGAAAGAATTTCTTTCACCGTCCAATTATTTGTGTGCCGCCAAGTTTTCAAATTATTGATATTTTGCCGTGACGAAAAAAAGGTTGAAAACCACTGCAATACAAGTTCTCTTGTATGCCTTTCAGGCCAATCTTCATTGCTTGTAGCTTTTTTATGTTTCAGATATTGCACATTCATTTTATCCATTCTCTACAGCTGCCTTCACATATAGTGAGGATTTTTCGACAACGCATATTATTACATTTGAGTGTACAAGAGTTTTAGATGAGTTCGTCAACATAAATGAATAATAAATAAAATAAAATTCATTGAAAAAATTGCTTAAATACTGAAATTACATTCATTCAATTGATACAATAATTGAAACTAAGAAGAATACTCGCAAAAGGATTCTTTTTTGAGTATTATCTTCCATACAGCCCCCAAACAAAAAAAAATATTGGTTCAAACAAAAATATTGGTTGAATTTATATTCACAATAATAGACAACTTTATTCGAAGAGAAAACAAAAAAATTACCTCAGAAATGTTAAACATTTTAGACAATTTCACGTGCGGACATTTGTGATAAAAAAATATGAAAACATATGATTTAAAAAATTCATTCATACATTATTCCCTACATTCGAATCATCGAACACTGCAACACTGAAATCTGCCTTGGTTAGGAGCACAGATTTGAAACTGAAAGTTAGAACACAAAGGCAGGTTCGAAAGGTACACGATCGGAGATCAGTGACTAGGGGAAACTTGCCTTATTCGTACCACCTCAGAGAAAATGCTACTTACCTGGATATATAGATAAGAAATGAACATTCAATTGATGTTTCAAAAATCTTTATTTATTCAGTTATCAACGAAAATAACAAATAGAACTCAAACTTAGATAACAAACCTAAATAACTTCATATGCATCCTTCTTTTTTGACTCTTTGAGTTTTTAATTTTTAAGTCTATTAACTTATTTTCTAATTTTTTTTTATAAGAACTTTCTGTTAGTATTTGAGATGTTGTTTTATTTTTTATGGCTCTTTTTGGTTTATGAAGACTAATCAATGGAGATAGGCTTTGTATAGTTGCTCGAATTTCGGTTGATTTCGAACTGTCACTGTTGTTGGGATGCTTGAGAAATTTGATGATGGCTTTTTAGAAATTTTTAGTACCATTTCCATCCAGCCAATTTACTTTCCGGATTAAATTTGTGAGGCAAGCCATATTTTGCCGCTGATTGGTATGCTAAGTGACGTGAATCACGTATAGTAACAACAAAAAATCTGGATTCTAATTCCAAAATATGATTAACTAGCTCGTCTTCCATTGCTTCTGTCAAATATTTCGGACGTCGAATGTTTTCGTGCATAATCAATCCTTTTAAACTACGCCGAAATGTCTGCTTTGGAATATTAAATACACGACAAATTTCATTAAATTTTAATCTTCCATCTTTATAAGCACTGAGGTCTTTTTCCATAACGTCACTTGACCAAGTTTTGTATTGTCGCTTGTCCATGTCGATCTCAAACAAAAAAAGAAACAATTATTCCTAATTGTAACGGTACGAAATAGAACAAAGTGATGAGTACGAATTAGGTACAAGTCAACAAACGATTTTAAATTTGCCGCGTAACAAAATGGCTGTCAGACTTAAGTATGAACGTCAAGTTATTTGAAACGCAATTATGTATAAAATCAAACCAGGAACTTCTAAGTTACATAACTCAGCGTGAACAGAATTGAAAATCTTATATATCAACGAGAAAAAAAATACTCGAAAACAGCATAAATACGATTTAGAAAAGTTTACCCTACATATTTGTCGTAACAGGCGCATCTCTTTATAAAACAGAGAAGAAATAATTATGTGAAAAATTTTCGAAGAATGATGAATACTGATCCTTCTGTTTCGGTCAATCAAGAAGTTATTTCTGTATATCATTTTTCAAGCAAAACCTGAAGGCTTTCATCCAAGATAGGAGCATCGTAAAAAGCTGGAGTCTCATTCTCTACTAGATTTCGAGCATGAAATATATTCATCTCTTGTTCAGAAATACTCAAGAACTGAATTCGATTCAACGTGCACATATTGAAAATTGTTAGGTAGCATCGATATTCCACCCCTATCTAGATTCATCAAATCTTGTCCCTTTACGATTTCCTACATTTATCAAATCTCTGATTCCTTCTTCCTTTGCAGTGGCAGGCAATTCCTGAAATATACATATCCTGCGGATGGAAGATCCAGAAATTATGCAAATTTGAAAATCAATAGAATCAATCCGGGGGGAGCGGTTGTTTCGAATCAAATTGGAATAAATAATGTAAAGCAAGCCAATAAATAATGTTTGTATTAGGTTCGTTATGGGAATAAGGGGATTCACATTTAACGAGAATTATGCGATCCAGTCTCAGTGGATTTCTGATTCGAGCTTTTTATTATCATAAACTTCTTGATTCAACCACAAAGCCATTACAACTAATGTTCTGAATAAAAATTTAAACTCTTTTCACCTTGTTAGTACCCTGGATGTTAACCATAGGTATAACATTATATCATCATCCCAAACAACAGAGTTTCTTGGAATATATGTAGACAGATATTTGAGATGGATATCACAAATTGATGTTTTATTGTTAAAAATTGAGTAAATAATTTTTTGCAATCTCTAGAATTCAGAACATCGTACCTAGAAACTGTGTTATGATGTGTCTTGTATATAGTCATCTAAATTATAATATACTGTTGTAGGGCTGATCTACATAAATGAATAGGGTGTTTATTAGGTACACAGAAGCAAATACTTCGATTAATATTGAATATTCATCAGCGAACATCTTGTAAACCTATCTACATTAATAATTACATAATCTCCTTACTGTGTTTATATATTTATATATGATTGTTATATGTTAAAGAAAATAAATAAAGGTTTCATTTACTCAATTAATTTCTTAGACCTAACAATTGAAAACTATTAGTAATCAAATATGTGGGGTGTACAAAATTCAATGTGGCATTTGTGGAAAATTTTATATGGGAAGAACTTTCAGAAATTTTCAAATTAGATTATCGGAATATAAACGTAGTTTTGAGAAACAGAAAACAGATTCCCATTATGCTAACCATTTAAGTCATATATTCAGTTCCGAGTTTGAAATTTTAAATAGAGAGAATAAAGGTTGAAAGCTAAAAATTTTCTAGTATCATTACATATTAATAAATTGAAAAATTCGGGACTTTTACTCAAGAGCCAGTGTGAGGTTAACACAAGCCCTCTACTTAATATGTTCAATAAGAATATTCCAGGTAGCAGATCAGATTGATTATACAGGTTTCAGTTGATTTACATTCAAATTTATGTTTTATGTTCAAAAATTTTAAATTTCCTTTATTTATTCTTAGAAGTCTTAGTTGTATATTTGTATCTTACCTACATGTAGTTGGAATACTTGTTGAGAAATTGATTATTTTTTGTGTTCATCTCGAGGTACACGATCCTTTTGTTAAATATCAGTGTATTATATGGTCCTAAATCCAAGTTAGCCATAGAACATACCTGGTATGTTCTGTGAAAATAGCTATAAGTATTAACTTTGTAAAATACACATAGTATTAATCCAGCATTTGATAAAGAAGTAGTACTTCGAAAAGTCGTCATGCGTATTTTTATTAAATTATGAGAAAATTCTAAATATTGTTTCATTATGGATATTGATTTTCTCCAAGTATCGGCCTCATCAATTATGAATTTTACTTCATATTTCACTTTCACTTTCACTTTTCACTTTCTCTATTATCGGAGTATTGAAATCTTCAATCATTTACCATCGAATGTGAAAGTACTGAAAGCTCATTTGTTTAAGAGAATGTTTCAAAGAACGTTTAATCTCTGCTCTAAACAAAGGCATACTATAGTGTGACAGAGTACTTCTATAGTTCGAATGTAAGGAATAATGTATGAACCAATTTTTTGTATCATATATTTGTATATTTGTTTGCCACAAACGTTTGAGACGGATTGTCTCAAATGTTTAATATTTCTGAAGTAATTTTTTCTTTTCTTTTTAAATGAATTTGTATATTATTGTGAATGTAAATTTAACCAATACTTTTGTGTGAACCAATATTTTTGTTCGGGGGCTGAATTGAAAATCAGACTCAAAACTGAATTCGGTCATTTTGAGTGCTTTTTCTTAGTTGTAATTATTGTATCAACTGAATGAATGTAAGTTTACAATGTCAGAAATGTTTCTCAATAAATTTTCTTTTATTATTATTATAAAATACAAAATTGAATTGCGCTCCAAATTCACCAAACTATACCCTGACTTGTCGTCTCCATTTGGTGGCAGATCTGCTCTCTATAAAGAACTGGGTTCAAATCCTGTGTTAGACGAGCACGCTTGAATATGTAAAATGAATTTGAGTAGTTATTATATTGAGTATACTGAGTGTGATGTGCATAGTTTACAAGGTGAAAAGGAAACAGTTACTCGTAAATGTCACACAAAAATAAATTGAATCTATGTTATGTCAATCTATAATGTCAATCTATGTTGAATAAAACAATCTATGTCAGAATGTCACTTGAAATTTTCATAGTTAGTTCCTCACTTCACCGAGTTTCAATGTTAGGATTCAAGTTCTCAGGGTTCCAATCTTCATTTTATAACTTCAAAATCCATACAGAAAACTTCATATCTTCCTCTTTTACATCTGAAATTCAGAAAACTTTCTGAGGCCAGACAACAGTTTTGCCTCTCCGCAATTTTCTGTATGCTTCAATGAGCAAATAGCCCTACTGATTTGAAACCGCATACATACAATGAATAGAGTAGTGGTATCATTACAGAACCCCGCGGTATCCCAAATTCTTTGGTTTCTGCTCTACTAGAACATCTAATCTGACCTATGTTAGATAGTTTTGGATTGAAGCGAAAAGCTTACCGCTGAATGCCATTTTAACCAATTTTGTTAACAAATTATCGAAATTTGCTTGAACAAGACAGAAGTTTTTCAGGATGACCTCGTATTTACGAAAACGCTGATTTCAAATGAACTTGTGTCTCATTAGAGAGATACTTCATCTGACATACTTTCTACTCCGGTTAAAAAAAGTTCCTTCTACAGCTCGATGCAAAAAAGACAAGTTAATAATATCAAGAGTATTTTCCAGTATATTGAAAGGACGAGAAATAAAAACTCTTCAGCTAACTTTGCTTTTATTGAGTAGTTGTAGATCTGAAGTTTTCATTTCGCAACTCCTGTACCGTTCGTTCCGAAGTATAGGAGTAATTTTTTGTTATTTCATCGAGTTATGCACCATCGTACATCTTCGGAACGTATCTCATTGGATGCAATTTTAATGCCTTTTCCTCCAGAAAGTAAATATTCGAACTCTGAATAGCATCGCATACGAATTCGAGAATCAATAGGATTATTCTGCAGGATGCGATTGTTCCAAATGAAATTGGTGTAAATAATAAACGAACCAATCGGGGTGTATTTGATGTTGGTTAAGAATATAAACGTTGACTCTGTTTCTGCGCGCCTTGAAGATATTTGATTTATTTGAACAAAAGCTAGAATTGTTTTGAATTAATGAAACATTTTTTCAATTATTGTTCTCATTAAATACTGGCAATATTTTATGCAATTTATTATAACAGGAGAATATCTCGAAGAAAACGCAATAAAATCTCAAAATGAAATATGGTGTTAAGATATCATAATGAGCACTGATAATGAGACAATTGATTGTTGTTCATAATGATATTACAATGGATTGGACCAATTATCGGTGAGAAAACCAGATTGTGTGAATAATACAGTAGAAGTTATTGAACACATTTTCATAAATTTCAAAAAATATTTTATTAATTGTCCACTACATTATTATTTCGGTACACAATACCTTCATCAGTTGGATAAGTATTGTGTACAAAAAATAATTAGCTCTTCCTATTACACTCAAGGTTTAGCAGGGATGAGTTGTTGACATCCAGTTTGAGGAATAGCAAAAAGTCACAGATACTCAAATCTGGTAACTACGGTCGTTGAGGCATGGCTACGGTGTTGTTTTTGGCCAAAAAATCACGAACAAGCATTGACGTGTGAGCTGGTGCGTAATCGTGATGCAGAATCCCTGACTTGTTTTTCTACAATTCCAATCGTTTGAGCCATATTGCTTTACGCAAACTTTGCATAACTTCCTTATAGTTGAACTCCTAGTACACCACGTACATCACATTTGATCGAACTTAGCGTGCCTTTTTCGGTCTTGACTCTTCTGGCTGCTGCCATTGGAATCATTGAGCCTTAGTTTCAACGTCATAACCATAAACCCACATTTTTTCATCATTTTCGTAATGACGTTTTTGAGAAAATCTGTGTGACACTAATGTGACATTGCTTTTACTCAAAATTCAGCAATTTTGGAATAAACTTCGCTACCACACGTTTCATGTCCAAAACATCCGAAAAAATTCATTTTTCAAAACAATTCATCTTTATATTTTGGACTGACATTTTATGTGTATATGAACGAAATAATAAATTTAATTCTATAGACAGTAATTTTAGGGTAACTCGCTAACTACTTAAGTTGATAATGAATAGTGCAATATATTAGAAAAATATTACATAAATAATTCAATCGAGTCCTCTTGTGTTATATCTATTTCTATGCCTCACAACCTGAGTAATGTAAAAACGCCTACATAGAATGATATAAGCAATTTAATCAATTTCAGTAGATTGATAGCAACCCCAGCAACTTCCGCATAAAGGATTTATCGTCTAATTAAGTATTATCCAAGATACGGGGAGTGCATTAGGCTCCTTGGCTCTTTCATGATTTATTTATCACCCCCAGGTGATTTGTTTACCTTTGGTTGAGCTAAACGGAGTTCGCTAAGATTGTTTTCCTGAGGAATTACCCCTCCATCTTACCTGTAACGATTTTATTATTCACCGAGCATGAAACCACCATGCTTTCTACGTTATAACTTATTGTTAAAAACTCTTCATGAGTTCATCATTCTGCTTGATGTGTTAGAATAGAATATATTTATTAGTTTCACGAATTATTTTCACAAATTTGCAAAAATGATAATGAAGAAAAAAACATTGTAGTTCAGGCAATAAACCCTAAACTTCTCAACCGTGTACGGTTCACATTGCATTAGCAGTTCATGAACCTCTCTTTTGAAGCCTTTATGATTGGTAGCTTGTAGACGTTTGGCAGAGCATTGAAGATCCTGAGAGCCACGAATTCCGTACCCTTCTCTCGAAGTGAGGATGAATGTACTGAAACAAAATAAGGAAACACTTGTCTAATACTATTATTATTCTTATATTTTGTGAAGTAGTGCTTGTTCTTGTAGAAAAATATCAGCAATTTGCAAATATAAAATCCATAGATAATGAGTATACCATGATTTCTGAAATGACCACGGCAAGACTGTCTGTAATCGAGTTTCAATAAACTTCTTATAGTCCATCTTTGGTATATAAATATACTACGAAAGTGAATAGAACCTCTCCATAGCTGTATTCCATATGACAATATCGACTAATAATTAGCAAAATATATTACCTTTAGGATATATAACTCAATCTGGTCCCTTAGCATATACAGTGTGTAACAGATTTAGTAGTGCCTCTTTCGAAGGTTCAAGCCATTTCAGGTGCTTATCTATAGTAATATCCAGAAAATTCACATGATCCTTCACAGTTATTTGATTTCCAGTACTATCAACATATTTCGGATAGTCACTCTTGGATCTATCAGTACAAAAAAAGATACTCTGTCTTCGAAAAATTCACCATCAATTTGTTGTGGAGGCACCAGTTGGTCGCTTTTTCATATTTCAGTAATGAACATTGCAGAAGACAATGCAGAATTAATGGTTTTGGAGTTGATTAGAAAACTTAAATCATCTGCATAAATAATTGCTTTGGAGTCGGACCAATTTACAAGCAGCGAATTAATGAAGACCACAAATAAAAGAGGCCCAAGGATACTACCGAGTGGTGCCCCCCTTGTAATGTGTTATTGATAATAATAATACATTTTTTTTCAACAGTTATACATCCAATTACAGAAGATAATAACAATTCTCACACAAATAGTCCCAAAAAAAAGAATTAGAGTAAAATAACAAAAAAATGGAGTTTGAGCAAATATATACAACAAAAATCATTCAAAAATCAACTGAAATAGCAATATACAATAACTTAATGGAACGAACCGAAAATTGAATATTATTTATCACAAAGTCACACGTAGTGAAAAGAAGTTAATCAAATGTAGTCGATGAATTCAACGAAAATAAATTTGAAATCAATTGCAACAGTAATATAAAGTATTCGAATGAGAAAAACTAGAACGAAAATATTAGATATTACAAACTGGTATGGAGACAACTTTAGTGCATGAGAATAACACCACAACTCATTGCGCAATTCTGAGCCTCATGTATAAATCACTGCTAGCTGATCAAAATACTAAGCATATATTTCCAACAGGTAACTACCCAATCACAGGAAAATACATAATGAATAAATATGGTTAATAAAAATATCAAACAAGTGAGTCCCAGTGCAAATCACAGCAGTTTGATATCTGGTTTGCAGTACATACAAAGCTAAGCAGCGATTGCGAGAGAAGATTAGTTCTGTGGGTTTTTGAGTAAAATGTCTGACATATTCTAGTATACCCAGGAAGAACGAAGGAATAAAGTTTACCCAGAAGCTCAGGTTGAGATTATCATTGAGCAAATTGAAGAAAATTTCAATGCATTCAAACTTCTCCTGGTGTGGAGGCTCCTAGTTTCAAACCTCGATAGGAAATAAGGGTGATCACAACTCCTAGGTGGATATAAGCCATCATCTCGAAATGCGAACCATTTTAGGAACTTCCTCTGCAGTGCCTCCAAGCGGTTTATTTGACAATTTTATATTGGTCGCCAAACAAGACAGCCATACTCAAGTTTGCTTCTCACTAGGGGATTTGATAAATGGACCAGGGTTGACGAACTCGAAAACAATCCAGCATTGCAGACGATCAAAACATAAACTTTGCTACATGATAAAATTAATTGGTTGATATGAGGTATGAATGAGAATTTTCGATCCAATACTAGGCTGAGATCCTTAACATCCTGGAGTCGAGTCAGAGTAACACATTCAATGTTGTAATCGAAAGACGTCACATTTTTCTTCCTAGTAAAATTCACCACATTACATTTCATGACATTGAAATGTAAACCATTAATGTTACACCACCGGCTGATATCATTCAGGTCACTTTGTAGCCTCAAACAATCATGAATAGATGACACGCTCTCATTTTAATATCGTTTGCATACAATACCTTCATGCAGTCCACAATCTCTAACAGATCAATAACAAACACGACAAATAGTAGGGGTCCAAGATTGGATCCCTGCGGCACTACCGAGAGGGAAAATAGACATCACATCGACTGCAACATCCATCATAATTATTACATATACAGTTGATAGGAGAACCTGACATAACATTTGATCTTCTGTAAGTGACATAAAATGTATTATTCCCCCTCAGACCAGGCTTTGGTACGCGAATATTCATTTTGCTGGCAAGAAATGGTGAGTCAATCGAATTGTGCAAAATTTTGAAGTGAAACGTTAGGCCGAACCGTTCACGCCTCAACTTCAATAATTCAATTCCCAGATTATCGGACTAAGGTTCTTCGTTCTTCGTCTCCCAACAGGTGTGTATTCCAGGTATAGATATGAAAATATATGAATTTGTTTAATAACAGGTATTCAGTCTAGCTTTTGTCCATTTGAACAATTGTCAAGCAATCGATTTAATATAATTTTGTGAAATCAAGTCCAGGGTTTTTCTTTCAATACAATTTTCAAAGTTGACTAGTGATTACTCTGCAGGTTATTAACAGGAATGTGGAATTTTCTCCTCGAATTGGTGAAACATCCTGGGTAACAGGGTGGTATCGTTTTCGATTCCACCACAAAACTTTTCCACTCTCCTTGACAAATGATAAGAAACGAAAGTATCAGCAAGCAGGGCACTTTACGAGTTTCGGAGATGAAGAACATGAAGTTTTTACGGGCGCAGTGTCACAAGGCTGCAAAAATCTTTCTTCCTATGATATCCCCTGTTATTGGAACCGGGTAGCCTGATACTTACTTGTGTAGTTTTATGTTTCGAATTTACTTTGCCGAACAGAAAAAAAAGGCTAATGAAAATGGAACCCTAAACTCTCATATTTTTCAGCGTATATTTCAGTTCCGCAAAGGATGAAATGATTGACTAGAATTTATTCTATTAAAAATACTATACTCATCAATAGAAAAACGTTTTTTCCATAGGCTCTTTCTATAATGATTCTTTAACACTTTTTTCGTTAGTGAAACTACTATAATGTATATAATATATTTGTATCAATAACTAACTGCATGATTTATAAGCATATAATCCGATAGATAATAAAACTAATTGTGATCAAAGCATAAGTAGAAATGAGCAAATGCAATGCAAAACCTTGCAAAGTTACAAAAATACAGACGATACAAAAAAATATCTCAAAATCACACATATTTGGATTTTCATTATTTGTGTTTCTCCATCATGAAGATTCCAATTAATCGGCTGAATTTTCATCTCTGATTCTTTGATGAAGACGAAAACTTCTGACATTTGGCTTCAATCAAAATTGTCTTCAGTTGATGAGAACTGAATCGAGGAATGGAGCGAGTATATTGAGCTCAATTTCCATCACATCAAAATGTGAACTAATTTTTAATGTCTGAGACATATGAATTAATGATCCATTGCTTATTAAGCAATCAATGATACCGTCTACCATTCGATCAAAATATTTTTCCATTAACCATCATTCTGTTGTCAGAAAAATCGAGAAAAATTGTTATAGGGATTTACGATAGTAAACATTTGGACATTTCGTCATTAAAATTTGAAATTTCACAATATTCAAATTAAAATTATCAATATCAATCTGGTTCTCATGTCAATTGACATTTCGAGCAACATATACATATGTATTTTGATATGGGTATTTATCATTCAAATATAGTACAAACAAAATCATAACACAATATAAACACACCATTGAAATAACAATTGATATACAATCATATTATTTATGAATATTGCTTGTATTTGAATATATTCCAATGTTCTTGTTATTTAATGTTATTTTCATTGTTTGCATCATTGTTATAATCAATTCAAACAATACTAAGACTTCCTATACTTTCAATTATTCAACTGTGTTCTGAAGAATCAATTATGATAACTCAAGTAGGAAACTGAAATGCTTCATTGCAGTTTATCTAACAACAAAACTCTAGCATACTTTCATTAAATATTTGGCAATCACATTATTTTTGAAAATACTTTAAAATTGAAAATAGAGGGAGGTTATGAGGTTTATTTCACCTTGTTGAACCCTAGAGTTACACATAATTATCATTTCGGTTATTTTCAATTATTTTTATTTATTTTTAATTTTATATTTATTTTATTTATTTTGGGTTAGATTTACTTTATAAATTGAATTAATTTTAATTTTTGCCATTTCTATTGTGGCTGTGACCGAATTGTTGATTACGCTACATGTGTACTGCCATGATACATACTATATACTGCAATGATCCTGTGAATTCGATTCGAGATTTGGCTATGGTATTCCAAGACAGATATTCAATAAAGGACAAGAAGCCAGTCACACGTGGCAAGTCAGAAGGGTGACATACAAACAAAATGGATAGAAAGGGTTGGATGTCCGCTATTCTTACACGAAATACAGGTTTCTCTATTAGAAACCCTGAAGCAGCAAGCCTCAGCAGAGCAACGCTATTCAACAAAACTAATGCGCAAGAATTTTACTCCAAATAATCAGAGTTATGGTTCGACTTGACATTACAGCTTCTTCCTTATATGATGCAGATGGAACTGGTGTAGGTATATACTATTACCAAACCATCAAAGATAATAAAAGAAGCTCAAGGAAAACGAAATTCTGGTTCTGTAACATCAGGTGAACGTGAAACTAATGTTACTTTATTAGTCGCGATCTTTGATAATGGTCCGTCCATTCCACCAAGGTTCATATTCATTCGGAAAAAGTTTCAAGATAATTCTATTCGAAATGATGCTAATGATATCATTCGTGCAGGCTAGATTGCTAAGGACGAGTTTGTCATATTCATCCAGCATATCATCAAGAACCTTAGGTCTAGAAATGATCTATAGCTCTGTTGCTTTGAGGTAACCACTCTCCAAACTCATCTGTAACCACACTAGATCCAGCTGAAGAAGATGTGGTGATGCTTTCATTTCCCTCAATATTGTTTTTGCTTCTGGAAAAAAAAATATACTAGTGATATCCATTGAATCATTTGTATTTATCATCTCATGAAACCCCTAAAATTGAGAATGAATATTGAACCTTTTTGCCTCCTCGATGTTCCTTTCTACCCCTACTATGGAGCAAAAAGGCACAGATGACAAGGTCTAAAAGAACAATCAATAGATTTATTTCTGTAATGATCAATCAACCCATGATTGAGCCAAACATATTTCCATACTTGTTTGTTTAATATGTGTTGTTTGTTTCGAGGTAACAGGTTTGGTTTTCATGGTATAATAATACTATGAAATAATGCTACATATATAGTTGTAAAATATCTAGGAATCTTTCTTCTTGGAATTCTATCATATTCTCATCATATCCAATGAATTATGAGAGCAATAAGTGCTCTTCTGTCTCAATCTGTCATCAATTTAATGAAAATTGATTAGGTCCATTATACATGCCGATTGTGCGACAAGAGAATGGAACACACATTCTTAAGAGTGTCTGAGTTATCTACAAAACGTCATCAAACCTGTACCAATACGCAATTGTTAATATACTGGCTCTTTATGTGTGACGAAAAAATCAATAAACCGCTAAAAGGTAATTTCAAAACCATTCATCCAGCAGTTCTTCAAGAACAATTTCTAGTTGCGATAAAAACGATTGCCCCCGTAATTGCTCATGGCCGTCCCGGACCGAATGACGCAATTTGTCTAACAATCTGCCACTTAACTTAAGTCATCAGTCAACGACGGTTGCAATGCTTCATTAAGCTGAAATGGAGTTTTCAGTATTGTATAATGTTCGTGAAAGGAAGCGCAATTAGTGTATTTTGGATAATTCAGAAATAAATAGACATCCGGATGAAAATGTTAGACGAATGATGAATGAAGATGAATGAATACTTTATTTGCAGATGAAATGGACGCGATCTCGAAATTGGACGTTTCAATGAAACTATTAAGTTAATATCTAAACAAAACGATGTTGAGAGAATTACGAAATAAATAAAAAGGGTCGAGGCAATTTGTCAGATGGAAGTGAATAAAAAAGTAATGTTTTATTTCTGCTGAAATATAGAATTAATTGACGAAAACAGCTGGAAGAATTATGAATGCAGATAATGATTTGGGTACTCGTCTGTATTATGTCATCGGATAATTCAGGATTGTGAATATTCTAATCTAGTCTTAGCTTATAGTAGGGTTCTGATGTTCCAATATTATTATATTCATAATTATATTATATACAAGAACTAGATTATTACTTGTACATTGATAACAGAAAGGATGCTGCAAATTCCAAAATTCTTCTTCTTCTCAGTCGTTCACTCTTGATAGAGTGGTCGTGGTCGTCCCACGCAATACAGGGCTACACTGCTCTATATACTTTTCTTTATTTCAAAATAGATACATGATAATTGAGTAATATTTTTTGCTCAAAAAAAAACATTATATGGAACAATAATAGGTAATGCTATTCATAAAATACCATGCCTTCAATCTGTCAAGTGCTACATAGACAAACCGAACAATATTTAAAACAAAGAGTCACACAACATGAAATATTGATACTCGTTTCAGAAAGATCCTGCGCATTAGTGTGTCACGTCCAAGACTCTGATCACAATTTTGAATACGAAAATAATGAAATTTTTGAAAGTGAAAGTAATCAACAATATTTCAAAATAGAAAAACACTAAAATTTTTCCACGTGGATATACTGAGGTGTGACTAACTGAAGTGCCTCTACTTTAGCATTCTTTGTTGTTGAAGTTCGATCCATTCAGTTTGGTAATATGTGAAGCACATGGTAAAGAAAAATAAGAGGAGTATGTTAAGTCATGTTTGTTACAACTTTTTTTCTGCTTTATTTTCAAGATAATCTCCATCAACACTGATAAATTTCTCATAACGATGTTATACCAGTTTTAAGAGTAGATTCGTTAAGCTCCTCAAAATACTGATTTATAGTTTCGATAACTTCTTCACTGCTCTGTAATCTTTCACCGTCAAGCCATTTTTTGAGGTTAGGAAACAGGTAATAGTCGCTTAGGGCTAAGACTTGAGAGTAGGGTGGTTGCGGCGTCAATTGAAAACATCAATTCTTGGATTTTGGACATGGTAACAATCTACTAATACATTGCTATGTTATCATGATGAAATAAAATTTTTCTTCGCCAAATGGGGTTTAATTTGCACCTCTACTCCAAACGTTTCAATAAGTCTGCGTAGTAATGACCAGTGATAGTCTAACCCTTTTCGAAAAATCAATGTAAATAATTCCTCTCTCATTCCAAAAACCAGTAGCCCAACCTTGTTTGCAGATAAAATTGTTTTTGCCTCCTTTGGAGTTGGTTTCACGTTTTCCAACCTACTGTTTGGTCTGTTTTTATTTTCAGGAGTGTAGTGGTGAACCCAGGTCTCATCAACAGTTATGAATCGACTCAAAAAGTTGTTTCGATTACGCCTATACAGCGCCAAATTTTCGGTAAAATTGTTTTTTCGAATAGGTAAGTTTTTGGTCGGGCGTAAGCAAACGAAGCACCCATTTTGCACACAGCTTTTCCATGCTTGAATAGTTGTGCAAAATATTTCGCTCACGTTCAGCTGACATCCTACAGCTCTCAGCTATCTCAAGCACTTTCAATCTGCGGTCTTCCAATACTATTTGATGGATTTTTCAATCATTTTTGAAGTTGTGACCTCAACGCGGGTCCTGAGCGAGGCTCGTCAGAGGAGCTCGCGCGACCCATTTTGAATTCAGAAACCCTTTTGTTTATAGTAGAATATGGTGGGGAAAAGTCTCCTAGTGTTGAATCCATAACTTCTTCGATTTGATTTGGTGTGGAGCGTTTCAAATAGAAGGATACTGGTAGATAAAAAGAGACTGGTAGATAAATCTTGCCAAATGAGCTGTTTATTCTCAAAATCTCTCATCAAAATGTTCTGGGTTCTTCACTTTCTATTTTCTCTTATATTCATTTCGAAGATATCAAAATTTCAAATGCCTCTAGAACGTTTTTTCTATCTCCAAATGAAATTTCAAAAACAAACAAGCTATCATTATCCACAACTTTTCAGCCAGAAGTCGGAAATGTGTTTTGATAACAAAAAATGTATTCAACAAATTTTTGAAGTTCCTCGAACCTGCTCCAAAATGTCACTCAGCTCTTAGAATAACGATAATCCTGTCATAATGTGAACTAGCAGAACGAACTCCAAATTGCGACTAGTGAATTGCACAAAACTGCAACGTGCAGGTCACGTTCATGAGCGATAAAGAAATTATTATAATGAAAAATGTAACAAAAACAGTTGATTGAATGTTTGCTGATCTCTTGATGAAACATAACTTGATTGAACATTAAACATTTATTGAATGAAAAAGAGTTGGCTTCGTTCTACAAAATTATATTGAGTAATTGAGATCTGAAAAACATGTTTCCAAATTCGAAAATATAGGTTTATAAAATAAATGGTTCGTTAAATAAAATTGAAATTATATTGGAAATTTGGAGCCATTCATGTTCCAAAACCAACATGGGAAATATGAATTTTGTATAGGCAAAAAATCGAATACCGTGATATAAATTGCTTGATTATTTAGATGAAATGTCTCAATTGTGTGCAGAGCAGAAAAATGCATTGAAATAATAGAATAATATTCCAGAATTATTTCAAAATATACATAACGTTCTGGAAAACGTGGATTTTCGAATATCTGCAATGAAAAATTGAATTTTTATTTGTTGAACAAACAACCTATGACTTTGACAGTTATGTGGTAGTGAAAATGAAAGACAGGTTCTTGATTTGAAAGGAATTATTTATTTTCAACAAGGAACTGTGATGTGCTACTTATTTTCAGCATAATCAGTTAAATTTGAGAACACGCTCTATTGTCAAGGTATTGAAATCTTCAACCATTTACCATAAAATTTGCAAATACTAAATGTTCATTCGTTCATGAAGAGGGTAAAATCTTCGCTGTTAATAAAGGCTATGGTAAAGCATAGTTATTTGAGGATAGTTTTCTTGGAGAACTGAATGGAATATCAGATTCGAAACTGAAGTCACTGCTTATTTGAGCATCCTTCTCACTTGGAATTACTATATTGAATGAATGAACGAATAGAACAAAGTTTGGAATGTTTCCACTGAATTTTATTATTTATATATTATTAAAAGGGATAACAGAGAGTTTCGACGAAATCGTATGAAATCCAAATTGAAACCCTTGAAATAAAAGGTATATTCGGTATAAGAGAAGCAACAAAGCTTTTAAATTCGTCGATACTTTTCCAGATGATTCTTGAATTGATAAAAAAAAGAGAGACTCCCATATAGATTCTTTTATCGAATTCATTCCCAAACCCCTGTTAAAATATATATTATATAACGTCAATTGAAAAGTCGCCGGCCTACCATAGGTACTCAAACTCATTTTTTTTGACAAAATTAGTTTTTCAATTCAACATAATTCCCTTCAAGAGTGATACTGATTATAGTGACCCAATAACTTTTCAGTACCATTTCTGCAGTACGATTTGTCATTTGCCTCAAAATAGGCCTTATTTTCGGCGATCATTTCTTCATTCGACAAGAAATTCTTTCCAGCGAGCATTCTCTTGAGATCTGAGAACATGAAATAATGGCTGGGGGTCAGGTCTGGAGCATATGGCGGACGAGGAAGCAATTTGAAGCCCGATTTATGGATTTTTGCCATCGTTTTCGTTGACTTGTAACACGGTGTACTGTCTTCATGAAGCAGTACTTTCTTTGTCTTCGAATGCGGTCGTTTTTCGGTGAATTCGTCCTTCAACGGTCCAGTAACACCAATACTAATAATAATGTATTCGTTGCTGTTGATGGTCTTCCTTTTTCAAGCTAGTCAATGAAAATTATTCCATGGGCATCCGAAAACACAGACGCCATAAACTTGCCAGAAATTATTTCGGGTTCATCGTGTGCAGTCCCTCGGATGACTCTCGATTGGACTCAGGTTTAATAAACTCAGGTTTATTACGCTTGATCATCTTCAAACACTGCTCTGAATCCTCAACCCGTCGTTGTTTTTGGTCAAAAGTGAGCTCGCGCGGCACCCACTTTGCACAGAGCTTTCTCATACCCAAATATTCGTCAATGGTTTGATATATACGCTTAGTTGAAATCCTTAGAGTGTCTGATATTTTACTCAATTTCCATTTACTCATCATTCAATATCATTTCGTCGATTTCTTCAATGTTTTCGTCGGTAACAACCTCTTTTGGGCGTCCACTGCGTTCCCGTCTTCGGTGCTCTTTTCACCACGTCTTAACTTAGCATACCAATACTTGTTAATTTATTTTCCTGGGGCAGTGTCTCAGGAAAATTGGTGTCAAGCCAAGTTTCTGCTTCAACTGTATTTTTCCCTTCGAAAAGCCATATTTCCTCAACACGCGAAATTTCTTCTTATCCAATTTTTTCACAATAACAAAAGTTGCTTCACTCGAAATGCTATAATTCACAAACTAATGATCCGACAGCTGTCAAATTTATACACGCATCTTTCGAGGGTTAACTGAAAAACATATATTTGATTCTAGTAGCGCCATGTTGTCATATGTGTCAAGCCGAGGACTTTTCGATTAACCGGAATCATCAGGTTGTATTTATAATGCAACCTGTCCCGGCGAACTTCATAATGCCCAACAATTCACAGTCAATGAATGGAGTTATAACTTTTGACTGAATATAATGGATGATTTTGATTATCACAATGAACTGAATACAACCTTTTAATCATTGCATTTGTATAAATAATAATAGTTTTTCTCAATATTTTTATTTATAATACGAAAAAAAAATTATCGCTCTCACCCTGTCACGACTGTCTATGATGAGTCATCTCTCCAATTCCATATCCACTTGAAACATTTTTTTATATACAACGCAGGCGGCTTCTTAATCGAATAAATATATATTTTTTGTTGACCGCTTTATCTCAGATCTTCGTCTTGTAGATAGTCTGGTAGTGTATATGTGTATATAATTTCATATAGATCATTATTATGAAGTTAAGTAGAGTTTGAGACCGAACATTAATCAAATTGACTCAGGTATTCAAGTTCGAATTATCTTTCAAACTATGCCACCAAAAACATAGGTAGATACTGTAAAACACGAATTTATATGAAACTATTAAAGATAAAATTTTCTTGGTGATGATGCAATAGAAAAATTATCTAATAGATGTCTCACCCAGAATATTCTGACACGGTCACAGATCCATTTCTATGTAGTCCCACCAACCATTCGTCCAAATCATATACAGTAAAAAGGTAAAAGGAAACATACTTTTGTTCTAAACTCTCGAAAATCCATACATCTACACAAACTTTCGTGCTTATAATATTTGTAGAATTTTCCTTAGATTGACATTTTCAAAGTCGTAATATCTTTCGAATGCAATGTCCAATTTTAATTATATAACGATTTAACTTCAGATACTAAAACAGCCTTAAATAATGATAAATTCATTTGGATGAGGATTGATACAAAGTTATGAATAACGTGTCTTCTAGGCATCTTCTGGTATGAGTTTTCTAACATTTTCTTCAGAAACATAGTTTTACTGATATGAATACAATAGAAAGACACATGATACTGCCAAATGTTGTATATATTTTGATATATTCAGAAATATTTCGAAACACTTTTCTGTTCTACTATTCATAGTTTTCTCTGGGCATGCAATTGAAGATTATGTAATGAAGATGCCATTAAATAATGGCCAGTTTTTCCACACCTTGGTTGACATTATTGAAATTTTCCTATGAATCCACAGTTTCTTCTAGTAAAAGCTATGATTCTCACAAATGACGTGGCTTCCTACTGGTAAAAGAATTTCGAAAACCGGTAAGTAAATTCAGAGATTACCCCCTACAAAGTAACAAACTTATGAACTGTACGTCTTTTTAGATAGATATAGTATAGACATCAAAACGAAACAGGAGATATATTACTGGTATAGTAGAAAAAAAGATCTAGTCTTATTGAAAGCCTTCAAGCCGGCTCTGTTTGAAGCCTAACGAAAAAAGGTTCTTTTTACCTCCAAACAACGGAAAATATGTTCGCCGGATTTTCTCATATTATACTTTATAACTGCGTATTTATTTTTCAGTGCTTCATCCTTATTTATACAATAAAATATCCCATAAAATGAAATTTATTCTGGTAAACGTATACCGTACGAAGAAATGGGATGCTGAAATTCCGATATTAAAGGAAATAGCTGGCGGGTTGCTTTCTCTTTTTCCCGTAGCCTGCGTTTCAATTATTTTCCAAACAACGGAATATCGCATCTACATACATATAGAAAGTGAAAGCGTTCTTCTATGTTAATCTCAATGATGTTTAAAATAGAAATACAGCATTGAGAGGACGGAATTTTATTTTTCGAGCATATTATATGGAATTCTTCGGTAACCTTCGCTTCGAGATTGTGAAAAGATGCCAGAAGAAGTTCTCTGTTATTCTATATTCTGCTTGCTGAGTATATTTTTGAACTAATTTTGATGCGTGGAAGTGGATGCAGGAATTTTCTTTTTACCTTTTGTATGTACAGGTGCACTAGGTTTTCATAGGTTATCGGTTTGGTTTTGAGGTTATGTTAATGTTAAACCATCTCATCATTTAAACTGTGAATACATTCGAGTTGGGCTTTTTATTGATTCTCTATATTTTCCAATTTCTCATATAAAATCAGTTAGTACCTAAGTAAGAACAAAGCTCAAGTAAAAATAATTATTTTTGGTTATTGAGTAGAATTTTCGATTTTTGATCATTCAAGATATGGCATTGAAAACCACATAGAACCCTAAATTTTCAACCTTATACCACCAATTCCTACTTCATAGCGATATAATACAGGTTTTCATCGAATCATATCACGCTCAATAGAATGAAATATGTGACTTTGTTGTTCTTTTCTAAAAATAACTCTCTTTCTTTCCAGGTGAGTGGAACTAAACCTGTTGCGATTCTCTCCATCAGTAAGTACAACGAAATCCTGGTATATTTGCATATTTGTATTCTAAATCACAAACGAGTTAATTTCGAAAAAGTTACAGTTTTGATTCATGACATTACAACTTTCAAATGAGATATTATCTGATCTCATATTCAAACCGATTTTTCTGAAATCGCAGAGAAATTATTTCATTCACTTAACATATTGACATCTCTTGTCCCTTTGTAATAACTCTTGGTTATACGTAAGATGTCCCAAGATCTCGAATGAAAAGAAGAGTTGTTTTGTATAAAGAGCTAATGAATAATAACAATTGCATGAAACCACGTTTCACAAAATAATGATGCTATGAGCGAGAAATTGCAATGAATATTTCGAAGCATTTTTTGTATTCCACAGAGAAGGAACTACCAATGTGACATATTGACATCCACATAAAAGCATGGTAATGGACTTTTACCATATACTCAGATTAGGCAGTAAAACACAAAACACAGTGAATAATTCTTGTAAATATATAATTTTTATGAATATATATTATAAGTGTAGACTTTCTCCTATTCACTTAGAAAAACAACAAAAAATATTTCATTCAATTAATTATATAACTAACTTGAGCAATGAAATTTGTAGAAGATTACATAAAAATAATGTGAATACAATAGGCATCAACAAAAAGAATTTGGCTTCATTGTTGGTAAATAACAAATTTGATTTATTTCCGAGAAATGGCTTTCGAAAAATATTTTACAGTGAATGTGAAAGCTTTTACATCGGTCACACTGGACGTTCTATACAAAAAAGTATCGATGAACATAAAAGATCAATACTGTTAAATAAACCTAATACGGGTTTTTCTGAACACTGCATTAAACATAATCATTTCTTGGATTCCAGGAAGACCGAAATAATTCACTCAGGTAGTAAGGGCAAAATTAGATACCCTTGAAGTCTTAAAAATTTCGATAGCGAAAAAGAAGAATTTACCTATTTGTAATAACCAGGTAGAATTTTCCGTGAAACCAGTTTTGAATTCTGTGGTTTGGGATATATAAGTAAAAGTTGTACATTTTGAAATTCAGTAATATTGTGTACTCTTGGTAATGGGTTAACCACCCGAAACATATGTAGAGTTTTTAATATATTCAGTTGAACGTTAGCTGTTTTTTCACAGATTTCTTATTTTCCATTGAACTGGTTTTCCATGAAAATAAATGAGAAATATTGAATATACGAATGTCTAATGAGAATTCAGTTGACTCATAGGAATATTTCAGAAGTTTCAGTCAGAAAAATAGGTTTCTTGAAAAGAAATTTCATATTATCTTCAGGTCGCTCTGCTCGTTTGAGTTATCAGCAGAGAAAGCAACCTTTTCCAGCTATATGTTCTCGTCTACAAAGGAATTTTGCCTACGGCAGACATTTCATGGATCTCCTCTTGAAAATATACTTCAAAGAAATTAGGTCTAGAAGAAAATAGTTGTTTCATGTTGCATAAAGTTAATACCATCATCATCTTCCAAAACGATAGAGAAGTCTGCAAATTCACAACGATCCAATCCCCAGAGGATTTTTAAGTATAATTTTTTGCATTTTGTTGAAGTTGAGCGACAAGCTTTTGTCATTGGTATTCATGAAATAATGGAAAGAATGCACGTTTTAACCGACTCGGAATCTGATTGAAAAATTTTTTTCAATTTCAAGACTTTTTACTGGATAATGTCCGAAGGGTGCAAAAAATCAACATTCAATTTTGTTTGTGTCAGTTTTTTCAAGTTAGTTCACTGTCAGACGAAAACTTCCCGCATAGATAAATAAAATATTATCAACAGACCTGCGAGAGCGCTCCCAATATATTACTTTTAGATTTTCATAAACATACTCTGAAACTTCACACGAAGTTCACCGAAACTCTGAGAGTCAATAAACGCAAGCATTATCAAGATTCTTTATAATGTTGTAAAAGGCGAAACTAGTCGAATAAAGAATTGTTCAGGCAGTGATTTTTAGACAAGTTTTTATTATTACCTCTCATTTAAATATGAACTATCACAGTGTAGATTCATCGTCCATTGAATTTATCAATTTTGAAATATCATCAACTGAATTTTAAAGTATATAATCTTCGGTACAGTAGTTCAAGACTTCTAGGCACCACTTCCTCCAGTAAATGGAAAAAAAACAATTATACCTTCATCAAACTGTTTTGATAGGAAGGATTCTATATAAACCGAATCAAAAAAAGTTGGGAAACCTCAGAGCTTTTCACATTCTTGAAATATATATGCAACAATAAGTGTGTTCCAGATGAATACCAAGTTAACGGAATAGTTATACATTCACTCTAATGGGAATGAAAAAATTATTAAGTGAAAGTTCACTCTCATTTTTTTATGATTCATTTCATCTTGAGAAGTGTTGGTGGTACATAGGTACCTAACCAAAGCTTAGGTACCTATATACAAATTTCGGTTCTTCAGCTAGTAGAAAAATTCCTCTTCAATAATAGTACTGATGATGATTGTAAGTTTTTCATTCTCAAAAAATATGAAACCCAATTACCGAAAATAATAACATAATTTTGAATAACAACGAACTCATTATAATCCTAAGTCATCAACTTATCATGAAATTAGATCACAGGACAACTGTGTTCAACTTCAGCTCGCGCTGGACCATGCTGCTAGTTGGTATTAGTAAAATTACTTGAGTTTGAATGTGTCAAAGAGTAATGTTGTTTCTTTCACGAGGAAAAGAGACCGAAGTGACTGTGATTACAGCGTCGGCGGTCAGGTTCTTTCTCGTTCTGATAAGGTGAGAGATCTTGGTGTTCCAAGATCTCTCAAACCAAAGACCAGAAGGTTTCCTTCATCCCACACATCACCCAACTTATTTCATCTGCTGCGAAAATATATGGATTCGTTATACGTAATGGCAAATATTTTAATAAATCCTCAATATTCATAGGACTATTTACTACCCCAATCCGTAGTAAGTTGTAGTATGGCATGATCTGGCATTCCATTTACATTTGCCATCAACGCCATCTTCAGGCTATTCAGAGAAGGTTCTTGAAATTCTTAGTTTGGAGGGAGGATAAGGTTTATCCACAGAGAGGAGTTCGTCATAACGATTTGTTAAGCAGATTTAGTTTAATCTCATTGCAGAGCAGTAGAAAAACTTTATCACTGAAATTTTTGTACAAATTACTGCACAACAGTATTGATTGCCCTCCTTTTTTGTCCGCTTCGAAATTATATGTTCCTTGGCAAAATTCTCGTAATACAGAATTATTCCACCTAGAGCTTGCGAGGACCAACTTCCTAATACAATCCCCCGTTTGGTTTAAGGAGTTTACATTCAATATTATTGCCAATAATTGTGGCATTCACTTTCACTCCATAGAATTTATTATCAGGAATTATGTGAACAGAGAAAATTGACTAAAATGAATTGATTTAAATCGGATTCTTTGTAATATTTAATTAAATTCTATAATGTAGTTATTAAATACTATTTTTTTTGGATTACATTGAGCTCTTTGTTATATCTTTTTCATTTTAATTATTTAGTGAGTATTCAACACTGTTATTCTTTTCTGTAATTGGGTGTTATACCTGTTGAGAATAAAGAACTTATTATTATTTTGTGAGAAAACTGAAAATTAACTGATAACTAAATGATAAAATAAATATAACTAAAAATAATTAATTTAATGTTGATTGAATTAATAATAAATAAATGAGATAAGAAGAAATATCACAGAAAATTCAAAATTCTTTCAATTCAATTCATTCTAGTCAGATTGCCTTGTTTATAAAACTCCCAAAAATAACTGCTATGTAGTCAGAGTGAATGTCACAGCAACTGTATTGAATGAAGACACTATAAACCAATTGTGGGATTGTTTAAGCGAGTTGGTCCTTGTAGACTCTTGGTGGAAAAATTCTTCGGTACGAGAATTTTGCCTAGAAACGCAAAATCTCGGAGCGGTCATGGAAGAAGGACAATCAATAATATTGTGCAGTAATTCGTGCAGAAATTTGAGTAATAAATTTCCTCTCCTGCCCTGCAATGATATTAAACTAAATGATCCCAATAATTCATGACTCCTCTCTGTGGATAAACTTCATTCTTCCTCTAAACTCAGAATTTCAAAAACCTTCTCTAGTTACTCCCAAAATGGTATTGATGGCAAGTGTAAATGGGAATGCAGAACATGCTGCCAACTTGCTACGGATTTCCAGAGAAATTTCCATTCGCATTTAGTTATTTTCGATCAGTGGCTCAGTTTTCTCCATTTTATGTTTCGATGCAGACGCTATATTCCTATATGCTGATTGAAAGTACTAATTGTATCCAATTTCTTGTTTTCTCTTCTAATTTCTCACCGTTTGTTTTCGATTCGAAGTGAAAACATCAGGCGATGAAAGTCTTATATTTTGATGGGAAATCAACATTGTTCAGAACCTCAAACAATAGTTCATTTAAAGCAAACGCAAGGGGAGAGATCGCAAACTTTGAGAGGGAATGCAGGGACTGAATACTTTACAAATCTATAAGTTACACAACCTTACTAACTGCTACACTGTTTAGAGCTTCTGCTTTCCCACAGGCAGAATGCTAACAATGTGAGATATTCAATAATTTTTCTTCCTGAAAAGGAAAGCGATAAGTTGAATAATCAAAATTTTCAGTTGTGGAATGAAACGTGAAAAATAAAATGAATTAATTATATACTTACGTGGATCATTGAACAAGTTTCCAAAAAGTGTAATATTTTAATTTTTCTATTTCAGAAACCTATACAGTTTTTAACCTGCGACAGAATGTATAAAACGAGAAACGGAAACGTCATCTCCTAAGAGAGTTAAACTCGCACTGGAGATTTCCTTATAAAATCGCGAAAAAATCAGAAAGAAATCGCCTCAAAGACAACTTACAGGGCACTTACGAAGTAAGACGATTTACGAGTTAGTCCCCAGACATCAATTTCTACTTTTGTTCGGGTGCAATAAAATGCAAATGCAGTTTCTGAAGAACAATTCTTCGAGGCAGACGAGACAATACCTCAAACAATATAAATGTTTCTCGTCTGGGGGTTTCAACTTGAACGGAGTCTAGAAATAACTCTGCACGACAGGGGTGGTCTTCACTAGATATACCTCACTCACTGGTCCATACTGAAAGTATTTTTTGTTCGAACGAAGTGCAAATAATGGGTGATTTTTTAAGCGTAGTTTTTTTTTAATCGAATAAAACACTCAATTTGCATCATGTATTCAAAATTTTTATTGAAATTGATAAATTGACCTTTTTCAGTTACATTTTGAAGATAACTTGATGTGAATATTGTCCGCGGCTCTGTATCAAATGGTCCATTCGGAAGATCCAATTGCGCGTCACTTTTTCGAGCATTTTTGCCTGTATCATACGAATTAGGCGTGTTATTTTATCCTGTAAGGCTTCAATCGTGTTCGGCTTGTCCACATACACAAAAGACTTCACATAACCCCACAGGAAATAATCCAGAGGCGTCAAATCGCATGATCTTGGCGAAAATTCACGCGGCCATTTCGAGAGATAAGCTGCTCATCGAATTCATCCTTCAGCATCTCCGTTGTTTCACGAGCTGTGTGGCATGTGGCACCGTCTTGATCCAACCACATGTCAACAATGTTCAACTTGGCCAACTGGGGCAAGACGGTACCCTTTCTTTCAAGGTCGTCTTTGAAAAAGAATGGACCGATGATGCCACCAGTCCATGAACCGCACCAAACTGTCGTTTTTTCGAGATGCATCGGTAATTATTGTAAGGCAAGTGGCTGTTCATCACTCCAAATGCGACAGTTTTGTTTATTTACATATCCATTAAGCCAGAAATGAGCGGATTTCCATAAATCTTTTCTAAGGCCCATTCATCAAAACTTAGATATTGTGGTAGGTCATTCGGCTTCAATTCGTGCAGGAGTTAAATTTTATAGGCTTTCAAACCCAAATTGACACGTAAAATTTTCCATGTGCTTGAGTACCACATGCCCAATTGCTGAGAACGGCGACGATTTGACATTTCACGATCCTCATTAACACTGTATGCTACGGCTGCAATATTCCCTTCAGTGCGCATTGTACGCATGCGACACAATGGTTTGATGTCCAACAAAATAAACTTGGTGCGAAATTTGGTGATAACAGCACGAATTGTTGATTCATTAGGTGAATTGTTGTTCACGACCATTATATGGTCGTAACAAAGGATACACCTTTTTCACAGTGCACGAATTTTGATAGTAAATTTCAAGAATTAGCAATCGTTGCTCGTTTGTAAATCTTTCCATGATAAAATGGTAGAGTCTACTGAAAACTTTTCACTTTGACAGATGACGTTTGGATGTTATTACTAACCAGTGCTGGTAACCTGAAAAACTTAACTCTTTAAAAATCACCCATCAGTTTAATGTATCAGATAATTGTAGAGGTAAGTACCTAGTAATGTATTGTGCAGTATAGGTACAGCTCAGTAGAATAGGGTAAATATGGTAATACATTTTTAATTACTGAGAAGAATATCATTTACTCTATTGTCAGAAAATAGTTTTTGAAAAAAAACTTTCACTACAGATATTATACCTTTGTGGGGTTGTACAAAATTTTCTGTTTTTGTTCATATCCAATTTTATTGTCTAAGACAAACTTGTTTTCTTATTCATTATTTGCAAGTTTCAGTGACATATACCTTAAAGTTGTGTATATTAATATGAATAAATAATAAAAATAATAAGTCTTTATTCAGCATCAACGCTACTACATAAACAATAACGAGCAGTTCAACCATATATCAACTTATAAGTACACAATTCAATATTCGCAAATGAAAAGTTTTTTAAAATTTTTTAGTCATCGAACTGTTTCTCAAATCTTTTGGCAAACTATTAAACTCAACCAACCCTCCATGGGAAACAGTTTTATCTCTTAACGTTGTTCTACATTTTGGTAACCTGAAACCTTCTAAATTTCTAACGTTGTTCTTGCGGCAGTCATTTACATACTTCAAGTCCCCATTCCGGAAATAAATTTTTCTAATTTTGTATAGGAAAAGCAAGACATCGAAACATATTTTATCACCCACTGATAATAATTCTAAAGAATTTAGCATATTTTTAATCAGTGTATAACGATTGCAATTCAATATTATTATCTTGCTCTATTACATATTTTCTGTATCAGATTCATTTTACCCTTTGGTAGATTAAACAAAATAGTAGAACAAAACTGCAGATGTGGCGACGCAATACTCTTGAAAAGAAATAACTTCGTGAAAATAGACAGGAAAAAATTTTTTTTTGATAATTTGTTTTTATGTTTTCATTCACAATGTGAGTGAAAATTCAAATGTCTATAACTAAGCTCAAATATTTTATTTCTGTTACATATTGTGATTCTTCATTTTGGATATTAACATTTATATTTTGTATTACATGGTTATTCAAATTTAATTCATAATATCTCCCAAAAACACAAAATTTACATTTTTGAATGTTTACACATAAACTGTTGCCATCAATCTATTCAGTTAATTTTTCTATATCTTTATTCATTTTATCCTGCATATCTCCTAAGTTGTTACTCTCAATATATAGCATAGCATCGTTAGCAGAGAGTTCCATTTTGCAGTATTCATTCAATATAATTTATGTACAGCATAAACAATATGGGACCTAATGCCGTTCCCTGCGGCACACCATATTTTATATCTGTTGGTTTCGAATGCGGTGTATTAAATTCAACCACTTGAATCTATCATCCAAAAATGACTCAATCCACCGCAACACCCGTTCCCTTATACCCATTTTCCATAATTAATTCAATAGTTTTATTGAGTTTATTGTTTCAAACGCTCTTCTAAAATATAAAAAGAAAATGAAGATGAAACTTTTCACATATATGAACAATGACCGATTCACAAAAAAGGGACCAACTCTGAATGTCGACTGGTAATTTAAGAGTATATTATTTTTTCACAATATAATTATTTTTATTAATAAAATATTCATCAAAATTATTTATGAACAATAAATTAAAATTGACAGACTTGATTTTAGTTTCACTGAATATATAAAGAACTCTACATATGTTTCGGGGGTTAACCCATTTTCGAGAGTATACAATGTTACTCTTGACAATGCATTAACCACCCGAAATATATATAAAATTTTTAAAATATTTGGTGAAACTTAAGCCAAGTGTGTTAATTTCAATTTATGGTTTTTAACGTGATGTTTCACCGAAAGATAAGCGAAACCTACGTGTCACTTATTGAAAATTATTTATTTCTTCAGTTTGATATTTTATACAATTCATATGACAGAAATCTAAAATGACATTCTTGGCGTTAATTCGTTGGAAGTTTATACTAGAACTCGTGAATCCAAATCATTGAATAATGCATACATAAAATATAGGGACCGACTTTATCGGCAACTGATACGAAATCAAAGAAACGCATTCAAATGATCTGTAGCTTGAAACAAAGCACTCGCCATATATCAGCGGTATGAGTTGTTGCGATAGTAACGGCACCATTCGGCGCCTAAATGGACTAAACAACGGTTTCTGGAAATATCACCATATGAAAGAAATGGATATTCAAAATTGAATCCATTAATTGCGTGTTATACTTATACGGGAGATTATAATGGTCTATGAGTCAGGATAAAGCAAGAATTATGAGCGATCGATTACATTAAAACGTTCTACCGGGAATAATTTACCCTGAAAATGTTCTTATAGATATCATTAATTTCATGATCTCCGGATTAAGGCCGATGCCTCGAAAGGGAGATTTATACAGCGAGCCGGAAACGATCAAATGTTAATATATCAATTTTGATTGAATTATGAGTTAAGGATAAGAAATTGAGACTCATTAATTTATTATCCATTCAGAAAGAAGAATAATGACCTGAAAGGTACACAAAGATTCTGATGTTGAATTGATATTGAAAACTTCTCATAGCGTAGTAGGCTGACTCAAACTGAAATCAATTTAAAATTATTCAAAAATCATTAAAATCATTTACATATATATATATATATATATATATATATATATATATATATATATATATATATATATATATATATATATATATATATATATATATATATATATATATATATATATATATATATATATATATATATATATATATATATATATATATATATATATTGGCTCTCAAAAATCTATATTGTTAAAAATATTGAGAATATATTTTATATGTTTATTTTATATTTTCGATAGCCCCACCAAGCTTTCTCATTCTTACCTGGTTGTACCAGTTCGTACAACTGGAGGGTACAAAGTCGTCCGAGTTCATACCTATTTCCGGAATACATCAGGGGTCGAATATTGGGCCACTGTTATTTCTTCTGTTCGTGAATGATCTGATGGATAATAATAACTCTTCTTATTTGATATTCGGCGATTTGAAACTATATCATAAAATTATATCACTGGACAACTATGTTCAACTGCAGATCGCGCTGAACCATGTTGCCACTTGGAGTTAGGATAACTATTTGAGTTTGAACGTGTCAAAATGTAATGTTGTCCCTTTCACAAGGAAAAATATTGAATTGAATGTGATTATAGCGTCCATGGTAATAAGCTTCTTTCTAGTTCAAATATTGTGAGAGAACTTGGAATAGTCTTCGATCAGAAACTTTCCTTCCTTCCATACATCACCCAACTTATTTCATCTGCCTCAAAAATAAATGGATTCATTATACGCAATAGGAAATATTTCAATAATTCCTCAACATTTATTGGACTATTTAATGCCCTTATCCGTAGTAAGTCATTCAGAGAAGATTCGTGAAATTCTTAGTTTGGAGGAAAGATGAAGTTTATCTACAGAGAGGAGTCAATCGTAACGAATCATTGAGTCGATTTACTTTAATATTATGGCAGGACAGAAGGGAAACGTACAATAACTCATATTTTTGTACGAATAAATGCACAACAGTTCCTCCCCTCTTGTCCGCTGTGAAATTTCGCGCTCCTATGCACAATTCTCGTACTACAGAATCATTTCACCTAGAGATTTCAAGGACCAACTCGCCAATACAATCCCATTTGGTTTGTGGAATCTGCATTCAATAGACTTGCTAGCAAATGTGACACTCACTTTGACTCCATGGAAGGTTTTATAAGGAGGAAAAACAGAAATTGACTGAAATGAATTGATTCAGATTGAGTTCTTTATAATATTCTTAGATATAGAATTGATATTTATAATAAATTAGCTGATACTATTGAATACCGTATTTCCTATTTTCTGAAGTTTTTGAGTGTTTATTCTTCTGGTATATTATCAGACAGACAGCACACTTTCCGCAGTGGTAGGAGTACATAGAATGCAATTATTTCTTTTTGTGACAGCGTTATAGACTTATTTGAACGAAAGTATAAGTGTGTGGCGATATCTTCGACTTGAGTCGGGTATTTGTCGCACTTTACTACGTTGCTCTCTTCAATGAGTTGGAGAGTTACAGAGTTCGGGGAAACCCTCTCAACTGGATTGAATCATATCTTGTTGATAGATCACAGTATGTATTTATTCAAAAGGAAAATTGCAGGAAATTTACGCAGAATTGTTACATCTGGTGTTTCACAGGGCAGTACCTTGGAACCTATACTACTTTTGTTATTCATCAATGACATAGTGAGCTGTCTAGAACATACCAGTTGGAGAGTTACGCTTTTCGGATATCACAGCTCTGTTCGTATTTTGGTAGACAGCCTGCGAGAGCTTGCTCTCAGTGAAACCGCTAGTTTTGAGCGAATGTTGCTTTGTTCGAGAGAAGATGTCCTGGAGTTCGACGATACAAAAACAGAAATATCACAAATATCACTCTAGAAGGAGTAATATCAGACTCTTGTCCAACTAATTCGTAGACAAGCTGGTTTCATTTAGATGTCATCAGCAGCAGAATTTTTTGGTGTCGTTGTGGATGAATTGAATTGGATATATATATATATATATATATATATATATATATATATATATATATATATATATATATATATATATATATATATATATATATTTATATAAGAAATGAACACTAGAATATTCATTAGAATTTTGATAATAATGATTCGAATATAATTTGAATTAACCAGAATGTTGTAGTAATGCTAGATGTTAACGTGTACGATGTGATGCCTCCACTATCCTTCAAGGGATAAATGTTAGAGAAATCGATATCACACCTGATGGAAGTGCGAGAGACACTTTTGTTCTGCAAGTAATTCTCAGTCTCACCATGTCCATCAAAGTGAGGTAACGATTTCAATACCCACGCATATACTTAAAACTCCGAGGGGAATATCATTACGTAATGAATACTTCACAATTCCATCTACGGGAATCAGTAGAAAACATTTCTCAGATCATAAAGACAAGAAGCATCGAACGTTCACATCTCTTCTATAACCGTAGGTATTTACTGAATTGCAATGTCTTTTTGACAAATGTCATTATATGATGTTTTCAAAGGTCAATAGGTTGCGTTAATAGTACGCTCGCAATTGTTCCCAAAATGAAACAAATATTTTCTAAATATTGCATTCAGTGCCATAAGCACAAAAACTTTAATTTCCTTATATATGCAGTAAATACTGAAACTCAAAAAATCGCAATATTTCAAATGAAAGTGAATATTGAGTACGCTTCGAAAAATTCATCGATCTTGTTGAATGATACTAGGATACGAGTGTTTCATCATTATTATAAATCATCAAGAATCGGCAAAATTTTTGGGGGTCGTTGGGGATGTATTGGGATATATATATATATATATATATATATATATATATATATATATATATATATATATATATATATATATATATATATATATATATATATATATATATATATATGTGAAGTATCCTCGGCCTTTCCTAATTTGAAGTGTATTTCATGTCATAATCAATGATTCTTTTGAGGATGAATTTTTTTTTACGGTTTTGGTGAGTACAAAAACCTTCATATTCGCCGGAAGTGTCTACTGATACCTACACAGAACTAAGAAGTAATTATTTCGCCCGCAATATCATTGTTATCCTGCCGCATGCGTCCTGAATGGAGCAGAAATAAGCGAAGGCTCGGCAAAAGCTGGTAACGAAACGTTGGATTCTTTTGTACCTTGGAAATCATTCACAAAAGCAGACCGTCTACGCTTTCCGCCTCTTTAACGGGTAATTCGTGTTTAGGTGGAAAATCAGAATGTTGCACAATCCTATTCAAGATATTTTTGTATTTCTTTCACACGTGTGATTGCGAGTATGGCGGTATAAATGAAAACACCTTCCTTTTCAATTTAAAAAAATGTGGAGGCTATAATAAAAGGTTTCAACATGAAATTGGAATTCGTTTCAATGAGATGATTGCGTATTAAAAAGTCCAAGTGAAATACTTCAAAGTTACTAATAATTGTATCAAAATTTCTTACGGAAGAAAACACAAATCAATATCGCATTATGTCTGAAAAATAGTGGAAAATGGAATCTTGAATTCATATCTAGGGCTGCTAACTTCGAATAATTATTTGCTTTCAGTGTATCAGAGTATCCATTATGCAGTCAATTTACTTTCACCATTTCAAACAAGGTCACGAATTTATCTATCGATATACTCATCTAAAATACTACCAAGTTTAAAAGAATCGAAGAATGATTCGTTCTAAAGCTAACTCAGTTGATGTGTGGCAGTTTAATAGTAACTTCACTTCTTTTATTGATCATCCCACATAAAATGAATGTCATCTTGTGAGTATGAGGTGATAAATTGCATGACTTTAAGATGAAATCAATAAGTTTATAATCAATTATGAAGTATTTGAAGAAAAGTAGCTTATTGAATTTGAGACAGAAGTATAAAATTATGTATTGATTGTAAATAAATAACTGCGTTACACAGTTTTCAAATGATTATTATTATGATATAATAAATTCAATGGACAATGAATCAATTCTGTGATAGTTCATATATGTATGAGAGGTAATAATGAACATTTGTCTAAAAATCACTGACTGAACAATTCTTCATTCGACTAGTTTCGACTACATCCTCGATAAAGCCGTAAAAGGCGAAACTAGTCGAATAAAGAATTGTTCAGTCAGTGATTTTTAGACAAGTATTTTTTCTTCGATCTCATTTGATTATTATTATATTCAAAAAATGTTTCATCATATACAACGCCTCTTTGATAGCCTCTATACTGATGCTCTTCAATTTAGAGACTTTTTATTATAAAATAATAAATTTCTTCATATACGCACGTGGTAGGTTGACACGAAAATATTTTTGTACTATATTTATCATTGCTCCTTAAGGAAAAATTAATACATCTGGGAGAATGGGTAGGTTCAGTCACTTTCGCCTGCAGTACCAAAGACGACAATCCGAGCATCAAATAACTAGTTTGACTTCAATTCTCAATTTTCACTATAAAATAATACATTTGTATATATATATATATATATATATATATATATATATATATATATATATATATATATATATATATATATATATATATATATATATATATATATATATATATATATATATTTCTTGAAATTGATTTATTGCCTGTTTGAGATATTTATTTTGAAAGTTTTTAGCATTAACAGGCTTTTTAATATGAAAAAGTTTATTTTTGTTGACGTTCCGTTGTTATATTACAACTTTGTCAAAACTAATGAATAATTGAATTTATGAGTTACTATGGATATCAAATGTCAAACTTAATTTTTAGAAAAATCAAATTAGTTTTTTTGTATATTCACTTATTGATTTTCATTATCAGAGGAATATTTCTGGCTCAGCATTCGCTTCGGAAGTTTTAGTCTTCTTCACCATGAGGAAACCTCTGAAAAACTCATGGTAAGCCAGGTGATTCTTAAGTGTGATTATATTTACATATAATCACACTTAAAGAATTAATTAATTAATTACTTATTTTGTTTACATCTCACAACTCATTCTTTCCAGATCTACCTTCAATTTCACACACATAAACGAACAATATACACATTCTGGATAAGTATATAAAAAACTATATGTAATTGTATATATGTAAATATAATCACACTTAAGAATCACCTGGCTTACCATGAGTTTTTCAGAGGTTTCCTCATGGTGAAGAAGACTTAAACTTCCGAAGCGAATGCTGAGCCAGAAATATTACTCTGATAATGAAAATCAATAAGTGAATATACAAAAAAACTAATTTGATTTTTCTAAAAATTAAGTTTGACATTTGATATCCATAGTAACTCATAAATTCAATTATTCATTAGTTTTGACAAAGTTGTAATATAACAACGAAACGTCAACAAAAATAAACTTTTTCATATTAAAAAAGCCTGTTAATGCTAAAAACTTTCAAAAAAAATATATATATATATATATATATATATATATATATATATATATATATATATACATATAAACGAAGAAATTCACGGTATTTACCTGCAATTTATGTTGTTTGTTTTTGTGACAGCCGTTTACATATGTTTCAAGCTAATTGGCTATCATCAGAACGGCGTAGTTCAAGTTATTGATTGTTCAAACTTGGATGTTCATTAAAAACACAGAAACTAAATGTGATATATGTATATTGATAAATATTAATTTGGCACATGTGCAAAGGCCAAGTGGGGATGTATAAGTAATTCAGATGCACTAGTACGAATTGACCAGTTATTAAATGTGTATCAAATTATACGTTGTTTATATATCTCTCTCCCAGCGTACATTACAGTGGCGACGAGGATTGTTAAACCCAACCGCGGAGTGTTATAAGGTGATGAGCTATGGCTACGGAATATGTTGGACACTTACGCGAGTTTGATCCCGCAAATTA
The DNA here is from genome assembly GCA_030704895.1 of Henosepilachna vigintioctopunctata. NCBI lineage: Eukaryota > Metazoa > Arthropoda > Insecta > Coleoptera > Coccinellidae > Henosepilachna > Henosepilachna vigintioctopunctata. The sequence goes on from JARQZJ010000113.1 coordinate 478,982, forward strand.
GGAATGGACAATTTTCAAAAAATGTATAGATAATTACTTCTTAGCGAACGAAATTGATGATGAAAAACGAAAAGCAGCCATTTTGTTGAATGTGTTGAATGAAGAAGCTTATAAACTAATATCGAATTTATGTTTACCGGTAGAACCGGAAAGTAAATCATACTTGGATCTGAGCAAATTGCTGACGGAACATTTTAAACCAAGTGGAAATGTATTTGGGGCTCGCTTTAAGTTTTATACAGCGAAGAAATCGCCGAACGAGAATGCTAAGGAATGGGCAGCGCGAGTGAGAGATTTGGCAAGCTACTGTCAGTTCAAATTAACAGAATTGGACACGGTACTAAGGGACATTTATATTATTGGTTATGATAAAGGTTCTGTTCAAGACAGATTATTAGAAGAAAAAGTTAGTGTAACCTTAGAGGCAGAAGTAGAATTGGCATTTTCTAAATCAGTCATTCAGCCATCATTTTCTTCCAATCTGGAAAATATTATGAAGGAACCGGAGTTGTTATACGCACGTACCAATTCACAGCGGAGGAGCAATGCCGACCTTGAGTCCAAGTCTAGAACGTTTCATCCCCCCTCAGCAAGTTTCTACGCATCTAAATGCACAGTCTGTGGACGCAGAAATCATCGAGCAGATAAGTGTTCTTATCGTGAATGTTTTTGTCACTGTTGTAATAAAAAGGGGCATTTAGCTCCGGTTTGTTCTTTCAGGAAAACCGTAAACAAATCAAATGTGAGAAATAACCAAAATTTCTTAGAATCTAAAGATTGTACAGAATCGAACGAGTATGAATTGTTCAACTTAAGCTATAATGTTAATCCTATATTAATCGATATTTCGATTGAAGGTGTAAATTTTAATTTTAATTTAGATACAGGTTCAAGTTTTTCTGTAGTATCTGACATATTTTATATACGCAATTTTCCTAACTCCAATTTAGTGAAAACAAATAAAAAGTTTCATTTATATAATGGCGAAATAGTTGCACCAATGGGTTTTTTTGAGAAAACAGTTACATTTCGGAATGAATCTCATGATTTGAATTTTTATGTCATCAAAGGTGCTACGGGTCCACCTTTATTGGGCAGGGATTTTTTCAATATCTTTCAGTTAAATATATATGAAAATAATTTTGTTGATTCTACACAAAATGATTTTAAAAAATTAATCTCGAAATATCGTGCGGTGTTTGAACCAGGACTAGGAACTTTCAATAAAGGGTTGATGGTATTGAATTTAAAATCCAAAAATGTTACTCCTAAATTTTTTCGCGCAAGACCTCTACCATTTGCCATTAGAGAAGGGGTGGAGGATGAATTGAAGAGATTGGAAAATTTAGGTGTATTAGAATCCATCGATTATAGTCCATGGGGGACTCCGATCGTACCTGTTTTAAAAAAAGACGGAACAATTAGAATTTGCGGTGATTTTAAAATTACCTTGAATCCGCACCTGGAAATCGATCAGTATCCTTTACCACGAATAGAAGAATTATTTTCTAAACTACAAGGTGGAATTTATTTTAGTAAAATTGATTTGGCTTATGCTTATACACAGGTTTGTTTAGATGATAATTCTAAAAATTTGGTAACCATAACTACTCACAAGGGGTTATATCGATACACTAGAGCTCCATTTGGAATTGCTTCCGTGCCGGCAAAATTTCAAAAGATGATGGAATCGTTATTGATTGGTATTGAGGGTGTTATTGTTTTTCTAGATGATATTTTAGTTACAGCAGAATCCAAAATAAAACATATTGAACGTTTAGATCAAGTGTTAGGTAAATTAGAAGAAGCAGGGCTGAGAGTGTCCTTGAATAAATGTGAATTTTTCAAATCGGAAGTAAAATATTTAGGTTTCAAAATTGACAAGAACGGTTTACACACAGATGAAGAAAAAATTTTAGCTATAAAAAATGCTCCGGAACCACATAACGTTACCCAATTGAAATCGTTTTTGGGATTAGTTAATTATTATGGAAAATTTGTGCCTGGTTTATCTAACATATGTCAACCGTTATATAATCTATTGAAAAAAAAAATAGGGTGGTTTTGGTCTTCAGAATGTGATACTGCATTTGTGAGGATCAAGCAAGCATTAACATCGACAAAAGTATTAGTACATTATGATCCGAAGCTACCTGTAAAATTGACTGCTGATGCATCAAACTATGGAATTTCGGCTGTAATCACACATACTTTTCCGAATGGGGACGAAAAACCCATTGCTTATGCATCACGCATTTTATCTAATACTGAAACTAAATACTCTCAAATAGAGAAAGAGGCTTTGGCTATTATTTTTGGTTCGAAAAAATTTTATCAGTATCTTTATGCACGTCATTTCACCTTAGTTAAGGATCATAAACCACTTCTTTCAATTTTTCATCCAGAAAAGCCTATACCTCAGTTTTCAGCAAACCGGTTACGTAGATGGGCGTTAATATTATCCAGCTACCAGTACGATATTGAATTCATATCTAGTGTTAAAAATTGTGCTGATTCTTTATCTCGATTGCCATTGCCTCACCAGTATTCTATGACAGAAAAATTAACGGGGGAAATAGCAGATGTTAATTTCATTGAGTACTTCGAAAATAATAAACATTTTCCAATCGATTTTGCGTCTGTTAGAAAAGAGTCATCTTTGGACGAAACGATTAAGAACGTCATCAAATATTTGCGTACAGGGTGGCCCAAGAAAATGCACAGTAAATATAAACATTTTTACAAAATTCGAGAAGAATTAAGCGTTGAGGAAGATTGCTTACTTTGGAATAATAGATTAGTAATTCCTCATAATTTAAAAGTAGGTTTATTGAAGGACTTGCATCGGTCACACATGGGTGTTGTTAAAATGAAAAGTTTGGCGAGGTCATATTTCTGGTGGAGTGGACTAAGTAAAGATATCGAAGATTTGTGTAGGTCGTGTGAGAATTGTATGATCAATAAAAAAGTCCAGATAAAGCCGTTTTAGTACCATGGCCTTTTCCGGTCGAAGTATGGTCTAGGCTCCACCTTGACTTCATGGGTCCTTATTTAAAAAAATATTTTTTAATACTGGTAGACTCCCACTCGAAGTGGGTTGAAGTTTTTCCAATGAACACAATTACTGCGACATCAACTATTGAAATTTTGCGAAGTTGTTTTGCTAGATTTGGTTTGCCACGTATGATTGTTTCAGATAATGGTGCCACATTCACTTCGAATGAATTTCAGACTTTTTTTAAAATTAAATGGTATTGAATTCCGTTCTTCTCCACCTTACCATCCTTCCTCTAATGGCCAGGCGGAGAATTCCGTGAAAACAATAAAAAACGCTTTAAAAAATGCTTTAGGCAAAAATAAAGAAATTAATATCAATAAATGTATAAACAACTTTTTATTTGATTTCAGGAACACAATACATTGTACAACGGGTCGAAGTCCAAGTGATCTTATGTTTAGTAGGAAAATACGTACAAGATTTGATTTACTTTCACCCCCTAGTTGCAACGAATATGGTGATTTGAAAAGAATCATTCTCAATAAACAAAATAAGCAAAAACAGTATTATAATGGCAAGAGAAATATTGAATTTGAAAATGGAGATAATATTACAGTTAAGGATTACAGAAAACCTTCTAAGATCACATGGATTCCGGCCGAAGTGTATAAAAAAATGGGTTTAACGACTCAAAATTCCACAACTTAACAATGTAATTTGAAAACGCCATTTGAATCAGATAAAGCCTGCGTTGAGGAAAGAGTTATTACTAAATCAAAATAATAACGAGGATGCAAATGAAGTTTCCAAATCTGAAAGTTTTGATTTAGTTGCTGGGCCTGACAGTAAAAATACTTTCGAGGGAAACTGTGTTTCAAGTCTCAGACCAAAAAGGGAAGTTAAACCTATCGATAGATTGAAATATACTTGATTTTTTTTTTTACTTTTCTCAATTTATGGTTAGGGTATTTGTATTATTATTTATTTTTTTAAATTTTACTAAGGGGAGAAGTGTGATATATGTATATTGATAAATATTAATTTGGCACATGTGCAAAGGCCAAGTGGGGATGTATAAGTAATTCAGATGCACTAGTACGAATTGACCAGTTATTAAATGTGTATCAAATTATACGTTGTTTATATATCTCTCTCCCAGCGTACATTACACTAAACACAAAATTTCACGTGAGAAATCGACATATTTGTGGTTTAAATTGAGTATCTTTGATTGAAGTTCTATTCGACTCTGTTTCGAAGACTGAATCAATGTCTACCTGTGATACGATATTTATACTTTCTAGAAATTTTGTACCGACAATAAGATGAATTTTGAAGGTTTGTACAGGTATGAAAGTAGAAATGAAGAAATTTACGGTAATAACCTGCAATTTTCGTTGTTTGTTTTCGTGACAGCTGTTTACATATGTTTCAAGCTAATTGGCTATCATCAGAACGGCGTTGTTCAAGTTATTAGATGTTCAAACTTGGATGTTGATTGAAAAAACACTACAACAACTAACTCTACAGCTTGGTTTGAAATATAATTATTTTGCCATGTATAAATTAATCAATAACCTACATGACCTTGTCCCGAACCATAAAAAATTGAAAAATACAGCTATCATCAATAAAATCCATAAACATCTCTTCTATCGCCAAAAGTGAGTTCATGTTTCCATTTATATTTTAGCTACATCACAAAGCTCTCTCTCGCTCGCGCCATGCTCGACACGAATAAGTTCTCATTTATTTTATTTTTTTTTTTTCATTTTTATTTCATTCTGTATGTTAGGCATTTCTCTAAACAAAAGCAAATTATGTTTATTTCAAGGTTCAATGGTACAGCAAATTATTTAAATTGCGCCTTTGAATTGTTCTCTAGCTTGTATCTTTTCGTTTTCAATGAATATTTTCTGTTTTTCTTACTGTATGCATAATTTTATTTTTCTCTTATTTTCGATGTACTCTGTATTGCCGCCTAAGAACAATTAAGACATATATCATTATTAATATTTTATATATATATATATATATATATATATATATATATATATACAACGTGGGAGAAATTGTGAAAACAAAGAAAGGTGTATACCGCACTCGGATACTCGAATGGACTACGTTTCCAAATTCAAATAACCGAAAGTTCACAACGCTGTTCTGATGAGAACCAACAAGCTCGACAGTGCCAACACGTGCCAACGGTTGCAGTTTGCTCAAAGGCAAATCCTTGACTTGTGAGGAAGAGGGTTTCAGCGAAATATTTCAGAAACGCATTTTAAACGATCTGCACTCCAACATCAATCCCTAAACTGGAAATAAATGTCTTTAGGAATATAATTTGTCAGACTATTTTACTCTCCAGTTAAAGAAATAGATGAATACGAAATAATTGAAAACAAAAAAGGGAAAAAAGGTGCAAATTGTACAGGTATTGGAAAATACCCTCCGTAATTAGTGAATGCACAGTAACAAGCAATACAGGCAATCTTACATTGCATTGTCAACTGTATCTTATTTCCATTACTCACGTTTCCATTCTAGACTGCTCTAATTGAATCTCGTATTTACGTTCTGTATTTGACTTGATTACCATTCCTTTCAAACGTAACATTAGTGGATCTAAATGTAGGGTATCATTTCAATCATGAAACATGTTCATGGAAACAAACACGTACTCGATCACTCCAAGTGAAAAGGACATGGATTAAACTGAAAATATCGTGATTGTTTAGGGTTGGATACATTTTACTCTGTACTATTCTGCGGCACCATTCATCTTCCCTTATTGTCAGTCGAGGGTGTTTCAACATTGTTTTAAATTACCAGGGTATAACAATATAGTTTGAAATTAGAGCGTAGATGTGTAGAATTTGCAATTGTCTCGTTAATTACATTGTCTCAAACTATTTCGCTTAATTAGAACGAGACACAGTTGGAGAATTGCTGATATCTTGAGGTCGAGGAAATCTTGGTTGATGTGAAATTTTGTGAGTTTTCATAACAAAAATTTGAGAAATATTGTATTGAAGTTTTTTCAATCAATGTTATAAAATAAAAAACTTCAACAGAACACAAATGTCCTGAGTCTTATAAAATCAGAGATTGCAAACTAATAAACATTAAAACCCTGATATTATCAGCTTGGCGGAAAAAACGTTCTGCTGCAAATATCACTAGTCTTTTATAGAAGTTTATAACCTACTCTCCTGAAAAATGTTGGTGATAACACCGGCTAGCTCTAAAACGTTGAGAGACATATATAAGTTCACTTGATTTATGCACAATATACACAGTGAAACTAGATAATTTAATTTAAAATTTCTATTGGAAAACTAAAATTTCAACACTCGAACTTTTGATTTAGACTTTATTGGAAACATAGCATGACGCGTTTCGTCGTTACGAACGATTTCTTCAGATGCTGAAAAAATGAGTATACCAATACTGAGTATTGATATGCTCAGTATTCTGTTAGCATCTGAAGAAGTCGTTTATAACAACGAAACGCGTCATGCGTTTGAATAATTAAGGTGTAAAATTATATAAAGTGTAAATCAAAAGTTCAAGTGTTTGTTCAACTTTTGATTCGGATTATTCGGATTTATTGACAACATAGCATGACGCGTTCCGTCGTAACATAAGACTTCTTCAGATGCTAACAGAATGAGTATTCTGTTAGCATCTGAAGAAGTCGTTTGTAACGACGAAACGCATCATGCTTTGTTGTCAATAAAGTGTAAATGAAAAGTTCAAGTGTTTGTTCAACTTTTGATTTAGAATTTATTGACAACAAAGCATGGCGCATTTCGTCGTTACAAATGACTTCTTCAGATACTAACAGAATGAGTATTCTGTTAGCGTCTGAAGAAGTCGTTTGTAACGACGAAACGCATCATGCTTTGTTGTCAATAAAGTGTAAATCAAAAGTTCAAGTGTTTGTTCTACTTTTGATTTAGAATTTATTGACAACAAAGCATGGCGCGTTTTTTCGTTACCAGCGACTTCTGCAGATGCTTACAGAATGAATATACAAGTACTGGCTATAGGTGTACTCAGTATTCTGTTAGCATCTGAATAAGTCGTTTGTAACGACGAAACGCATCATGCTATGTTGTCAATGAAGTGTCAATCAAAGTTCAAGTGTTTGTTCAACTTTTGATTTAGACTTTATCGACAACAAAGCATGGCGCTTTTCGTCGTTACAAACGACTTCTTCAGACACTAACAGAATGAGGATTGTGTTAGCATCTGAAGGATTCGTTTGTAACAACGAAACGCATCATGCTATGTTGTCAATAAAGTGTAAATCAAAAGTTCAAGCGTTTGTTCAATTTTTGATTTAGACTTTATTGACAACATAGCATGGCGCGTTTCGTTGTTACCAGCGACTTCTTCAGGTGCTAACATAATGAGTAAACTAATACGAAGTATTGGTATACTCAGTATTCTTTTAGCATCTGAATAAGTCGTTTGTAACGACGAAACTCGTCATGCTATGTTGTCAATAGAGTGTATATCAAAATTTCAAGAGTTTGAACTAGTTTATATTCCGTTATAATGGATTAACATCAAGTACACGCCAACACCATCCCATAAATGTTCTATTGAAGATCTTTTGATTCAAGATTACAACAAAAAATTCAGATTGGAGATCTCTCTAAGCTTGAATCCAGATTTCTTTCTTCTCGATCAGAACGCCTATTTCCACTTTCCAGTTTTTCGGATTATGTGAATGCTGAAATCTAATTGTTAAAGAGCCACTTGAAATTTGGTAGAACCTCAACTTGTAACTCCAAGGAATATGCGCTCACAAGCGCACTCAAAATTCATACAGATGAAAAATATTATATTAAACAACCAAGAACATTTCTTATCGTTAGTAATTTTCGACACGAGAATCCAATATCGGAATGAGTGGCTTTACCACCGGATATATTCCGTATATACATCGGTGCATTTAGAACTACGACTATTTGATTCGATGCGGTCTCAACAATTATTCATTCAATCGGTGTAAGGTTTTAGAACGTTATAAAGTAACCCAAGAAGAACCAGACTTTGAGCTGTCGATCAACACATTTATGTAATGTATGGAAATTTATTTTGTTGCTCTCACTGCTGCAGTTCTGGTGTTGTTGTGTGTACTGCTGCGATTAGTAATGGTAGAGCAAGGATCGATGCTAGGTGTGTTTCCTCTGGCTGTTCTCAAATCTCAAATTGCTGCATTAAATACTCCGAGTAAATGAGATATTTTCAGTGGTCCCACGATGAACTTCTTCATTCTTGAACATTGAGAATAAAACGAGAATAATCCACTGTGGTTTCATGTCACTTTTCGCTAACAAATTTACCAACGTAAGATGAGAAAGGCCACAAGAATAAAACTAAATGTTCAGCTATTGGCTAACATGTTTACAGTCATCATAAAAATTGATTACTTCAACTCTCGTCGAAAAATTTTCTTATATCAAAAGCATATTATATGAGCAATTCAGATAATTCAGATGATAAGGATGCGTTGTGAATCTAGAATGGAATCCCGAAGTAGAGATGAAATATATGTCAGGGTTTGAATTGTTTTTGGCCAACGAGAATCTCAATCTTGGGGTTAGGTACTGAATGGAGGAGTGATAAATTCTGCCAGTGCTTCGTTTGCAATATGGAGTGTTTCAATTCAGACGAGTGTTCAAGATATCATGGACCTAAGACTTCCATCAGATGGCTGAACTAGAATGTCCAGACATTTTCCAGCAGGTCGATAAGAGCAAGCTTCCTTACTTTTGACTTATCGAAAGAAGAAGGGGAAAGACAAGGAAAAAGAAAGAAGAGATCATCTCTGATTTCGTCAACCCATCGTTCGCAATTGGACACAATTCTACGAATTCCACAAAAACAGAGGGTCTTCGGAAGAGTCTGCACGAATTCGTCGAAACGAGAGAAACAGTCTCCAAGAAAAAATACAATTAACGAAATACTCAGTTTCAATGCATAAGTATTTTAATCCTTTAAGTTAAAAGTAGTATCTAGTTGTCGACTAGATACTACTAATTAGGACTAGTTGTCCTTCTCTGAACATATAACTTGTGTTACGGCTTCTGCTTCTAGGATGCTGGGTTATTTGGTCAGAAATTGGGGCAGCTTTGTCAATCTTGACAAACTGAAAACACTGTTCACCCCTTCATTCGCACTCTTGTACGATAATTGTATTGTCGACTTGGAGGCAGTTCAGAGGAAGTTGTGGGCAATATTCTTCAAGAGGCTTCGACCATTCCATCCAAAACGATAGTCTGGGAATTGAATCACTTGAAGTGAGGCATGAGGTTTCGTCTAACGTTTCTCTCAAAAATTCTTCTCAATTCGATTGACTCGCCATTTTTTCTCAGCAAATTGAATATTCGCATACCAAGGCTAATCTGGGGCGGAATAAAACATTTTATGTCGATTACAGCAGAGCAAATGTTATGTCAAGTTTTATATCAACTATTTATGTAATATTTATTGGTGTTGATGTCGACGTGATATCTATTTTGATCAGCGATTAGTGATTTTGGCATGCCACTCAGAATAGCGCAATGGCGTGTCGTGATATTTCATCTGTTCTGTTCATCATATATGATGAGTAATGGATATAACTTCAATTTTAATTTGTTTGATTTTATCATTGCAATTGAATTCAATTCAATTTTCGTTAACTTCATCAACGATTGCGTGATTTTTTAAGAGTTAAGTTTTTCAGGTTGGCGGCACTGGTTGGTGATGGCATTCAATCGTGATCCGTCAAAAAGAAAATTTTTCAGTATACTCCGCCATCTTATCATAGAATGACCTACAAACGAGCAACGATCATAGATTGTTGAAATTTACTACTAAAATTCGTGCTCTGTGAAAAATGTATATCCTTTGTTACGACGATATTATGGTCGTCATAATCGACCTGGTGAATCAACACTTCGTGCTGTTATCACCAAATTTCGCACCAAGTTTACTTTGTTGGACATTAAACCATTGTCTCGCATGCGTACAGTGCATACTGAAGAGAATAATGCAGCCGTAGCGTACAGTGTTAATGGGGGTCGTAAAATGTCAATTCGTCGGCGTTCTCAGCAATTCGGCATGAGTTACTCAACCACATGGAAAATTTTACGTGTTGATTTGGATTTGAAAGCCTATAAAATCAATTTCTGCAAGAATTGAAGCCAATTACCTACCGCGACGTCTAATTTTTGGTGAATGGGCCTTAGAACAGCTTAATGAAAATCCGCTGTTTTATTGCAAAAAGGTATTCAGCAATGAGGCTTATTTCTGGCTTATGTAAACGGATATGTAAATAAACAAAACTGTCGCATCTGGAGTGAGGAACAGCCACATGCCATACAAGAATTACCGATGCATCCCCAGAAAAACGACAGTTTGGTGTGGTTTATGGGCTGGTGTCATCATCGGTCCATTTTTTGTCAAAGACGACCATGGAAAAAATGTTACCGTCAACGGCGAACGATATCGACCCATGATACGCAACTTATATTCGCCTCAGTTAGCCGAGTTGAGCTTGGTTGACATGTGGTTTCATCAAAACGGTGCCACATGCCACACAGCTCGTGAAACAATGGACATGTTGAAGGATGAATTTGGTGAGCATCTTATCTCTCGAAATGGTCATGTGTTTTGACCACCAGGATCACGCGATTTGACGCCTCTGGATTATTTCTTGTGAGGTTATTTATATAAACTCGTTAGTGTATGTGGGCAATCCGATTACGATTGAAGCCTTACAAGATAATATTACACGCGTAATTCGTAGGATACAGACCGCAATGCTCGAAAAAATGACGCAGAATTAGACCTTCTTAGTGGACCATTTGATACGAAGTCGCGGACATTATTTACATGAAGTTATCTTGAAAATGTAAATGTCGAAAACCAAGTTAATAATTTCAATGAAAATTTTGGATATCTGTTTCAAATTGAGTGTTTTATTCGATTAAAAGGAAAAACTACGTTAAAAAAATCCCCCATTATATTTCTTCAACTTCTCTAGACTACGTGAGACTTAGGTAAGAAATAGAAAATACTACTTTTCAAGTTATCTTTTTTTATATTATCTAGTTAATTTTTTTCAATATTATCTGTATTCAATATTTCATTTCTTCTCTGTGATTGGATAGCAATTAATGTATCACCTTCATTAGTATTATCATCTCTTTTACAGAGGTAGTTTCAATTCTTTGAGTGCCATATTCTTTCCTATATGTTGTAAGTATAATTTGTTCGTAAAATTATTCCGATGAAGCAAAAGGAGTTAAAAAAACAGCCGACTTTCGTATTATTAGGGAAGTTAAACTTTATTCAGGTGAAATGTAATTAACTGAACCAAGGATAATTTGCCTGAATGCTATCTAAAATGAATTCAAATTGCTCCGTTTATAACTAATTCAAACAAAATAGTGGAATCGCCGGATAATTGCAGAAGGTTGAGTCAACAGTAAATCCAAGTTTTCTCTCATTCAATTTGGACGTCGCTCGGTGTATTACAAAGAGCAGAGCGTTCGAATTATTTGCGAAATATTTCCAGAAATGGAATGAAATTAATTTCTAGCGAGGTGAAGAAAAAACCGTGAAAATCCAAGTTACGAAGAACTCTCGAATTCACTTTAAGAGTCGCAAAACATTGTAAGAAGTTCTGTAATTACAATCACGACTTGAAAAGTTTGGGAGAAGGAGTCGGATGCGAATTCTTCACCTGCACACATAAAAAACGTTTGATTCCTGAAAAATGTAGAAGTTGATTTGAATAATTGAAAACGTTTCCTCTGAAAACGTTTCATTGAAAAGGAAATAATTGTATTATACCTCAATGAAACACGGTCTGAAATGTAGGCCAAGCATATGTTCATTTGAAATACAGAACAAGTTTTTCGGTTTTAAAACGTTTATTATAATGAATTCTTTATTCTCATTAGGTAAGGTACCTAATTCAAGAGAATGATAACATAATGTTGAACAATAATTATATAAATAAAATGAAAAAATATTTTACAAGGAACTCAATATAATACAATTCATCCCATCAAATCAATATATACGTTACCAGCCAAACCCGATTTTAGGCCAAGCTAGTTTTGCCTAGGCTAGACTAGTTCATCCTATATGCGATCGGATTAACCGGTACAGACTAGGCCAAACTGATCTGTCCTAAGGGTGATAGGAGAAACAAGTTTAACCTAGGAGGACCTGGTTGGGCCTTATATGAAAAGTACTCTTTAGGATAAACTAGTTCGGCCTAGACCAGGTAAGGCGAAAATTTTGTGTCGCGTGTCATCAATGGCAAATTCTAGGCACCGATCATGAAACGTGTAAAAAATCTGTTAAGTAGGTATTAAACATTCCAAAATGTAACTCTTTTATTTACTTTATTTCATAAAGAGTTTAGATAGTATTTATTATTATTATTTTCCAAATAATCTGAAAGTCAAAATTATTTGATGGCACGGCAATGACCCCATTAAACATTCTTTAGAAAAAATGGCACATTGATGCATAAAGGTTCGCCTACCCTGGCCTAGACTATACTAACAGAAAATAATGAGATACCACAAAAATAAAATCAAGATGCATATATTGATTAGATCAATATCAATTTCACTTATTTTTGCATTGTGTACTCTGATGGCATTCGGAATTGCAAAGCACCATTTTTTCTTGCATTTGTACCTGTTTGTAAAACAGTTCCTTACGCAGCTGCATCTCACGATATATTGCTCTGAACCAACCGAATGTTCAGTGGCTGCATCCAAAAAATTGCAGTGGCGCTTAAAAATTTCTGAATACAAATATCGAATTCAGTTCTAAGCAAATTCAATCAAACATCTTTCAATCACCAGAAAAATATGGTAATGTCGACAATGAATTAAAAGTAGTATTAACATGGGCTTTAACAATACTGCGAGCAAAAATCTTCACTTGCAATATAATTTCATGTTTCATGTTTGCTGCCATTTTTTATAAGAGCCCTCGTCAGTTGTCTGAAGAAAAACCCCAATGATGTTTCTGAGATCACCTCTGCCTTTGTCTACGTCTGGAATTGGTTTAGTAACATTGTCTCCAATATTGGCAGTTGGATGGGATTTGTCCGAAGAAGCTTTAATTTTTCTGCTTGCTCTTCAAGATTTTCAGCCACCGTTTTTTGAGCATCTTGAATATTGTGTGTGTCAAATTTCACAACGCCACCATCAACATCTTCACTTTGGTTACTATTCGAATCATTTTCGATAACTTTTCTAAGGTCGTCCTCATCTTGGATATCATTTATCATTTCTTGCGGCAACGATGAAGTCGAAAGTCCTAAGTCGGTTCTTCATGAACTGAAAACGTACTCGCTCAAACATTTCTGACTGAGTAAATTAGTATACACTAGGCCGAACTAGTTTATCCTGAAGTGTACTTTTCATATGAGGCTCAACCAGTTCCTCCTAGGTTAAACTAGTTTGTCCTATCGCCCTTAGGACCAGTTTGGCCTAGTCTGTACCGGTTTATCCGAGCGCATACAGGATGAACTAGTTTAGCGTAGGCAAATCTAGTTTGGCCGGTATCATATATATAGCAATTATTTTTAATTCAACGATTGTTAGAGTAATAGGGATGTCCCATAAGGAGAGCGATTGAACTCGAATTCACATTTCTTAGGACATTTGCTTCATCTTTTTCTCCTCCTAAAAACACTTCACCCTCTCTGAATATTCTTTCTTCTGTTCATCTGCCCATTTTATTCCAAGTTGACGTGTTGATTTTTGCTGAAACGTCACATGTGAGATTTAATAGTGACACTCAGAGCGCTCTTCGAGATTTTTTGTATTGATTCGTTGTAGATCTTTTTGGACCTCTTTTAGCCACTCTGTTCTGCTCCATATTTTTTCTTTATAGTTATATCGAGTAGTTTCTGGACTCTTTCAATCTGTAGACATGTTCATAGAACTCTGCTCTTCCTTTTCTGATTTCTTGCGCTATCGTATTTGTCTTCGATAATGTTCATTCTGAGGTCTGTTCACCCAAATGCCGTTTCTATTGATTGGCCCGTCAATCTTTCTGAGAAGTTTTCATTTTTGTTTTCATATTTCTCTAATTCTTGAATGACTGTCAATAACCATTGCTTCAGCTGCGTAGATTGCTTCCGGAAGAATCTTTGTGTTATAATGGCTCATTTTGGCAACTCTCGGAATGCACTTAAAGTTATAGTTCGCCCATGTTAGCTTGTAGGCTCTTTGGAGCTTGCTAATTCCCAGTTCATTAGAGATTCTGTTCAAAACTGACGACTGTGTGACTTCTCCGAGGTATTTGAAATCGCCGAGTTGCATAATTTAACCATGTGTTCAAGAAGATTGACTTTCTGGTTTTCTTTCCATGTATTTGGTCTTATTGTAAGAAGTTTGTAACCCGTTTTTTTGCGCAATGTCCTGTAGTTTTTCTACGGCGAGAATGGCTTCAGTTCTATTGTTCGTTATAATTACAATATCGTCGGCAAAGGCGAGTCATTTGACATTGATTTTCTTTATAGATGCCCACTTGCATGCCCTTCATATGTACTTCCTATTCCCTTATGATTTCTTTCAAAACAATAATGAAAAGGATTGTCGAAAGTCCGTTCCACTGCCGCACACCGGTTTCGATGTCAAAGGGATCTGATACTTCGCCAATAAATTTTACATGGAAAGTTATACCTGTGAGTGTCTGTTCTATAATTTTTCGGGTCTTTTGATCGATCCCAAATTCTCCCATGATTCTTGAAGTCAATGAATGTGATTATTGTATCATTGCGTCATCTGTAATATTTTCTTTAAGGTCCAGATCTGTTCAGCACATGATCGGCCTTTTCTGAATCCAGCCTGGTATTCCCCAATTAGTGAATCCGCTTGGCGTTGTACTCTGTTTAGGAGTGCGTTAGAGAGTAATATATATATATATATATATATATATATATATATATATATATATATATATATATATATATATATATATATATATATATATATATATATATATATATATATATATATATATATATATATATATATATATATATATATATATTTATATATGGGTTTTTATAATATTTTTAGCAATAACAGGCTCTTTCGATCGAGAAAATCATCATATGTCAACTGTTGTCAAAACTATTTACTTTTGATAGTTTCTTATAACAGTAGCTAAAACTCCAATAAATTCATGACTGCAAAAATGACTCAGCTAATAAATTTAGAAAAAGTAGGAACACTTCTAATAGCAGTCTTTTGTTAAGTTTCAGAATACCCTCAACGAAGCAAGTGAGTGGAAACATGTTTTCTCTCTATGGAAGATGAGTTAAAATCATTTCGAGTTCTCTTTTCACCAACATTATTGGTAACAAAGCAACGGCATAAATCTTGGCAACTCTGCAGCACATTGTCCATAAAAAGTTTTCTCGCCTATTTTTCATGTGAAATTGAAGGATGATTTTCTAAGTGATCGTATTCTATTTATTTGACAGCACCAATGTTGATTCATAATTTCATAAGATTATCATCGGGACGTGAGATAATCGTTGAAATATTATATTCAAAAATGAAGTTTTTGTGCTAATGACACTGAAAGAAATATTTAAGAAAATGAACACTAGAAATTCAATACTAAAAATTCAAATTAGCCAAACTGAATATGGAAAGAATCGCGGGCCTACTTCTAACGCAACCTAAACATTTGAACATTCGAAAACATCATATGATGACATCTGTCATATAGACGTTGCAATTTAGTAGATACCTACTGGCATAAGAGAGATTTGAATGTTTGATGCTTGGTCTCCATGATCTGATAGAAATTTTCTATTGTTTCCTGTAGATTGGATTGTGGAGTATTCATTACTCAACAATATTTCACTTGGATTCAAAAGAAGATGCTTAGAATTGAAATCGTTGCCTCACTTCAATGGACATGGTGCATTCCTTGCAGAACGAAACAGCTGTCTCAGATCGTACACGTTCACATATCTAGCTCCACTTTCACATTATTTTGGTGGTTTTATATTTTCCGAATGGATGTTATAGAATTACTGGAATAATCGGTCTGGTGAAGTGATTAAAAATCTATTCTAAAATCTTTTTGTGTCGAAATATACAAATTGAAATTTTCGAAATGTTATAATGTACTCTCAGGTAAATTATTGGTGATTGCACCGGCTAGCTCTTAAAATGGCATTGAATAAAAATGGCGACGTTATATATAAATGTCGCCCAACGTGGGGCCATTTTTATTTAACGTCTACTGAATCACGAACAATTTACCTGGGAGTAAGTTATATAAATTTTTTTTCTTGTCTAATTTCAATGAGTCAGGGCTTTACGTTTCTCAGTTTCTTGATTCGTTGCGTAGTCACAAATTTGTGTTTTTCTTCTTACAAAAACTACTTTCCTTGTTTTTCGATTTTTTTGTTGACTTGAAAGAGTTGACTGTTGTGAAAAGATTGTTCCTATATTTTGAAACTTCATGCAAAACTGAAAATGTAAGCGGTAAGCGTTTCAAATTATTGATTATGTCATCGATTATTTTCCTCTTCAACAGAATTTATTAACCTTAGATTAATCAGTAATCAGTATTTGTTAGTTATAATTGATTAGTTCACAAAGTTTGTATTAGTTCATCTGTTGTATCGAGCTACCTCTAAAGCTTGAAAAATTTTGTAAATTTATTGAAAATCAAATTATTTCTATATAATGTACTCCCCTATGAAATGTTCGTGATTGCACTGTTATAGCTCTAAAATTTGGGAGACAGTTATCAATTTGAATAAACGATAATGATAAGTAAACGAATAATCACAGGTTGATGACGTCATGTGTATCGATTGACGTTTGCAGTCACGTGACAATGGGCGCGATGAATACACCTTTTACTATTAAAAGGCGACAGATACAGCTTCTAATATCCATTTCTGTTAAAGACATGTATATAACTTCACCTCATTTTTGCACAATATCGACCGCGAAACTAGATGATTATATGTAAAATGAACTATAAATAGGAATAAATATGAACGGATATATAATATTAGGGTTGACTGAAACGTGTTTTCATCTCCAGAGTAGATGCCTATCTACTTATATAAGTTATATCACTATGTTCTAAACTCAGCAAGATGTGAAATCTCTTTGACGAAAACATTTTCTAAAATAGTTAACAGAACATTCCATTCCTGACCAAACTCACGTCAAACACACTAAAACTTATTCAATTCATATCATTATTAGTTATACAAATGTAAATACCCAGTATGTTTTCTCATTAATATACCTGTAGGAATAACAAGTTGTTCAGATTTTCATATAACTAAAGCCATTCGGAAATATTCTCCAACTGTGGAATGTTATGTATTTTACTGTTCGTATTCGTCGAAATTAATTAAGCTTTCTCCTAAATAAACAATAAACACGTAGGTTTAGGTTGCTTTATATGCTCATGAAATGGTTCCTACAGATGTTGGCTAACTATACTCGTACGTTTAATGTTAATCAGGAAATATCACAAATTTAAACCACATGGGTAGCTATTTTCGATTGGAATGAATCGAATAATGGAATAGAATAATTTTTTCAACTGAATATTTCAAAGAATGAATGAAGGAAGACTGACCAAGGGACTATTCAATTACTTCGACAGAAACCTCAAGATTCAGATAACATGGATCAAGGAGGTCATAAAAGACATGGAAAGATGGAAATCGATGGAGAGGATGTAAAGAGGAAAGAAGAATTTAGGAAGAAGAAGGTTTTCAAGAAAAGGAGAAAAATAGACTGGAGCAAAATGGACAGAAGGAAGAAAAGAAAAGCATGAAGAACGAATGTAGGAGTATTAGGGAAAAAAAACAATGGAGAAAAATATTCATGAAAAGTTATTTCACGTGGTCCATAGTCGGCCAAAATCGAGGGAAGATGAAGAATAAGCCAATGAACACAATGCAAATCAGACTGTGTCTATTGTGTTCATTGTCGTGACTGTCATGCTGTATATATGGGACAGACTTCACAATAACTTAAGAGACGTCTAGTCTGTAAACATAGACTCTGTAAACGTCTGGACTATACATAAGAGTGACATCCAACTGCATTCTGGGAGATGTGACATAGCTGAAAATGCTAAGCCATATCTCAGCTTCATCACTTCAATTTCAATGATGTCAGGATAATGAAGAACATCTCTAAGTATGATAAACGCTTGTTCCTGGAGATGTGTTATATTAATGAGAAAAAAAACAGTGTAATAGGAGGACATATAGTAGTGGTCTCAGTAAGGTTTACACTTTTTTGCTCTCTATGGACAAAGGCTGAAGATACTTGTATCATGATGGTTTTCTGTGCTTCTCATCTAGTCTGTCTGGTCTCTAGCCTACAAATGTAATTTGTGAATTGTTATTTATTTTTTACATGTATGGTTAACTATTAGGAATTTTGCACTTATAATAATTTATAGTTCATCTGCAAGGTCGTAATTGCATGAGTTTATAATCTATTTCCCGCTTAACCTATGTACAACCAATATGCTCCGAATCTGATAAAGTACTATACACCGATGAGGCCAGAAATAGAAACGGCGTGGGATGTTCAGTTACTCTCTCTCAAACAGCCATTCGTTCAAACCTACTGCTATCTTTTTCTAGTGTCCATACAGGCGAACTATTTGCCAATCAAGTCCATAACTGAAGATAACCAACAAGTTAAAATCTGCAGAGACTCCCTTTCCGCGATCGAATTCATTCAGAATATTTTTAATCCTCATCTCCTTGTACAATTGATACATTAAAGTTACCAACACCTTTATTCCAAAAGAGTGAGGGTAAATATCCTCTGGGTACCGTCGCATGTTGGCATCATGTCGTGAACGAAACGGCAGATCGTACAGCAAAGAGGCTTCATCATCTAGTCTCCTCACAGAAAATCTACAACTCTTTGATGATGTTAGAAAATTCTTTGAACACAGGACCCACAGGACTCTTCATGGCAGCAACATTGGAATAGAATCCCCTCAAAATTCAATGAGGTTCGCCACTCCGTTAAGCAGTTCCACCTTCCTGCGTTACCTAGGAAGGATAAACTGATAATACGAGCACTAGGAATTGGACATACAAATATCACACACAAGTTCCTAATAACTTCCAAACTGCCACCTTTATGTGATAATTGTAACAGTGCCTTATCTGTGAAGCATCTTCTCACTGAATGCCAGCAGTTCATAAACCAAAGAAGACAATCCGAACTTTCAAGCACCCTGGCAGAAATTGTTAACTCTCCGGACCAGATCCATAGAGTTCTTCAATACTTGAAGCACATCCATTTGAATAAATATGTAGTTTACTAGTGTTATTGTACCTGTGTCAATGGCCTTAAATGTCGAGACACATTACTTTTAACGAAAAAAAATCTTAAATGAAAAATTAATTTTCATGTAATTCATTTAAAGTTTTCAGCATTCTGATGAAGATTCACATTTGAATCGAAATTAGTGTGAAAATCCGACAGAAGAGATTCCTACCTTACGTCGCGCATAAATTGTTACTGTGGACCCGAATGCCTAACCTCTTAGACACCTTGTCCGAAACGTATAAATTGATTGCCTACGCCATCGGCCCGTTTCAGATAACCGAATCTCATCGTAGTTCGCTTTATCAACCTACTTTTGAATCCTCTGCATCGTTTAGCTTGATTGGTTTTTTACGATTATGTTATTAGCTCACTTATCTCTTACGTTTAGATTTTTAATGCTTTCTGTAAAAACTAAACCGCGGTATCTGGTCAACATATGTAGAATTTTCAACAAATATTAGTCACTGTGTATAATTTACGGTTGAATGGTTATAGCTTTGAAGTAGTTGCTTTCGATAATCGCTATGTATGTTAAGTGATTTCTGGAATGAGTATTTGATTATAATAGAATGATAAACAAACTTTTAGCTCTTCCAATTTTGAATTTACAGATTACTGATTTTTGTGATCACGTAATTTTCCTTCACATCATTTTTATTATAGATACGTTTTTTTCATTTTATTTTATTTATTTGTATTTTCAACGGATGCACCATTTTTACTCATTGAACTTACAACATTTCATAATTTTCATATTATTTATATACATATCTCCACATGGCGGACCTGAAAATACAGAACAAGAAATATTCAGATCCATTAGCAATTTTTAAAACCATAAAAATTGAGAAAAATCAAGAAAAATACTGATGGTACATCAAACATTACAAATTCCTGATCATTTCAGAATAACTGGCCACCATACATATCATAGAATTTTCGTCAACATCACAGAACTCAAATCAGTCTTAAATACACTTGAAGACATGGTAAAACAATAAAATTCCGAACTATCATCAACTAGTTCAACCATTCTGTTATAAGATCAACACTCGTGACAAAACTGAAAAATTTGGGTTCATGGAAATCTCCTGGGTCATCTCGCTTCATATTTGAAAAAACCGAGGACAGTATGTGGTTGTGAATGAGATCAAATTCCTTACCGGTGACATCAGGTGTACTACAGGGTTCACATCTTGGTCCCCTGCATTTTCTTATGTTTTTGAACGATATTGGTGAATGCTTCAGATATACCGATATAGATCTTCATGCGTATGATCTCAAAATATCGAAGCAGATAAAATCGTTCAACTATTATTCTCTTTTACAGTCCGATCTTGATGCATTCTCTGGCTACTGCAAGCTCAATAAGTTGCAGCTAAACTTGAACAAATGGCATCATATTCTTTTCTCCAGAAGTAAAAGTCCTATCTCCTCCAATTTGACATTGTCAGTTCAATGTTTCACTGGAGTCAGTTCAGTGATTGACTTGGGTGTTAAGCTTAATAAGAAATCAATCGTCTAACAGTCTCGCAGAAATCTGGGTTTCATATTACGAATGACTAGCCCCTTTGGTCGAATTGAATCTATTATTGCCTTGTATAATTCTATTGTGAGATCCAAGTTAGAATATGCGTCGGTCGTCCGGAATCCAAATTATGATAAATATACTGATAGGTTAGAAAATGTTTGAAGGAAGTTCATTAATACTCTCAATTCCCGTTTAAACAGGTACCGTCATGGATTCTCATATGAGAGTAACGTGAAATTATATAGGTTGGAATGTTTGAGTTTTTGACTTCAGTACTTTGATATATGTTTCTCCTACAAATTACCTAATGGTTTAATATATTATGCTGCATGTATTACCCTTATAAACATCAATTGTTCTCCACATGTAGTAAGAAATCATACAATGGTGATTCTTGGGCTGAGCAAAACAAATTATATGATGAATTCAGCAATAACCATCCATTGATATTTCAATAGGCTAAACTTGATAAGTATAGAGACTAACTTGGATATTTTCTCTCCAAATTTCATAACTCTCGAGAGACATTTGAAAGAGAAAATATTTAAAGGTTGATAAAAGAATAATTATCAGTTTTTATGGAGTTGCTCTTCGCGATGTATTGATATAATCCATTTTAGAAGAATTAGGTTTTTTCTTCGTAAATGATAAGATTCAACTCAATGCATCGAAAACTTTATTTCGATGAGATGTATGAAAAGTTTCTAGTTATTAGATATACAAATTAGATAGAAAGTTTATAGAAACTCACTAATTAACATTTGTATTATGTACTCCTCTATTTTATGACAGTTTTAAACTGTCTGCTGAGTGAGCCCTCGTATGTAAAAATTAAAAATAAAAAAATTAAAATAAAAATAAAATAAAAATTTTGAAAATGACTACTACTGAAAGTATCGTGTGAGAGAAGAGATTTTCTCATATTTCTAGGTGGGACAAGAAATTTTTATATCACCAAGTATTTTGGGGGAGGTAATCAAGTTATTGACAATTTTAAAAGAGAAATTTATATTCAGAAATTCCCTACGATTTTTCAATGAGCCTATATTGTACTGAGAACAAGTTGAAGATGCATATTCCAATACAGATCGAACATGGCAAACATAAAGCAAAATAATGGAGGGCAAATTATTGAAAACTGGACATTCTTATCACAAACCTCAACATTTGGCTAGTCTTACGTATAATTCTGTCATAGTGATCCGTTAACAGAAGCATACAATCCAAATGTACACCTAGATTCTTTACGGTGTCAACGACGCTCAGGTCAGTCCCTCCAATATTATAATTACACTGGACAACGTTTATTTTGCGACTAAAAACCATGCATGAACACTTATCAACATTGAGTTCCGAATTGTTATTTGAGCACGATTAGTGCAGAAGATCTAGATTTTTTTTCAGCAATTTGCAGACCTCGGGTGATCGAATACTCCTAAAAATCTACAGATCACCCGTTAAAAGCAAATGATCTGAATTGAAATTATTCGCAATGTCATTTATTTGGAGCAAAAATAATTTTGGAACCAAGTGTGACCCCTGTTGAACGCCAGCAGTATTATGAAACGATGGCGAGAGGAAAACCCGCAATCCAACTGGTTATTCTCCACAATAAGACTTTATGATCTATCAAATGAAATATACCGTATTCTGTTTTTGGGTGGATGTTGAAATGTAGATTTTCTGAATTGTACCTTTTAGATATCCAGAAATGAACTGAATGTAACGAAACAAATTTCACTCCACTAGAATATATTATATATCAACTAAATTGAATCATATCGGAAAATTAATGAATACTTTTAGAATTCTAATATTTCATCAAGAATTAACGACAAACCTGAAAACATTCTTGAAATATCAGAAACGTAAGCAAAGTATCCATGAAATCGAAATATCAGGAATGTATTTTATTGATAACAGATGAATTTGACGTTAGTAGATTCCTTTAAGTACCCTTCAGAATTTCCAAAATGAGATTGCGTATGAAAATTATTTGTATATGAAAAACTACATTTTTAATTATATAAAGACAAATTTTTGCATTGTCAACATGACTTATTTTCCTGTGTTAATATTTCTCCTTGGATGCAATACGAGTGCACTTCTTGTAACTTGTTCGAAATTTGTTGGGTCTGTTTATTCAAAGAAGATGACGGTGTCTCGGGTTAGACTTATTTCGCAATAAGGAAAGTTTCGCAAACTTTTCCAACAATCGGTTATCTTTGTGTACCTAAGATTTAAGAAAGTTTCGAACTTGTTGAAGGAGATGTACGTATTTTAATAAAGACTGGATAATGAAGGTAAATGAACCGAAACACCGAGTGCTATTTAATGAAAATTGATGACTCTTATTAATGAATTTCAACACTTTCATAATTTCATGAAGAAACACAATGTCTTCGTAAAAGGAAAGAATGCCTTCATGAAAGTTTTGTGTGATTGGTTTTCTTGAGTCTATCAATAATTGGTGGAATTTTTATATTTTCATTTATTTACAGATGTTTTTATGTTTCGGCAATAATTGTTGCCTTGTTCATAAAGAATCTTATTCACAGCTTTCTCTTGTACAAAGATAGTGGCAAATTCTTTCAAAATTACATACATTCACGAAAATACGAATAACACTGTCGAACGGAGACACATATACATCTGAACAAAATTGAAACATGGTGTTCAAAACTGATTCATACATTACGGTCTTCATTGGAATCATCGAAGTACTCTTCCACACTATAGTATGCCTTTGTTAACCGCTGAGATTTAACTCTCCTCTTAAACAAATGAGCATGCAGAAGATTCAAGTACTATGGTAAATAGATGAAGATTTTAAAGATTCTGATAGTAGAGTGAGTAGCTGTTCTATGCTTAGAAATAAGTAGGACATCACTGTTTCTTGTTGAATACTCATGAATACTATTCAATTCAATAAACTTATCTTCAATGTTTGTAATATATAATGAATAATAATAATATTTAGTTAGAAATAGCTATTACAAAATCATATATAAATGCAGGTTCAAAATATATTACTCAAAATTATATATTTAAAAGGATCTCAGCTAATTTACGCTCGAATACCTCAAGATCACTAATTGTTTTTATGCAGCTAGAAAATTTATTGAATACGTCAAATCTTTCATCAAATATACTATTTTTATATTTGGAAAGATTACAAACTTGCAAGTAGAATTCGTCAGCTTTTCTTGTATTATAACCGTGCATATCACTGTCACATGTTACATTTTTTATTACTGTATAGGAAAAAAATTTCTTTTTAATTATAAATATAAATATATATGTAGCAAAAATTGTTGTCAGTTCAACAGACATTAATTCTAAACAATTTGGGATGCTCTGGATCGGAGTATATCTGTTACACTTCAACATTTTTCGCCTAGCTCTATAACTTTTGTAGCTGTTGAGTTTTCTTTTTACTCAATCCCAATAACAGAGTCGAACAATATTCAAAGTGTGGCATTATTATTGAACTGAATAGCAATAACTTCATATGTCGTCAGATTTCTTCTCATTGTTTAGAGAAAGTTGATTCTTTCGGAGATTTTAGACGATATGAAGTCGACATTATCATTGAAACTTTTTCATTGATACAACTCTTCATTGAAACAATTTCTCATTTAACATAACAACTGAATACTTAATAAAGTTTTTCCGTTTGACGTTTTGGTTTTCAATTTTGATACTTATATTTTGGTTACTATTCACTTTAAGAATTTCTCTTGTACCAAAAACTATACATTTAGACTTTGTTACATGCAGCGATAAACTGTTATCGCTTAGCCATTCATTTATTGCTGCCAAGTCTTAAATAATTCATTTTGTCATATTATATATGACAGATGACTGGATATTTTTACCACTATCATAAATAATTTCATCGTCTGCGAACAATCGTATAGAGCATTTTTCCACATGAAAAACAATATCAACTATATACAAAATATAAACAAAATGTATAAGGAGAATAGCATTGGACCTAAGACCGTACCCTGAGATACTGGATTAAACAACTATAAATATATAAACAAGGTAGGGTGGGTAAAAAATTCCCAATAAAGATAGGTTGACAAGATGTTCGTTAATAAGTATCGAATATCAAACGAACTATGTACTCCTGTGTTATAAAACCCTATTAATTTCTGTAGAGCATCCTCACAGCAGAATGTTAAAGTTCAGATAACTATATACAAGTCTGTAAAACACGTTTACAACACAGTTTTCAAGTCAATGTTTGCAATTCTTAATATTACAAACATTTAGTTACCCAATTTTTCACATAAAGCAACAATGCGAGTTCTCTATCGACCTCAAATTTCTGTCTACACATATTCCAAGAAACTAAGTTGATTCTGATGATGAGATAGGGTTGTTTCCATATCTTATATTCCAATTATTGATTCCAATACCTTTCAGACCAAAATGAACACAGGGATTTTCATCAACATTCACCATGAAATTGTTCAATCATCACAAATTGAAAAATTATCTCACAATGCATTCACGTGCCTCCAGAAGTTTCTCATGAGTTTATCGATAATAATTTCACTAAAAATCGGGATAACTTCGCAGGCAGATTGTTCTTACGTAATATGAATAAATGAGGTCCAAGCACAGAGCCCTGTGAAACCCCAAGACCAATATTATATCTCTGAGAATCATTCTCGTCAATTTTCACTTTCATCATTCTTTGTCCGAGGCAACAACGTAACGAATCCGAAAGAATTGCCCCAAACCCTGAATTGTAACATTTTTGAAGTACGAATTCAAAAGACAAGCAATCAAATGCCGAAGATAAATAAAAAAAAAACCTCGCTAAGAACTCGTATTTATCCAAATATCCAACAAAGTGTTCATTACTTTGGATTCCTTGAGAATTTTGGGAAACTTTGCAATAGTGATGATATGCAAAGTTCTCATCAATAATTTCACTGATTTCTTTCAAAACTTTGGCCGATATGTAATCGACACCCAGTTTTGCATTTTTATGATACATCATCTCTGTCATGATTATTATCGAATCACTGGTTTATACCGAGTATGCAATAATTGAATGGTTCCCAAATCAAATTCCCAGATCAATTGTTCCCAAAATTTCTCGTTATTTCCACTTCTCACAATATCTAGTATTTTGCTCTCCACTTCCTTCTCAATTATCGGCACAAGCAACAGAGATTTTCGCGAAAAATACATTTCTCAAGTAGCCCAACCGTCGACAGAATGGATCTTCTTTTTAATCGAATAACGCTAAGAAAAATCGTGAAGCTCCAATTATTTCCAACAACAATAAGCCAATTCGACAACATCGACGAACCTAATTTAACAACTGCTGCCGGATGAAAACTTACAGTGAAATAGGAAATATCAGTCGAGTTTATTGAAGAAGTTTCGTCGTCTGTGCGAAAATGAAACGATGTTGAAAAGAAGTTGAGAGAGATAAAGGTACCGAGTAGTTCCATTCAACGTCGTCTTCTCGCATTTAGAAGGCTTCCTTTCAACTGGCAATTAAATTATTATTGTTGCCATCGACCGTCAACAGATTTCTTTCGAAGCCATCGAATTGCCCGAGCGGCGGAGATGCCCGGTTTTTCGTTAAGGAGAGTCACACAATACAGTATTTGTGCTTGTGCCTCTGAAAGGACACAATCATATCTCTTATCAAATAAACCATCATTTCGCTTGAGAATCACTTAGTAATTTCAATTTGAAATTTCAATATTTCGATAAAGATATTTTATATATCACAGTGATAAGTTTTAATTAATTAATAATAATTTTTGTGAAACATTCCTTACATTGTACTATTACAATCATTTGATTGAGAAAGTATTAGGTACAGGTGGAAAGAATTCTCACAACATTTCTCGAACTGAAATAATGCTTCAATTTCACGTAGAAATCACAATAGTATACAACGTCATTCGAAAAACAAGAATGATATTGAAAATATCAATCCATTGA
Organism: Henosepilachna vigintioctopunctata; assembly: GCA_030704895.1. NCBI lineage: Eukaryota > Metazoa > Arthropoda > Insecta > Coleoptera > Coccinellidae > Henosepilachna > Henosepilachna vigintioctopunctata. The sequence continues at coordinate 505,881 of JARQZJ010000113.1, forward strand.
AAATTTTACGTTTGTGAAGGACACTCATGGTAAAAAAAGATGAAAAAAATTATACATACAAATATACTATAGCTTCTGTGACATAAAAACGCCATTTATTTCTGTAAAGCAGCTTCACTGCAAAATACTATATACAATATTATGATGTAGACTCTATTTCTGTTTTCATTCAACAAGTGAAAATTGACTCTGGTCTCTTCTAGTGAAATAAACGAAATGCTTCGATGTTGAAATCGTAATATATAAGTAACGTTTCCTCGAATTCTGACCAATACTTTTGTTGCAAGAGGGAGGTCAAAGATCTGTATAGATCCGACCTACAGTTTAACGCCGATTTCAAAATGGTGAGGAACACGGTGAGAATCGATCCTACTAGCGTCAGTAAGTCGAAAGCGCATGGACTTACCGTCCATACCGTCCATCTAATGCGCCTCTATCAATGAGCAAAAAACATAAGTGATAGTCGCAATACCAGGGAAAAGACTAGAACGTGAAAATATTTGGGAGAAAAACATCGAATACAGAAAACAATATAATAGAAAAACCATTATGTTTTCATTTATTTCCTGCATTTGATTTACTTCCTTCGAATTTATACTTGATAAATGCTACAATTTAGGTTTCACCTTAACGCAGTTACCATGAAGAAAGAACAATGATAGTGAGAATAGGCGAGAGTTATTCTCAGAATGACATTGCTCTTCGGGTTCCGCAAGGCTCTATACTCGAACCTCCTCTATTCATATTATTTATTAACTATCTGACTGCGAAATTCTCCAGATAATTGGTGACAGTATTTGCCGATGATTCATCAGTAGTTGTTCCTGGCAGGACTCCTGAAGAAATTCTTGAGGATGTGACAGAGTTTGTAAATTGGTGCCGAATGAACAATCTGATGGTGAACGTTGTCAGAAGTTTATGTGTTCATTTTTGTCTGAAGGGCAATGGAATCAGTACCTTGAATAGATAGTTAAATATCGAGACAACACTTCATCATCATTCCAATCAACTAAGTTTCTTGGAATATATGTAGACACAAATTTGAGATGGACAACCCACATTGATGTTTTATGTGAAAAATTGAGTAACTCTTGCAATCCATAGAATAAGGAACATTGTACCTAGAAACTGTGTTATGAATGTGTATTAATGTTTTGTATATAGTCATCTAAATTATAATATTCTGCTGTGGAGCTGCTCTACAGAAATAAATAGGGTGTTCATTACACAGAAGCGAAATCTTCGATTAATATTCAATATTTATCAACGATTATCTTGTTAACTTATCTTCATTAATAGTTATATACTCGCCCTACCTTGTTTATATATTTATAGATATTACCTTTCTATGTCGCAGAAAGTGAAAATAGGTTTATTATATTGAATAGTAATCATGAGTATTCAACAAGAAACAGGGATGTGCTACTTATTCATATGCATAAAAGAGCTAAATTTGAGTGCTCTCTCCTTATTATCAGAGTATTGAAATCTTCAGCATTTACCGTCAAATTTGAAATTGCTGAAAGCTCATTCGTTTAAGAGGAGGGTTAAGCCATTGATGTTAACAAAGGCATACAATAGTGTGGCAAAGTACTTCGATGATTCGAATGTAGGCAATAATGTATGAATCAATTTTTTGTATCATATGTTTGTTAATTTTTTTATCACGAATGTCCCCCCATGTGAAATTGTCTCGAGTGTTCAATATTTTTGAGGTAACTGTTTTCTTTTCTTTTCAAATATAGTTGTATATTATCTTGAATATAAATTGAACCTATATTTTTGTTCGAACCAATAATTTTGTACCAGGGCTGAATGGATACAATAATTACAACAGAAAAGAATGCTCACAAAAGAACTGAATTCAGTTTTGAGTCTCATTCAAAGGAGATCGGTAGGATAGCAATATTTCCGATATCATTTTTTCGTTCATTTCTATTCATCATATTCGAGGAATATAGGAATCTTTGCGATATGTAAATGTGTGACTAGCTTTAGGGATTACTGAGATGGAAACAGTCCACGTATGGCATCGTAAAAGAATGAATACTCAGCTACAGGTATTGAGATCCGTCAGGTGGTCATCGCAAGTTCTCATCAAAACCGAGAGAACTCCTTAATTCCAAAGACCATGAACCATATGAAGGACTGCATAGCCGTTGGCAAATGGAAAGATATTATTGTCATTCAAGAGGGTCCTAATATTAAATAAAATGAGGACGGTGTTTTCTGTACATTTAGGTTGCCCCAATGTCAAGTATTCACTTCATATAAAGTTTCACATTGAAAAGGAAGTTTATTGCCAAATCAGAGATATTCTGAATATGTTTAAACGTATTTAGAATTGACGTGTTACTAAAACGACGTCTGAATGGTAGAACAATTTCTATTTTCAACGATTAATTCATTAATTAATTTTATTAATTAATAATAATATTTTATAATTAAATATTAAAGAAATTTATTCATTAATTTATTAATTAATTGAAAATTAATTAATTAATTCTCCAACTTTCAATGATAGAATCATTTTGTATATCTATTTTCATTGCTTAAGTTGAATTGATCATGAAAGAAATTGAAGAAAATTAACTTATTTCTGAACATATATATTTTTTGCAATCTCTAGAATTTAGAATATTGTAGCTAAAAACTGTATAACAGTCTTGTATATAGTCATCTGAATTATAATATTCTGCTTTGGGACTGCTCTACAGAAATAAATAGGGTGTTTATAACACAGAAGCGAATACTTCAATTGATATTCAATATTCAGCAACGAACTTCTTGTGAACATATCTTCATTAATAATTATAAACGCACTCTTCCTTGTTTATATTTCTGAAGATGTTTACAATATATTAATGAAAATGGAGATAGGTATATTACATTGAATAGGGTAAAACACCCAGTAGTCAGCCTTTTAGTGAGTAATTCAATTTTGTTCATTTATATTTCAAATATTAAACACTTTAGATAAAAACAACCACTTTTTTGTGAAAGGTTATTTACTATGTTAACTAGAAAAATTAACAAAATATTAAACTTTTGTTAGACTTATGGAAAAAATTAACGATAATCATATAATGGCACTTTTTCCCAGTGCTCAGCCTCATTTCTCCAGAAGTCAGCCATGGCTTACCCTGTAGTCAGCCTCTCACTTATTTTGCATATTTGGCCTAGAAATTTCTTATTATATATATTTTCTTACATATCCCCACCGAATTCAGTGCATTTCAAATGGTACCATGCAGGGTAATTATCACACCCTATTTCATCTTCACAATTATAACATCTCATTCTCTTTATAGTACAGGCACTATTTTTCTTTCTATTTACACTTTTTTTTAGAATTCAACTTGTTTTCCGCTATAATGTTTTGTAATTCTTCTTTCTTTTATGTTCCTTTTCTTCTTTCTTTGCCTTAATCTCAAGTATTTGATTTTTTATTCATTATTTCGTACTTTTCCTGTTCTTCATCTCTTCTTTTTGTCTCTCAAATTGTTTCCACTCTTTCGAAGAAATAGCTCCTGTTTCATTGATCGATTTATCTTCTTTTTTAATGTACTTAGCTAGACCAGGCAATATCCATTTGAAATGACTGACATGTCTCCTGATTTTACATTAACAGTGGACATTATGTTTATATTGCTTTTAATATTTTTGGTACTGTCGTGTAGTACAGATTGTATATTTGTTGTCTCGTCTTGTTCAATATTATTTTTGATTGGATCAAGTTAACAATCTGTCTTTATGCATTTCACATTATCCATAATTAATTATTATTTTCTGGGAGTGCATATTAAGTATGTATTTCTTGTCCAACATCTTCATTTTCTTTATCAATTCTTGGTTAGTATTTATTTCTAGATCAATATCTTCATTTGTCATATATTCTTCAAAAATTGATTTTGGTGTATGATTAGTGTTTCTTGAATTTTAACGTTTTCGTGAATCACTTCAAAGTCGGTTATGATTTCGAATTCCTTCAAGAATATCTCTTCTTCTGTAATGGTACTTAAATTATTTTTCAATGTGTGATCACCTATTATTAGCAAGCTTATCACAAAAATTTCATTCGATTCTGATACCTATTTTGGTTGGTTTACATCAGTATCACAAGCAAAACTACAATGTGCACTCAAAACATTAACTTAACGTTGTGAAATTTCTCAAGATTATTCTAAATACATTTTGAGTAGCCAAAGCGGTCGTACTGCATGGGTTCAATTCACATTTGCTAAAACTGTTGCTGATTGTTATAGACAAATTTTCTCTCGCAACCTTGAAAACTCGACTAGCTTCTCTAATTATCCTAATCGCCACAATAGCTTCTGTCAATTGTTCTTTTTTTTATTGGTGAATAGGTCTCTTTGACTTGATGAAAGTTTAAAAAAAGTGATTTTCAGTCTAAAATAACTGTGCATAAACTCAACTCTGATTGAAAAGGCTTTAAGGTGCAATTTAGTGCAATAGGACTGACGGCTGGTTACTAGATTCGTAGATCCATTACAACATCCAATTACATTCGTACACGGCTGACTACTGGTAAAATACACTTCCGTGTTAAAAACTAGTAGTCAGCCGCTTATGGCTGAGCACTGGATTTACAATTCAAATTCGAAACCCAGTAGTCAGCCACCCTAATTACAATATATTCAGCAAATAAAATGCATGTAAAAGTTTATTTTATTGCAGAATAAACATTATATTGTAACACAGTAAAATTATCCACCGCATATAACAATATAGAGACACAAAAATCTACCGAAAACTTTAAGCGGTTCCTGAGGATAAAAAACAGTAACAGTAGCGAGTATAGTCGTGTCTGTGTCGGCGATGCAAATGAACGACAGTAGCTCGTCTGATTGAAATGATATTGGTTTGTATGTGTGCACATTAGACAATAGAGAGACAAAGGATTCTTTCAAACATTATTTTAGCGGTGTACACAAATTTGAACACTATTTATAGGGAAATAATGTCTGTAAAGGCTGAGTACTGGTGCAGGGCTGACTAATGGGTGTTTTACCCTAGTAATCATGAGTATTCAACAAGGAACAGTTATCTGCTACTTATTCCTACACAAAAAACAGCTAAATTTCAGCCCTCACTTTATTATCAGAGTATTGAAATTTTTTACCATTTACCGCCAAATTTTAAATTACTGAAAGCTCATTTGTTTGAGAAAAGAGAAAAGATTTAAGTCATTAGTATTAACAAGGGCATACTATAATGTGGCAGAGTACTTCGATGATTCGAATGTAGGCAAAAATGTTTGAATCAATTATTTGTATCATATGTTCGTATATTTTTACCACGACTGTCCCTCATCATGTGAAATTTTCTCAAATGTTCGATATTTCTGAAGTAATTTCTTTCTTTTCTTTTCAAATATCGTTGCTTTTCATTTTTTTATATCGTTGCTTATTTTTGAATTCCGATTCCAAATTTACATTATGAATTATTATTCATATATAGGTATATAATATATATATATATATATATATATATATATATATATATATATATATATATATATATATATATATATATATATATATATATATATATATATATATATATATATGTATATATAAATGAAACAAAAAATATTTGCGAAAAATTCTGCTAATTTCTCTGGAAGATTTGAATAAAAACATGTAGTGAATCCATTCTGCTTCTTCCAGCAGATCTATCGACTGAAGAATGAAAGCCTGTGAGAAAAATGCATAAAGTGTTTTAAAAATTCGGAAAGTAGTCAATTGAAATGCTCTGATATTGATGCCATTTGTACAGGATGGCTTGTGGTACTTAGATCATGAAACCATATATCATTACAAAACGAAAGAGTCAGCAAGATATTACTTCATCACAAGAATGTCAACAACAATAAATTGAAATTAACAAACTTGGCTCAAGTTTCAGTAAATATTTGAAAAAAACTCTACATATGTTTCGGGTGATTAACCCATTATCAAGAGTATACAATGTTACTGACATGAGTATACAAGTAACATTGTATACTCGGGGAAACATATGTAGAGTTTTTCAAATATATTTAGTGAAATTAAAGAAAATATAAAGAGTGAAATTTAACTTATTGTTTTTAACAGAATGTTTCAGGAAGAGATAAGCCAACCCTACGTGTCATTTATCAAAAATATTAACAGTCATTTTCTCGGAAGTTGACTCCATTCCACCACAGCTATACATTGTCAAATTCTAGATAACTGAGTTGAGTTTGAGGATTCTAGGGATTCTTTTCGACTATAAGCTGTCTTCCTCTGAACACATAATTTCATAACGGCTTCCGCTTCTAGAATGCTGGGTTATTTGGTACGAAATTAGGGCAGCTTTGTTAATCTTTGCACAATTGAACGGCTGTTCTACTCCTTTATTCGTAGCAAACTTGAACATGCGTCTAAAATTTCGTCTCCTTTGTACACTTGGATTGTCTACTTGGAGGCAGTTCAGAGGAAATGTCTGAACTATATGTACTATAAATATTATGGACAATATCCTTCGAGAGGCTTCGACCTGTTCATCCTAACCGATAGTCTGGGAATTGAACTATTGAAGTTGAAAAGTTATTGAAGAAAATTTTGCAAAATTCGATTGACTCGCCATTTCTTCTAAGCAAAATAAATATTTGCGTACCAAAGCCTGGTCTGAGGCGGAATAACACATTTTATGTGATATACAGGAGATCAAATGTTACGTTACATTCTTCTATCAACTGTATATGTAATCTTTCTGATCGGCTTTCAGTGATTGTGACATTCCAATCAGAACAGCGCAATGGGATGTCGTGCCATTTTCATGAACTTCTGTTGTCTACATATGACTTAGTTAAGAACAATACTTTTTGAAATCCTTGCTCATCCTTGCTTAGGTTGCCTAGGTTTTTCAGATAGTAAATTTTATATTTACTATCATCAACCATATTCTTGAGAGCAAATGAAATTTTTGATATCAGATGAAGTACAATATTTGAATATCAAAAAAAAAAGATATCAGATGAAGTACAAATTTTGTTATCGTTTGTCGACTTCGTGTCTTCAATTGAATCGCTTCTGTTCAGAGTTTTTAGAACGTTCAATATTCAACACATTGATTATCTGTTTCATCCCATTGTTATGAATAATCAATTCTTTTCTAACAACAATATCGATGATGATAAAGAAGTGTCTGAAAACGCACGTCATAGGTTGTCAAGAAAAAATGTAATTTGAGAAATTATTGATTACCTCATTTTGCAAAAGAGGAGAATTATCTGCAATTCGTTTTTTAGAAGATAATTCTTATCATTTCAACAAACAGCCATTCTTACATCACAAATATTTCAAGATGAAGCTTTTACTGATGTTTTATGATTGACAATCACTGATAAATACCAAGTTCGATCTAATTGAAAAATTAGATTCGATTTGTAGTTAGATGAACAAAGGGTTGTACGATATTAAACTAGACATTTGGGTAGTTATGACTAGTTATTCAGGTTGTGGGTCTGCCAAATTACATTTGTTGAATTTTATAGCTTTCCATTAATATAGCACAGTTAACAGTGAAGTCAAATATTTCAGAACAACGACTAAAACATTAAATTTCCAAATTGGATGTATTTCAATGGTGACTTCTCTATTTAATAACCTTGTTACTACCAATTTTATTCATACGCCTTCAGAGTTAAATTTGAAGTTTTGATTAATTGTAATATCAACTTCCAATGATAATTAATGTTCCAATAAATTACCCATCAATTATGAATTCTATTTGACATATCGAAAGATTTTCCGAATAAATTTTATCGATCAGAAATTGAAAGGGATGATACCGAGTTGTTCTGGTACGATATCAATTCTGGTATTATTTTAATATAAGATTAACTGAACGTTTTCTGAAAGTAGGCAATAAAAAATATATCTACTCAATTTCTGTCTTTCCATTCAATATTTTATAATATTGCATTTATCAAAGAATTTCAATTCAGAAGAATACTGAATATAAATAAATGTTCAGGTATATACTTCCCAGGATATTATCCAGATCTCCCTCGAAAATTCCGATATTTTCCGAGATGAATGTATTGCATGTGCGTGTTCTCTGTTGAATTATTTTTGCGGATGTTTTTATGTTTTCTTCATAACGGGTGTTTTTAGAGGTATAGAACTTCAAATTGCAATAAACCAACGATGGATCATTCGATTGACGATAATTTTTTTTTTATTTGAAAAATAATCTTGTGGCAGTACATTTTAAATATGATTTCTGGCATATGACCGCCACGTCTGGCTCGGATGTAGTCCAATCTGGACGTCCAATTTTCTATGACTTTCATAAGCGAATTTTGTTTAGCGAAGAAGCGCACTTCTGGTTGAATGGATACGTCAACCAACAAAACTGCCGCATTTGGCGTGAAGATAATCCTCAAGTGTATGTCAAAACACCGTTACATCCAGAAAAACTGACTGTTTGGTGCGCTTCATGGGCTGGTGGAATCATTGGTCCGTACTTCTTCAGAAACGATGATGGTCAGAACGTTACAGTCAAAGGTGATCGGTATAGAGCCATGGTTACTCACTTTTTTATTCCTGAATTGAACAACCATGATGTCCAGGAGCTGTAGTTTCAACAAGACGGCGCAACATGTCACACAGCTCGTGTCACAATCGATTTATTGAAAGACACGTTTGGTGACCGCCTAATTTCACGTTTTGGACCTGTGAATTGGCCTCCAAGATCTTGTGATTCAACACCGCTAGACTACTTTCTGTGGAGCTATGTAAAGTCATTTGTGTATGCGGATGAGCCACAAATGCTCGACCATTTGGAAGACAATATTCGCCGTGTTATTGCCGATATATGGCCACAAATGTTGGAAAAAGTCATCGAAAATTGGACGTCCAGAGTGGATTACATCCGAGCGAGCCGTGGTGGTCATATGCCAGAAATCATATTCAAAATGTAATGCCACAAGATTATCTTTCGAATAAAAAAAAATTCTTGTCAATCGAATGGCCCATCGTTGTTTTATTGCAATTTAAAGTTCTATACCTCTAAAACAAAGACTCTAAACATATTCGAAAAAAAACACATCTCAGTGTGTTCACAGAATCACACAGAAATGATCTCAATCTAATATCCCAATGCGTTGTTATTGAACCAAATTGTAGAAAGAGAATAAGTTAGAATCTCCACTGAAGAATATTTGGAATCTTCCATATTTCATTGTAAACACACATATTGTGATTAATTCTGAATCAATATAGAATCATTATAAAATCGGTTTCTTGTTGAGGAACTTCGTTTCGTAAAATAATTTTTGTGATGAATAATTTAAGAGCTTCAACTCTCCTCGAAGAATATTTCAGTTCACGATAATCGATTTTATAAAATATTATTGAAGATGTATTGAAGATTTGGGAGCTGATATTAATTGGAATGTGAGAAAAATTAATGTCTAATACAAATGTTCGATTTGATTATATGCAAAAAGCAGTATCGTTTTGAAAAATGGGATCGTCGTTTTACGAAAAAATATTTGATCCTTATCTGGACACAAAATAAAAATTCAGCTCAAATTAAGATCGGAGTAAGACAAGACAGGGAATCATAAATTTTTCTCTTTAGTCTATTATTTCTGTATTTGCTATATCTTCATATTCGTATGGCAATATTCTAGAAGGTAGAAAGTATAAAATTATTCATGCTCAATTCTCGCTTGAAATTGAACCTGATAACCTGAATTTCCGAAGAAAAACGACAGTGGTGATCGAATCTAGATATTCAGACGGCAGCATATTCTGGGAAGTATTTTATTCGAAAGTATTTTGGGAATATTCTGAAACAGTGTTGAAGTGGTTCGATTCACATTCAATAGAGTACGGAAACCATCAATTTGTGATTATGCAGTTCCACAAGGAAGAGTTTTAGGACCGTTAATATTTAATCTACATTTAAACGATGTAACTAAGTCTGCAAAGGACTGTAAGATTTTCGTATTCGCTGACGACATGATGTTGTATATTACGGGCAACATTTTAAAAGAATTAGCTGATAAAATTAATGGTGACCTTGAAAGTCACTATATATGGTTCTGTCATAAGAGTCTTTCATCAAATACCAATGAATCTAAATGTGGTATTGATGGAAATAAAGAAAAATTATCTAGATTAGAGTAGAGTAGATACAAATCAAAGTTAATAATGTACCAATAGAACAAGTCACTGGGATGCAGTTTACGGGTGTTATTATCGAGAAAATTTCAAGTTTAAAAAATCAATTTAGGTACGTTATGATTGAAATTTCAAAACAAAATAATTTCTTAGCTATAATAAGTAATTACGTTAGTGTTTTTACAAAGTCTACATTGTAGAGGTCGATAATATCACCTATACAACATACTCATTAGATATACAACAGATTACATACAAACTTTTAAATAAATTCAATAGACGATGAATCATCTCTGTGATAGTTCATATTCAAATGAGAGGTATTAATAAATAGTTTTGTAAAAATGAATACAAAATCATTCATTCTTGATAATGCTGTAAAAGGCGAAACTAGTTGAATAAAGAATTGTTCAGTCAGTGATTTTCAGACAGTATTTCTTATTACCTCTCATTTTTATATAAACTTTTGTTTAACCTTGTTATCTACTTTGCCTCAAAATGATATTCAAAAAATGCAAAAGCTGCAAAATAGATTATTTAGGGTTATATTGAATTGCAATAGGTACACACCCATATCACTTATATGCTAGAAACACTATGTTGTTTGAATATTAGGCGGCACATTGTAATTAATACTTCAGACTTTGTTTTTAAAATAAAGTATGGCTAGGTCTCTAATTATATCGTTGACCGTGTAAAATACTTAATAGCGTTGGTGTTTACTCGATGTAAATTCATTATAATTGAATATAAACTTAATTCGAACACTTGAACTTATGATTCACACTCACACTTCATTCACTACATAGCATGACGCGTTTCGTCGTTACAAACGATTTCTTCAGATGCTTACAGATTAAATTATATTACAGAATAATTATTCTGTAAGCATCTGAAGAAGTCGTTTGTAACGACGAAGCGCGTCATGCTATGTAGTGTTAATGATAAGTTCAAGTGTTTGAATTTAAGTTTTTATTCGTGTAAAATACGTTGAAGATGTACATGGTTACCAAACAAGGTCTAGGGAACAAAATTATTTCTATAAGGATAAGTGCAGTTACATTTGAATGCCTAAATAGTTTATTGGGAAAAGAATGATTTTGTATAATAGTCAAAAACTGCAACTAAAATTGTGTGAGAATTATGATGATTTCAAACACTTATTTCATCTTTTTGTAAAAAATAATATTCGAGTCTGAAATATATTGTTCTCTTTTTGTATAGAAATTTGTTATGTTTACTAGTTGTGATAAATGAAGTTACTTACTATAATTTCTTCAGTTTGCTGAACTGGAACATCAAAAATTACGGCCTATCTTATGCTGGATTTTTCGATATTTTCGAATACATATTTATATCTCAAAAACGCTTGAGCTGTACATAGGAAAATAAACACGAACTGCTCATTTCTCGACAAAAAAAGAAGAAAAATGTGGCTGTTTTATCAAAAAAATTCCCTATATATGGAAAGAAGTTTTCGACATGTCACCAATCATTTCGATTGTCTAATTAATCAATCTCACGAGATGTTTTTCATTTGGTATTGGCAATATTTACACAAAATGTTCAATGCAAAAATGTGATACCCGTAGAACTCCAGAAAAATTATAACCTAAAAAAAACTAAACTTAACGAGTAGAGAGCGCGATAACTTCGCAAGAATGAGAAATATGAGTCTAGCAAGCATTAAAAATTTTCATTTCAACATAAAAAAACGAACTAGGTATATAGCGTTAATTATGATTTGGTCATTAAATAGATTCGAGAAGGCTTGTTTCCGAAACGCTACATATTTATTGCTCTGCATTATTTGAAATCTTGAAAATATCTGTTATTAGTGAAAACAGCTGAATTTTCGAAGCTATTTCAACAAGTCGATATCAAAATATCTTTGGAGAAATTCTTCATTCCAAATAATTGATATTTCTTGTTTCTAATGAGAAACAATGTGATCTTGTTATATCATTTGAGATTCAATAATATATTTCTTCCTCTATAAAGCTGAATTTCACTTTTATCCATGAAAGTACATGAAAAGAATAAATCCATAATATTAACCGCTAAATGGCGCTACAGAAACTTACCCATTATAGAACACATATTTCATCTGTTCAATTCCTTTTACCTATAGTTGTATATAACATCTATTCTTCCTATAATAGGCGGTAACATGAAAACTCATATTAATTTATAAACTCAATTAAATAATTTATTCCCAGAAAGGAAATAAGAGAATAGAGCTTGATTAATCAAGAAGTTCAAACGCCATTCACTGAATAAAGCTGGTTTCTCTAAGGCCAGGAAGTCAGTTGGTTGTAACAAGAACAGGTGCAGTGTCAGATGGTGTGAACAGGTCTGTATCTCGCTCCGAATAGCTCCTGTTGCTTGTTCTATTCCACTATTGACTGTTAAGCAATAATCAAGATTGCGAGCGTGTAATGTATTTACAAAGTTTGAATGATGTATTCTCTTGCTAATTAATGAGAACCATTGAATAGTTGTTTAGAGTAAACTGGGATACATTGAAATGATTTCGATAGTCATTTAGAGAAAAGGAGTATCGAAATATGACAGATTTTTTTCTGAATGAGTAGTAAAATTATAATTTGACTAGCGGACCTGACAGACGTTGTCCTGCCATGACATTCCAAACTGTTAGGATAAACGAATGAATGCATATACAAAAATTCACTCAAGTCGATCCAGCCGTTTAGTTGCAGTATATAAATAATAAATTGGAATTGAAAAACTATCAACTCTATATATATTTCGAGTAGTTAGTCCCTTATGATGAATAATACCTAAATTTCTGATTTAATTTTTGAATTGATGTAAAATGAATATGCATTATTTCTAATTGTAAATTCCTGATTTCAATTATCTCTCAATTGAATCAGAATTTCCCTTTTTTCTGAAATAATTTCGAAATTTCAGAAAGCATAATTTCTACTTGAAATCAGAAATTTCCGAATAGAAATGATGCATTTTGGTATTTGGTCAATTTCGAAATTGATTCAGAAATCAAGTTACTAATAATGTGAAAACCGCTCGGAACATACTCGTAAGTTGAGTTGAAAAGTTTCACTTAGTGAAACACAAAACAAATATTTATTAATTTAATTTACTATTTTAATATATAATATATTAAATCGTTAGGTAGCTCTTCGCACATCTGATTGACTGCCACGACCTAAGTCAGCTCGTCTTCTCCTCGGCATCGTAAATTGTGATAAATTGAAGTGAGAAAAATAGAGGTAAATTGTCACTATCACAAAATGTCAACAAAAAAGAGCACATAACTTGAAATGTCACTATTACAAAGGATCGCCGATGTGAAGAAAATTCTCGTTGTTACGTAGCGGTAATCGCCACTCACTAAGATAGAAGGATGCACTCTTTGTATGAGGTATCGATCGACATAGACTCTTTGTCATAGAGGATAGATCGATATATCAGTTGGTTGTCAAATGTCAAATATTATGGTAGCTTTCAGAAATTTAATTTGTGACAAACCTTATCAATCTACATGAAAATAATCTGATAGATAGTTAACAACTGTAGCTGAAATTTTCTTACCCCCTAAGAATGAATATGTAGTGAGAAATATATAAACATTCTAATTGGTTATTCATTTCAAACAATTTTTTCAATTTGATTTCAGAACGACGGGGGACACATATTTAGTTCCGAGAATTTTCATATTTATTCACCTTCTAAATCATCTCTGGACTTCAACAAAAAATTCAAGACCAAAATTAGCGAAATCGGTCCAGCCGCTCTAGAGTTTTAGCAAGACTTACGAACAGCAATTCATTTTTATGTTATAGATTCATTTGAAACTATTCCACCAATTTGATTTCTAAACAACGGAAGACACCTCAAAGGAAAAACGAAAGTGTTGTTTTCATTCAATTCATAAATAATTCAAGACCAAAATTAGCCAAATCAGTCGAGCCGTTCACGAGTTTTAGTGAGACTCGCGAACAGCAATTCATTCTTGTATACATAGAGATGATCGCCGCTATATACACTCTGAAATATATTATTGCTTTCAACCAAACATATATTTTAAAAAGCTCAACGTTTAAAAAAACCCCTATAACGTCACAAGCTAACATTGTGAGCTTGTGACGTTATAGGGGGTAATTTTAAGATTACACTGAACTGATTTTGAACATTATTTTACCAACAGGAAGCCACGTCATTTGTGAGTGACATAGCCTCTATATTTCAATAGAAAAATGACCTACGCTTGGGATCCCTACCGAAATTTCAATAATATCAATCAAGGCATGATTGCCATAAAATGTATTTCATCGCATGCGCTGCGGAAACTTTAAATGGAATAACAAAAAAATATTGCAAAATATTGAAGAACATATAAATACGTGTGAGAAGAATTTCACGGTATCATATGTTCAACTATTTTGTCAATATAACAACTTTTGTGGAAGACATGTTAACAAAATTGATACCAAATTAACTTATATATATATATATATATATATATATATATATATATATATATATATATATATATATATATATATATATATATATATATATATATAAAGCGATATTTCTGCTCAGGTATCGATTCAGCTTTCTTCATAATTACCATTCATTCTTCTGATTTCATTATATTCCTATTCAACAGATATTGCAGTCTCATGAATAGGAAAGTTATATCAATTGAATATTTCCTATAATCTTCTTTGATTACTACGAGTTGAATTGAAGCATTCCTGCATTTAATTGAAAAATACTGACATATATAATTCGTTCAGTTCCAAAATGCAAAATATTCAAGTTGTAATTCACGTTCAGCGCAAATATGTCGAGGAACATTCCAATTGGACGCTTACGTTCGTCCATTCATTACAGCGTCCATTCCGATAATTAATATATCAAAGGATTCCCAGTTTTCCATTCGAACAGCTCCCGTCTCTTCCTTTGTGAGTGCTCATCCGCTTTCTATCAACAGTCATAAACGACACGATGCGAAAATAGTCGTATTGCTTGTACCGCCAGCTTATATCAATCGTGGCACCCTGATGAATATGCATTCCGGACCGGTCCGAAACGTTAGCTTAAAGGTCGTCCGAATCTCGGAATTGGAGGTAGTAATCGATACGGACTTTAGATATGTAAATCCGAATGCGATATCGAATCAGGAAAGGGGCGAATCCACGACGTGAATAATGCAGCGTGCCGTGCAAATGTATGGGGTGAATGCGGGGTAGGTGTCAGGTGAAAATATGGGGCATGAAATACCGAACTTCCGACAATAGGAAAACAAAAAGTTTTTCCCAAATGGAGTTTCGGCGCTCTTTAATACTTCTCGATTTCGTGTTTCAAGGTAACGATTAGGGGTGGTTTCACACAGTTTTTTGTATCAATTTGTATCTATTCGAACAATTTCTGTTCAAATATATTTTTTATTGGGTACCGAATTACAGATGGATAATTGCGTTGAATTTAGGGTGAGAAAAAACAGACTTTCAAGCACAGTAAAAGCTTTTCATTCGCTTTTCCTTTATTTTTGTATCACTACTCGCGGTTTAAAAAAATGCGACGCAATTTCTATATTGGCGGCAAAAGATTTCTTCATTCTCAGATCTAATCACCATTTTTTGTGATTGGTTCCGAAATTGTATTGTTTTGGAAGTTGAAACTTGCTTAGGAAATAGAATCTAGATTTTAAAGCAGATCTACTTTTAGATAATGCACCAGGTCATCCTCGCAAACTTGAAATTATGCATCCACATATGAACGTGATATTTGTACCTCCTCCCAACACGACGGCTCTGCTTCAACTTATGGATCAAGGGATGATCCAGGCCTTTGAGGTTTTATACATTAGATGAACCATCAAAGCATTTTGGATAATACGGAATGTGGTACTGATATGAATACTATGAATGCTGGAAGAATTTCAACAAAGCAAACTGCCATAGTACGCACAAAATTAAAGCCATATAAATGGATGAATATATATATATATATATATATATATATATATATATATATATATTCATTGAAATCATGCTGAGAAAAACTATGGCTTGCTCTGACTGCAGAAAGAACGAGGAATCTGTGCACATTCAAACTTTGGACGAATTGAATTGAATAGGACGAAATAGGTTAATGAAAATAATGATGATTCCTTTATTCCCATAATAATTTTTATACCTTATTACAGAAAATGATAACATAATAATGAATGATAACTGAATAATGAAAATAAAGGAGATATAACAATTAGCTCAATATAATCTAAAAAAACTGAAATAGTAACTTATAACTGAATAATAGGATCAAATCAAATATTACAAAGAACTCAATCTGAATCGATTCATTCTAGTCAATTTACTTTGTTCACACAACTCCTAATAATAACTTCTATGGAGTCAAAGTGAATGTTACAATTATTGGCAACTCTATTGAATGTAGAGTTGAACTCCATAAATCAAATGGGGGATTGTATTAGTCAGTTGATCCTTGGAGTGTCCAAGTGGAATAATTCTGTAGTACGAGAATTCTGCCTAGGAACACGAAATGTCAAAGCGTACAAGAGAGGAAGACAATCAATACTATTGTGCAGTAATCTGTACAAAAATTCGAGTGATGAATTTCCTTTCCTGCTCTGCAATGAGATTAAACGAAATCCCCTCAATTATTCGTTATGATTGGCTCCTCTCTGTGGATAAACTTTATCCTCCCTGCAAACTAAGAATTTCAAGATCCTTCTCTGAATAGCCTCAAGATGGCGTTGATGGCAAGTGTAAATGGGATGCCAGATCGTGTTGCCATACTCCAATTTCCTACGGATTAGGGTATTAAATAGTCCTACGAATGTTGAAGAATTATCAAAATATTTGCCATTTCTTATAACGAATCCATATATTTTTGCAGCAGATGAAATAAGTTGGGTGATGTGAGGGACAAAGAAAAGCTTCTGGTCGAAGAGTACACCAAGATCTCTCATCTTATCAGAACGAGAAAGAACCTGACCACAGAAAATACCTGACCATTTAACACAAAATACATGCCAATTGAAATAGAAAATAGAACTTTGCCTGCTGCAGAGATCCTAAGAATTAGGGACAACAATGGCAACAATTTTGAAATTAATTGTTCTTACCAGTCCAAATGTAATTGAGATACTGTAAAGTGTTTATGAATATGAATAAGGATACAAATTAACATTCCACATTCACGGTTTTTGTATTCGAGGAATATTTTCCAAACGTGTACCGCTAGAATGAAGAACTCTTACTCTATTAAGATTGTTAGATCGTTCTGCTTGTTTGTCTGCTGGAATCTCATGAAAATGAAAAATCATAAGGAGAAAAAACCAGTTCCATGTTCATAGCATATGAATTTCAGATATTGCCTAACATCAAGCCTTTCGTTGATAACAGTTGAATATCCTATGTTGAAAACATCCAGGAAAGCGAATAGAGGGAACATAACGCACTGTCGTTACGTAACGATTTTTACCGCCCAGAAATTTTTGGTGAGAATTTTGGTTTGGATAACAAATTGAAGAGTTCAACTGTAGTATTATTGAACAGGATCTTGCGACTTCTTGTAATATATTTCAAATTCTTTCACGTCAATTTTCCACTTCCGGGTTATACATTCGTGTTCAGCTTCTGGATTATCCCTCCTTGAGATAATATTCAAATCGACTATTCGAAGTCGATGGTATCTGGATCCAATCGCATCAGGCGCTCGCCACAAATCCATTAAAGATCAATATCCTCAGCAGATGGAGTTTATCTAGGGCTAATAGGAGACGCGTTCTATGCTCCTCCGTTCTTCGATGGCACAGTGCCATATTGGAACGTCGACGGAAACCGGAAGCGAGCCATCACCGGTACGCGGAGTGCATTTATTATTCCAAGTACACTGTACGTTCGCCACTCCACACCATTTCTACCTAATTGATAATGAAATATTCATTGTTTTAATGCCTAACTGCACGATTTCGAGTTTGTTGAGAGCATCAGTGTTTTACATAAACGGAAACGTTGAATCCTTGCTTTTGCTTTAATCGGAAGATATACCAATTGTGTTATCTGTTCGCAATCTGGAACTTAAAATGGACATTGCTTTCCGATTTCGGACTCATATATCTGGTTGTACCCAGAAAGCTATGTGCGGTTTGCGTTTGCTATATCCACATAGAGATTGTTTTCCACAGGAACTTAAAATTTCACTATGCAACGCCTTAGTTTTATCGGCTTTCACTTACTGTTCGCAGGTATTATATCCATGTTTTGATCAAAGTTCACTACACAGAATACAGAAGTTCAAAATAGTTGTTTCCGTTTTATTTATGGGTTAAGAAAACTCGATAGAATAAGTCACAAATTGAAGGATGCCAGATGGTAAAATATGCACGATAGATTCAAGTTGGCTGCTTTGGTTTTATAATATACAATATAGTAAAAACTAGACAACCACCATATCTCTATAGGAAAATTAAATCCCGGATTGATGTGCATACTTCGAATACATGAAACAAAGGACTCATATCGCCTCCTCTACATCGGTTGGCCATCTTTGAGAGGTATTTTTCATATTCTATCTACAGATATTATAATCAGTGTATTTCATCATCCTTCCAAGCTTTCACTTCGTCTGTATTTAAAAGAAAAATTTGGGAGTATCTTTTTGAAAATCAATAACATTATCTTACATACTACGACAACTGTATCTCCATTTGTATTTTGTTATACTTTTGAATTTCTCTCACATAACAAGAAAACTGTACCTCAATTTGTCAATTGTTATACTTTTGTAGATCAATAACACTATTTAACGCTCTGGGACAACTGTACCTCAATTTGAAATTCGTTGTTTTTTTTGTACAATAATCTCTAAACTGTTATCTGCTTAAGAATGGTTCTATTTAGTTTTTTATAACTGATGTTATAAAATGATTATAAATAATTGATCATTGTTTTGAGGTTCGGCTAATCAATTGAATATGAAGATTTTGATATTGTAGATTCAAATTATTATATTTGATTATGGTTTTCTTCTGCTATTATTAGTTTTTGAAACTGTATATTCATATTATTATTGGTATTTTCAACTAAACTTTGTATTTTATCCATTCATTATTATATTGAAGGAGTTGAAGTAACTAGGTAACTAATAACTGTATAAGTTAACTAGAACTATAAGTGTTATATTTCTGATTTAAAGCCACCTCAGGCATGATAATAATGTGGGTTATGAAACATTGAACATCACAGAAATGGAATAAAATGACATATGTATTTCACATGTCCCTTTTGACATAATCATGTTGCCGATCATCAGAACACTTTATTTGTCGAAATTTTTCTCATTAATAGGGTATTTGACTCCAATAAAAATATAGATCAAAATATTGTTAGGTTGATAGTAAATATTATTTTAAACCAATATAACCATTATATTCTTTTGAAATATATATGATTTTGAAAGAAATCAAAAATAAAAATAAAAATAAAATAATTAAAATTCCATATTTGATCACGTGATCGAAAACGCGCTGGATTGGCTATATCGCGAGTGACGTCAGCGTGCAGGAAACAAAGCCAACAGTCTTTGTACGTTTGTGTTCGATTCCTGGTTAAATTAGCTATTTTATTTCTAAGAGACAAAACAGAGAAATTATTTCGAATAATTATAAATATATATTATATGAGGTAGGAGCAATTTTGTTGAAGCTGATAGCAGAAATCTCCCAAGAACAGAAGCTGTTATTGTCGGACAATTTTTTGAAAACAATCCTGATTTTTATGCTCCAGAATTAAAGAATGTAAGAACAGCACGGTAAGTTTTACCCTATATTGATATAAATTATACTTTAAATGGATGAATGTTTTCGAAAATGCCTAAAAAATTTACTTAATATCACAAGTATTTCAGGTTATTTGATAAATGACCTTTCAATACTTACAAGCTTTAGTTGTAAATAAATGTAAAATAGATAATGAAGCCTGAAAATTTTACCCATACATTTTTGAGTTTATTTATTTACCAATTTGCTAACCAAAATCATAATAAATTCAATCAAATGCAGTACTCCTTGACTACATTGAACATGTAAGAAATATACTACGATTTCCTTGCTTTAACAGGCCCTCTATAGAAACTTACGGAGACGATGCTGTTGGTTATGTTCGATTGTTTCGGTAATCTGGAATTTACACAATAAAATGTTGGATGTGACCCAAACACAAAGTGAGAACAAAAAGTTGCGAATGAAAATGGAAGTCGTGTCATAAGTAGCCAGTATCATGACTGCAGCTTCAACTGGAGCCCCTCAACCATGATTATAGCTTTGCTGAAACCCATTTGATATTGTTCATAATTTGCCATATCTTTTTCCTTCTGCAATAACAATTTTATCTCATTAATTGACCTCTGGCTGAAATATAACTCACATACATACAATAAAGTATTGAAGTTTGATTATTTTAAATCTTTTATTATACCAAAGTATAAAAATACAAAGATAGAAATAAAATCCAGTTCATTCCGTTCAAAATGAACAATAAAATACGTAATTAATAACCTCAAAATAAAGTAGAATGTATGGAGAAGACTACATATATAACGAATATGATAGAATCAACTCGTTATTTATGTATGAAATATAAGGTAGGAATTATTTACTTGCGTTAAAGTGATCTTCGTACATGAAAGCATGAGGTTTTACCGCTATATCTTTCGGGTTTCTACGAGAGAGAATTAACCACTTTTTCCGAATTTTAGTGGTTGTCGGAAGGTTCACAACCTTTTCTCCGGGGTTTTATTAAATTTGTTAGTACATTGTGGCACTACGCACCATTTATAAGACATATTATTGCAGTGAAGTTATGAAATAGACATCAATCACTAAATTTGATAGTCAACAGTCGTATTACAATATGATGGTTACTGTGTTTATTGCATCGTGACGTCATCACATTAAGTAACCTGTATAGCAGTGATTTGGCGGGTTTCTTATCTATTCAAACTCTCTCTGTCATTTTCATAAAAATTTTAAACATTTGAAGATAATTGATCAAATGGAAATATGCATCAGCTATAACGACTAATTTGAGATGTTTTTGTGGAAACAGTCAAATACAGTCGCTTATTTCAGGAGCACATCGAAAATGAATTTCGATAAATTGCGACGCTTTTCTGGGTTAGCGAATTTACGGATGTGCTCATAAAATTCATCCCACCTTCTCCAAACTTCCGGTCTCGTTCATCAGTTACCAGAGCGGGATCTTGGAGCCGCAGCCCCAAACAAATGTAGATTCGGCGTCATCATTCACGCTAATGATCCCAAACGACCGCGACAAGACATTCCCGCCTAACGGCAACACCGTATAACGGCCGACCTGACGCATGGCTCTTCTGCTGTTGCGAATTTTGGAAGACACTTACTGCACTCGGGGGATCACTTCGCCATTTTTCGAGATCAGCCCGTTCCGGCGTTGCCACACCGTTGAGTAATTGCTGGAGTTCATTTCGACTTAATAATTGATAGTTCGAAATGTCCGTATAATACGGATAAGTGGGTCAAATTACTCAAACTTTTTCATTCGGATGTTTTTCATGTTCGTCGACCGCATTTCATTGGACACAGGAGAGTTGAACAAGCAGTGTTGTTGATAAAGCGGTTTTAATGTATCTTTAAATACAAGAACGAGAGTTTATGTTTGTTTTATGGCTCATGAGGTCTTGAAGTCAATAATTTTGTTGAATGGCTCGGTAGAAAATAAGTGCAAGCCACAGTAAAAATTCCGGATTTTGAATTGTATTTTTATTATAAATTATATTGTTATTGAATTATATTTTTGAATATAAACTCAAATTCAAACACTTGAACTTATGATTTACACTTTATTGACTACATAGCATGACGCGTTTCGTCGTTACAAACGACTTCATCAGATGATTACAGAATAATAACATTTTGAAAAACACAGGTATAAGTATCCGGAAATTTTGGATTCCATGACTTTGGGTTTTACCTAAGATATTCCATTCTGACCTATGATTTCTATTACCTGAAAGGGTATAACAAGGGTGAATTGTTTAATTCTATCTGTTCATTGAGCAAATTTCCAGAATTGTTAAACCGATTTATTTCCACTATTTCCCAATAATCTAATTCAGTACTTCTCTCTATATTGTGTAAAATTTTTGAATTCGTATCAAAAGTATGGTTTTCTGTTAATAAATGGTTAGCATAATTCGAATTAGTTTTATTATGCGCGAAGCTATATTTATGTTTCTGTATTCTAGTACCGAAATTTCTACTAGTTTTACCTATATATATATACCGGGACATGTTCCACAATTCAATTGGTAAACACCTGATTTGTCTTCTCTTTTAATTTTGTTTTTATTGTTCTAAATGTGTCTCGATAAATTATTGTTCGTTTCATATGAAATATTAAAATTATGTTCACTTAAAAAGGTTTTTACTTTTTGACTGACGGTTCCAAAGTGTGTTAAACTATTATATTTACGATTTCTATCCGACTTAAAAGAAAATGGTAATCGTAGAGCTTCCCGATAGAGTTTTTTTGTGAAGAATTTTTGACACTAGTTGGCTTTCATACTTATTATTAATCGCAATCTGTTCAATGATGTTCAGTTCTTTATTGAGATATTCTTCTGATATATTAGTTAATGTGTGTATCATACTTTGAAATGCTGCCATTTTATGTGGATATGGGTGGTATGAGAAGTTGTGTATTACTTACACCATTTTTTCACATCATGATTTAAGATTAGGATTTACATCAAGTAAACGCCAACACTGTTGAATATTTAAAAATTATATTTTTGATGAAGTTCTGTGTTTCTCTAGGTTGATTCAATCAATTAAATCAATAAGTAAATCACACTCCTATCCTTAAATGAAGATATTGAATATTGAATCGATTGTTCAATTTTCGTTGGAGAAATTCTTTGGATGCCATTAATTCGAAATTTTTGAGCAGAAATTCAGTTATAGATTCAGGTTTTGTTTTACTAAATGTGAGGTTGAGGAGTAAGGCAGATATCGTTCATTCATTCTTGTCTTTTTGTTTTTAAACAATAATATCTAAAACGTGGAAAAAATAGAGAACTTATGTCATCATGAAAACCCCACACTATGGTATAATAATCCTTCAAAAATCAATGTTAATTTTGCTTCGCCCGACGTGCCACTTCTCTTGATGAATATAATTCTGAGAAATTTCAAACTACACTTATTACTATAAAATTGTACTCAGAAGTGAGGTATATCACGAAGTAAATTTATTTATTTATCATTATATATTATTATTTTCCATAATTTTTCATCAAATAATATATTTTATCAAATTTTGATACCAATCATAATATTGAAATAATAGTAATCATTATGATGATCAAACTCTTCAAATGAAGTGTCTAATTTTTTCGAATCATATCGATTCACGAAATGCTTGTGCCGTTCAGATAAAGAACAATGACACCCTATATTATTGCGTTCCAAAAAACCAAACCTACAGTAATGTGCTACTGTAAATTCTACGAGCACGAGGTGTTGAAAAATCACTTACTTGCCTCATATTTTCATCATTTTCTGGATCACGTTCGGAAAAGCTGCACACGTGCACATAATAAGTCAATATCGTGAAATTCGATAAATTTTAAATTGAAGAAACCGCACAAAACCTTTCTGCGTTATTGCATTTCAGCTGTTATAAGTCATTATTTTTCCCATTTTAGATTCGGAATAACAAATATTTCACCGAAAGTATACAATATTGCTGGTAACGCAGAGGCGAATTGAGGTTCTTTTCGTAAACTGCAATGGAGAAATTAAGATAATGATGAAAATAATATTCATTCAGTTAAAGCCATATGAAAACTAATTTATTTTGAACAGTCAGTTTTTAATTACATACTTATCTCATTGTAGTTGAATATAAACTGAAATTGAAACACTTGAACTTTTGATTTACACTTTATTGACACTTATAGACTTAGCATGACTCGTCTTGTCGTTACAAACGACTTCTTCAGATGCTAACAAAATACTGTATTCTGTTAGTATTCTCTACAGTATTCTGTTAGCATTTGAAGAAGTCTGATAACATAGAATGGCGAGTTTCGTCGTTACAAACGACTTCTTCAGATGCTGACGTAAACAGAATACTGACTAACAACAAATTTGTCAAAGCAGGTATAAATAACAAGGAAGTTTAGATTTCTATGAGTCTGGATTTTACCCAAGACATTCCATTCTAAAATATAATTTTTTTGCTTGAAAAGATTTAACAATGGTGAATTGTTCAATTGTATCTGTTCATTGAGCAAATTTCCAGAATTTTATGGCAATTTTTTCTACTATTTCTCAAAAATCTGGACTACTTATCTGTATTTTATGTCAAATTTTGAATTTCGTATCGAAACTGTGGTTTTCTGTCAATAAATGGTTCTCATAATTCAAAATGCTTTTGTTATATGTGAAACTGTATTTATGTTCATGGATTCTAGTGCCGAAATTTCGGCTTGTTTTAGCTATGTATATTACGGGACTTGTGCCACACTTCAATGCGTAAACACCAAATTCATCTTCTCTTTGAATCTGCTTTTCATTGTTTTTGATGTGTCCTGATAAATTATTGCTTGTTCTGAATGAAATATTGAAATTATGTTTCTGTAAAAAGGTTTTGACTTTTTGACTTGGTGTTCCAAAGTATGCTAAACAATTATATTTCCGATTTCTATCAGACTGATAGGGAAATACTAATCGTACAGCTTTCTGATGAATTGTTTTGTGCAGAACACCAAGTGAAGAAGTCAAAACCTTTTTACAGAACCATAATTTCAATATTTCATTCATAACAACCAATAATTTATCGCGACACATCAAAAGCAATAAAAGCAAAATAAAAAGAGAAGATAACAAATCACCATGTTCACATCTTTTCAGGCAATAAAATTATATTTTAGAATGAAATATCTCGGGCAGTATGAGTATTGCCCAAGATATAACCCAACTCATAGAAACCTAAAGTTTCCTTCGTATTTGTACCTGTTTTGACTAATTTGTTGTTAGTCAGTATTCTGTAAACATTTGAAGAAGTCGTTTGTAACGAGGAAACGCGTCATGCTATATTACCAATGAAAGTGCGATCAAAAGTTCAAGTGTTTGAATTTCGGTTCATATTCAATCATAATGGATTTATATCAAGTAAACGCTAACACTATTCAATATCCCATTATTTTCAATATACTTCTGCAGCTGAAGCTCAAATCATAGTACTAGTTTTCAATATACTCGAGACTATTTTTATATTCAGAAAACTTACAACTTCAGATGGATGAACTATCAGTATTTCTGGTATTATATTTATGTTGAATGTTTATTACATTACATGAGCATGAAACCACTGATTTTTCATTTCAAATATGAATATATAGCTATCAGGGAGTACACTGTTAAACAGAGATAAGTACCAGAGCGTTAAGCAAATTCCAACTAGGGTATAACACTTTGAAATTCTTCGCACGACCCTATCTGTAGCTTTTGTACTGTCGAAGTTTTCCTTAGTCGAACCAAATTAAAAAATAGAGCAGTATTCCGAATGTGACATTATTATTGATTTGGTCAACAATATACTTCAAATATAATGATCAACATGATTGTTAAACCTCAATTTTGCGTCTCACATAATGCCTAAATATTATTTGTCTTCGCTCGTCATTTATCTCTTCAATAATATTCATGATTATAATATAAGGAGAACAATAACGGAACTAAGACAGTTTTTGAGGTATACCTACATCCAATTTCATGCTATTCGACAGCATGCTCTTAAAATCAACTTTTTGTGTTCGAGAATTTCGATGCTGAAAAACGCTTTATCTATTCTAAAAGGAAAAGTCTGAAAATAGGAGTTGTCTTCATCACGAGTAAAGAATGATGAATGGTCTAACGTTTTCGTGCAAGAATAGATAATTCGTGGGTTCATTCATCTCGTTCTAAGGTAGTATATTCAAAATCTTTGAGATTTCGCACTGATTTTCTATTCACAATTAATGATGGAAGCGAGTCAGATTGGAGAATTCAGTAAAGCTGTCGACATGAAACCCGTGATGTAAGATCATGTGGGCCTCCCAGCATGTTCAGAATCTCAAAGTTTCCGTACATTAAGATTCTTTCAACAATTTAGTAATTTAGAATTTAGTGCAGCCGTCGAGATAATTTTTAGAAATATGGTGTGCTGTTTCCTAAGTATAAATCTGAGAATGTGATTGAAAGTAAGAATTTTAGTAATGCACAATAATATCGATTCAAAGTAATCGGTACTCCTGATGCTGAGGGGCTCCAATGATCTTAAACCAAGGGCTCCACTTCGATGGTTATACTAAATTTTTCCATCTGACCCGGTTGACAATCTGGCTTTCTTGGTTGTTTAGCTTCAGCTTCGACTCGTTTCAATGTTAAAGGATCCGGAGTATAGCTCCTTTCGTGTTTGACTGCCTCTTGATAGATTTGATGGTTCTCTTCGTTGCTAGTCTTGTATTTTCAAACTGAAGGACCTGGACTGTGATCCTTGCGTGCGTGACGGCCCCGCGATAGACGCTGATGGTCCTCTTGGTTGCTTGTCATGTATTTTTTGTAGAAGGGCCTGGGTTGTGGATCCTTGCATGTGTGATTGCCCGTCCGTAGACGCTGATGGTCCTGTTGATTGCTAGTCTTTTAGTTTCTGTATTGAAAGACCTGGACGGTTTATTCTTCCGTGTTTGACCGCCCCTCTATAAATTCTGATGGTCCTCTTGGTTGCTAGTCTTGTATTTTCTAGTTGAAGGACTTGGACTATAGATCCTCTTGTGTGTGACTGCCTCTCGATAGACGATGATAATCCTCTTGTTTGCTAGTCTTGTAGTGTTACAACTGTAGCTCGAAGGACCATGTCTAGAGATATGTAGTGCTATTTCCTCACAAGAAAATTTCTCCCTGACAAGGCTTCAATCTGCCCACTACTTGTCAGGGGTTTAATTAGTTGCCGACTGATGGACAACCAATTTAAGGCCCAATTCTCCATACTCCTGGATGGAAGTATGAAAGGATTGGTTGCTGACAAGGCCTCAATCTGCCTACTCCTTGTCAGGTGAATGAGTTTTCTTATGCACAACTGATTTTATTAAGATGATGGTAACATGTTTATACATAAATTCAAACTGCTTAATCACTAAAATAAAGTGCATAAAACTCATGCGAGTGTGGTGAACCTATGATATTCGCAATAGTTAACTTACTTATTGCCTAATATGATAAAATATTATCTTATTCTAACTCTTCAATCTTTCAAAAGACTCTTCTAAGTCTTCAACATTTTTAACATAGTACGTCTCTGTACTGATATTTCCTCTGCTCTGTTGTTTATCTCGAAGTAAATTATAAAAGTTCAGCTGAATATAGAATAAATTCCGAAAGTAACCAAGTGAAGAATGTAACGGTACGTGAATGTTGATAGTTCTTTCAAACAATAAAGTATATTTTTTGTTCTGTTTTCAATTCATTTTTCCAGAAATCGGGAAATGGGTTCTTATATCGAATTGAGATGAAATTTCAAATCAGCATTGAAACCAAACAAAATTACTCTTTCTACAGCTGATATTCGACGAAAACATTCAAAAGAGAGTTTTCAATCATACTTTCGACGTCGTAACGATAAGCTTTAACTTTCTCAAATTTCGTGAAGTATTTATGTACTGAAATATTACAAATATTGAGTGAGTTGAGTGAAAATTCAAAGTTGGAATGAAAGTTGAATATTTGTGTTTGTTATATTATCGTATTAAGGAATCCTGATTATTCTAGGTACAGATGGAGCAGGGGCAAATGTCGATGCATCTAAATGGAACATGATACAATCCTTCATGAATTCCTCAGCTTTTCATTTGATTTAGAATTGAATACTTCTGCAGAATATGTACAATAAACATTTATGGAATTTCAGTTATTTCAGTTTATGGAATATTCAAATCTTGGTTCACATTAAATGTAATTTCGAAAGTTTTGACTAGGTATATATTATTGGAAGGATTATTTTCCATTAGGAGATCGATTGAACATGAGTCCATGATTTCCAGTGTTTTTACTTCAGCTTTTTTGCCTCCGAAAAACGCTTCATCCTCTCAGAATGCTCTGTCTATGTTTTCTCGAACTTCACGTGTGCGATCGTACAGCCACACTCTGTGCAAACTCCAATTTTATTATATCGACCTGCTGAAAAACGTTTTGGACCTCATTTAACCAATCTGCGCCGCTTTTAATCTTTGTTAGAATATCGTGTAGTTACTGCGATATTCTGGACTGTTTCATTATATAGACACCTGCTTAACATTTCTAGTCGTTTCCTGATTTCATTCATGTTTCTATCTGTCTGTTAATAAAATCGTTTCGAGGTCTTTCCATATAATGTCATTTTTTTCATTGGTTCATAAATCTTTCTGAGAATTTTTCGTTCTTATTTTATTGTTTTTTTTCTCTAATTCTTGAACGGAGAGAAATAGTCGAAATAAGGTCGTCTCATTAGCGCAGTAAGAGAGTGACGGCCCTCACGAGGGAGATCTGGGTTCAAATCCCAGATAAGACATGGATATTTGTGTATGTAAATGAGTTTCAGCGGTTGAATTAATGAATGATATAAATGTCCAAAGATGACGAACCAAAAAAAAATAATTAGTTGTCATTGTTTCATCTTTTGAAATTATAGTGTTAATTTTCCTGAAGTATCGGCCCAATCGATTTGTGACTCATTTGAATTTCTAATAGTTGAAAAAAGTTTCAATAGACAAAAGAGAATTTTTCCTCAACAAATATTCACACGTTTTATAGTTTATGAAATCATTTTCATATTCACTCCACTCAATGATTCATGGATTTTGATATATTTCAGATATCTGAATTCTCCATATCTATCGAAAATTTTCATACATAATGAGCCGAAAATTCCCTACCCTACACATATTTAGAATACTTCAAAATTCCATTATCTATAATAAACACCATGCATAGTTCATATTTGATTTATATATAATCAGACATATTAGATAGGTTCATTGAATTAAATAATCATGAGTATTCAGGCAGGAACAGTGATGTGCCTGTTATGCCTACACATAAAACAGCTAAATTTGAGTGCTTACTCTATTGAATGAGATTGAATTCTCGCTTAATTTTTGGTGAAAAATATTAAATTAAATTAAACACTTGACTTAATGTTTCACGATTATATTCAACAATAACAAATAGTCAATATGTTTCGTATATGAGTTCATCTTCAAGACTAAACTAAAATAATGAGCGAGCAACAAGTTTAAATCTTCAAAATGAACGTAAGTAGGGCTCGTATTTGAAAATCGACCTGTTCATTTACGATATCTTCTTTTTTCTTCCAAGAACTACATATTTCTATTGTTTTATGTATGATGTATATCTATATATTATAGCAATAGAAATATGCAGCTCTTGGAAGGAAAAAACAGATGTCGTTTAGCCTTGTAAATGAGCTCATGCTCAAAACATGTTGACTATTTGACATTGTTAAATATAATCGTGAAACATTAAGCCACGTGTTCAATTCAATTTAATATTTTCTCTATTCTCAAAGTATTGAAATCTTCAACCAATTATCGTCGAATTTGAAGTACTGAATGCTCATTTGTTCAAGAAGAGAGTTGAGTTTCCGCTGTTAACAAAGGCTTACTCAAAGTACTCTGCCACATAAAGTGTGGTAAAGTACTTTGAATACTCGAATGTAGACAGTAACAATAAATCAGTTTTTTTGTATCATATGTTTGTTTATTCTCTCAC
Source organism: Henosepilachna vigintioctopunctata (assembly GCA_030704895.1). Classification (NCBI taxonomy): domain Eukaryota; kingdom Metazoa; phylum Arthropoda; class Insecta; order Coleoptera; family Coccinellidae; genus Henosepilachna; species Henosepilachna vigintioctopunctata. The sequence goes on from JARQZJ010000113.1 coordinate 535,932, forward strand.
GCGAAATTGAACCAAAAGTTATGTCGACTGAATTAAAGATCAGATTTAAAACCGAATTCTGTCCTTTTGGAGCATTGTTCTCGATTATAATTATTAGGTTTATTGATAGAAGGAATATAATACTAATAATAAAGTTTCTTTATTTCAAATAAGTGAATACACAAACAATCTCTGAACTCTCTGAGAAGAAATTTGTGTCAAATATCTGTATATACAATTATTAACAATACAACGAAGAATGGCCATGTCCTTACACATGTACGTGATAATACTCCAAGAACTTTTTAGAAGAAGTTCGTTGGTAACTAGCAGCCTATACAGTCAACTTGTACCTGATTTTGTTCTTTTCTGATCTGATATTGAGAGGCAAGGAATTGAAGTATCTAAGGCAGGTTTATTCAGGTCCATTCTCCATATGTGTAAGTTGATGCTCTGGATCAAGAAAGTTTTTCGCTCTCAGCTCAAACAGTTGCAAATTTTTGAACACAAAAAACAGATTTTCTTGGATGTGTATCGCTGTTGCTATGAGTAGACAGTTTTCTTGAAAGTTGCCTCTGCAGGAAGAATCAAATTCTATGCCCACAAGGGCTCTTTTTCGCAGAGCGTTCATATTTCTCATAAAACTACTATTATCGAAGAACATAGTCCATATCAAAGTCTCGATTCGAAGACCTGATAAACCACCCTCAACACCAGCCAATTCAGATATTCATCACCTCCAAAGAGAAGCAGACAGACCTCAGATTATTACAGAGCTGTGCTATGTGTATATCCGATTTCATAAACTCAGCAATATAAATATCAAGGAATGTTGACGAGTTCTGAGCAACAATAACGTGATTCTTTGTTTTGATTATTTTAGCAGTTGGAATATGAGTTAGCTGTCTTGAAGAAGGTTGCAGTAGTTTTGTTCTCATTCATATCCATTCGATTCTTATTGAACTAATGCTAAGCCTGCAGAATGGTGATATCCACAGCTTCTGTCAAATCCGACAAATTATCACCTCTTACTACGAGACTCGTATCATCTGCGTTAATACAAACAGAGATATATGTTTTGTTTAATACGATAGTTAGGTCATTTATGAAAATTATGAAGATTATTGGACCCGTAATTGAACCTTAAGGCACTCCAATGTATTGATACTGCCTTCGAGAATACCTATGTCACTCCATCCCTCAAAGGTACTTTTTGACTTCTGGATGATACATAAGATTTGAACCACTTGAGTGTAGTGTCCCTTATTCCATAGCTCAACATTTTCTGCAAGATTAATTCATGGATCAAACTGTTGAAGACTTTAAATGAATCAATGAACAATTGTCAAAATTCACATCCTTCACTATGTACAAATATGTACAATGTGCAGGATGTTCTATTATACACTTCGCTGGAGATGAATCTTTCCGTTTCACATTATTGTGAAACGAAACATTTCCACAAATTTGTTGATTGGAATTGTCATAAATATGAAAAATTCAGACTCTCTTTTCAATTTACCATATTTGAATGAAAGGATTCTCCAGACTGAAGTCCATTTACCATAATCTCGAAACTACTGAAAAACCTTAGTAGCAAATTGTGAGAGATGTTTTTTCTATTGCGATCTCCAACTAACATCATGTTCTTTCACGTTTTTGTCACGTTGTCGTTGCAATTGTAGTGTACGATTGTGAGCACTACTGTGATGTGTTTTGTTTGTACTAATGTGCTCATGAAAACATAGATCACGCATGGTGAATATGTGCATATATTGGTTCAGTAATCGGTTCATATTGTGGTGTTATTCATATCAGTATGGGTCTTATCGATATGAATGCCGAAAGGCTTGAAGAAGTTAGAGACAAAGCTTCGCACAACCTTTACGCTATCACTAAGTCAGTCAAACTACATTCACAACTTTGCAATTTATATGCTGAACATGAATGTAATCCCACGTCTGAATATTCACGTTCATCGTCATAATGATTAGTGGAGTTCCCTTCTCAAAGCAGCAAGCGGAGCGTGGTGCAGAACAAATATTACCACCCGACATTGAATGAAACTTACGCTATCAACTTTAATGTAGTTGAAAATATCAACAAGAAGATACACAGTACAGATTACTTTGGAAACGCAACAAGGCATGATGAACTTTCGAAGCGTCAGATTTGTGTTCCTCATTTCTCAAAATGACAAATTTGATGTCGAGTATCTCGTCGATTCAGCAAATTACGTCGTATTTGAGAAGATGAAGAGAATACGTTCTAATGTCAATTAATACACTAGTATTCTTGATACCCTAATTACTCATTGAATCAGATCACATTTTGATGAAACTACACATTGAATGAGATGAAATAGGCAGTTTCTCTTCATAGAAAATAATTGCAATTACAGCGGTGCAAATATAATCGAAGTAAATTTATTCAACCGTGAGAATTGAATAATATTTTGAATGAAAAATAGTTTATTATTTTATAGCAATATTGGTTGACCCAGCCTTCGTAAGGTCCAACTGACAACAGTCAATGAATGGAGTGATGAGTTTTAGTAGAACCTGATTGAAGGTTTCAATTAACGTAATGAAATGAATAAAATTTTATAATCATGGCATAATAAGCAATGACACGGTTTATGATACTTACATAATTTAAAGGAAAAAGTTACTACCGCTCTCACTCTGTCATGAGTTTCAGCGATGAGTCATCGTTCCGCTTTCATATCCATACTTTCATCTTCAAACGTTTAACGTCTTTTTTTCAATAACTTCATGTTCTCATTGATGAATATCATGTTTAAATACCCAATATCTCGTTCTGGACGGAGACATATTCGAAAATTCAGAAATTAAAAAGATCGTTGCAGTCTTTCTTAAACTATAAATGGTGTAACGTGTAACTAACACGACTTTCATTGAACAAATATAGACGATAAATATATATTAAGCAGTTTCAGAGGATTGTGCAACTAACACTCTTTATATACGAATATTATACATGAATTTCATATATATAACTTGCGTATAAGTTGCATTCTTTTTTCCTATTTCCTCATGTTTTTGTATATGTAATTTCCTATTATGCCTTTGGTTTAGTTGTTCTTTTGTAGATGTTCTCCTGATGAAGGCTATTGATCAAAACCCAAAAATTAGGAACTTACGATAATAGATGATTAGTCCACATACCGCCAACTCGATGAATCATTGAATAGTCGATAAATATATACTATTAACGCATCCTTTCGACATTTGAAAACTCTGAAAAATTTCCAATGAAGAGAGGTGTCAGACCGGGAGACCCGCTTTCCGCAAAACTGTCCCAAGCTGCTTTGGAGTCTTTGTTTCAGTAGCTGTACTGGAGCAAGAAGAGAATCAAGATGAATGGCCGTTACCTTAGCCACTTGAGGTTCGCTGACGATATAGTCCTGTTCTCCCACGATGCTAACGATCTTGAAGACCTCATCAATGAACTGGGCATCGCGAACAAGCGAGTAGGTCTGATAATGAACACCGCAAAAAGAAAGATGATGTTGAACCCTTTCTTCACCAAAGAACAATTGGAGTTGGACGGATCCCCAGACGGATTAGAAATAGCAGAGCCTTACATATATCAGGGACAGATTGTCTTGGGAGACGAGGATATTACACCGGAGAGCATGCAAAGAACCAGAACACCCTCAGGTACAGTTGGCCGACTGAAACACAAATCAGACATACCACTATCGTGAAAAAAGTCAAACTGGAAATGGGCAGACCATCTATCCCAAACAAGAGAGGAGCATTTGTCAGCTGTGGTTAGTGATTGGGAGCCAAGATACAAGGTGGGACCAAGAAAGCACCCTCACGATCGATGGGAAAGGGACCTTGTGTATTGGCTGGCCCTTGACTGGAAGAGAGAAATTGCCGATAGGGAATCTTGGCAAAGACAGAGGGAGGCCTTCGTTCAGCAGTGGACGGACAGAAGCTGCTGACCGTGTATATATATATATATATATATATATATATATATATATATATATATATATATATATATATATATATATATATATATATATCTTGAAATTGAATTATTGCCTGTTTTAGATATTTTATTTTGAAAGTTTTAGCAATAACAGGCTTTTTTGATATGAAAAAGTTTATTTTTGTTGACGTTTCGTTGTTATATTACAACTTTCTATATATAAAAGTTGTAATATAGCAACGAAACTTCAACAAAAATAAACTTTTTCGTATCAAAAAGCCTGTTATTGCTAAAAACTTTCAAAATATATATATATATATATATATATATATATATATATATATATATATATATATATACACATATATATATATATATATATATATATATATATATATATATATATATATATATATATATATATATATATATATATATATATATATATATATATATATATATATATATATATATATATATAATAGAGGCTTTTCCAATTGCAAAATATTTATTTCTGTTGACGTTTTTCGTCGACATTCATTGGTATGAATATCGATCGTCTGATTTTAGTTTTGAAAACCAACACAGTCCATTCAATGATCGAAATTCTGGAAATAATGTTTCTTTCATTTGAGTCGCCAGGCTGACTATGAGTTTTCCAGAGATTTCCTCATTGTTATGAAGACTAAAACTCTCCCGATTTGTATGCTTAGACAGAAATGTTTCTCCGAATATTTAAGAGGTAGAAGAACGTAGTTGATCACCAGATAACTATTTGACGTTCGATATCCCAAGCAAATTGTGAGATTTATCTATTCAAGTCTGACAATGTTGGAGTTCTCCCGTGAACGTAAATTAAGACTGTTATTGCTGATGATATCATAAAAACTATGGAGAAATGTGAAAAAGCTTCCTTGCGGAATATTTTTTGTAACTTTCACCGGATAACTTGAAAAATCATTCACTACGAGACAGAAAACCTCCAACTTCGTGAGTTTCTCTAGAATACCCTGGCGATCGAATTAATTTGAAATCTGCGAACTTGTTGTACATCAGAAACTTCCATCCATTCGGACTCTCCAGTTTTGCGAAGGTCGGGCATTAATCTCGACTTGAAAAGTCAGGTTATTTTATCTGTGACAGTTCCTCTCCGACATGCTCGCACGGAGATAAAAATCTGCGATGTTGATATGACGCACAAGAGACGTTCCGAGTTGGAAGTGCGACGTCGACTGGGACCGAAGTTACGTCGGATTAAGCCTCAGTCCGGAAAAATTGAGTGTGAAATACGGGTCTGGGTGCAACTAACAACTTGAAACATGTTTATGCCAAGAAAATTCCTGAAATGGGAATTTGACATCTGAGGAAATTGCTTTAAAGTGCAAGTCTTATTGCCGGTTGGTTACAATGTATATCTCAGTTACAGATGGAAAGAATATGTTTTCGTAATAGAGATTTGATGTTCCATATGTTACTTTTACGTATGCAGTTTGAAGCGATATTATTTCATTTTGTAGAAGCCATCGCCTTCGTATATCTCCGCCTGCATCAGAAATATCGTCTCATCTCTTTCCAGACATAACTCGTTCACAGAATGCAGATTTACGAATGGCATCAGATAAATATGTTTCATATTTGGTGAATGATTTCTATACCACAATGCGCGTTTCTTCATTACACTGCTCAACAATGAAATTGTTTCGGTCTAAAAATCGATCCTATCATATGTCTTCTGGTTTACTGAATCCAAAAACGACCATTATAAGAACCGATCAGCTCCGGTTACAGATTAAAGCTACTTTTTATATTTCTTCAATTTGCGGAAAGCTTTTTTTTCGAAATTGGCAACATTGTTAATTCTCAAAATATACATTGATTTTATTCGTCAAATCATAAGTTGGCTGCCAAAAGATTACTAAGTGTTATACCATTGCGGTAACACTGCAATTTATAGTATTTCGTGCATATCATCTTGTCATGGAGTGTTTTGAAGAGAGACATCAACATGCCACGAAAATATGTAAACTCAGTGGATAACTTTCGTTACATTTGTGGCGAAATGACGTTTGCCTTACAAAAACGTAGATCGACTCGTCTTGTGGAGACTGCAAATATACATTATTTGCGTATGAAGGTAGGAAACCATAATAAGCCGTGGCCTCCACACATAAGTTGCAATTCCACATAGGTGATTGCTACGTTTTCTTGACTCCGTCTATAAAAGCAAGATTGCGAATGAAAAAAATTAAAACAGTTAAATACCCGAATCCTTCATCTCAATTCCACATTCTGACAATTCACCATTTTCTACTCTAATCCAGACTTATGAGTTGGACTCAGACAATGAGGACAGTGTAGAAAAACATCTCAACGAGAACTAAACACCTTATAATCCTGATTTCAAAGAAGAAAAAGATGATCAACCGCAAAAATTGAGTAAATCGTAGTTCAATTATCTCATCAGAGGTCTTGATTGGTCACAGGAATTGGTAGAACTACGAAGATCAAGGAAACGACAGTGAAATCTCCTGCGGAATGATGAAATATTGAATATGAAACATGGTCCAACTGAATGGAGACTTTTCAGGCCCCTCCAAGCTTAATTTGAAAGCTGTGTTGCTTCATATGGAAACTTATTGGCCATGCGGTCAATATGGCAGACCTGCTATATATCTGGAATATAAGTGGCAAATATAGAGTGATTTGAAAATGATTGCTACACTTTATGTTTGTGGAATGGTAAGGATAGAAAATCACATTATATTCAAGCCGATTGACCTGCAAGAAACCTCAAACCTAGTGAGAAAAATGAAATTACCGAACCATTCGTAGATCCAAAAGAAGTTCTTCTTGCACTCTTACATATCAAGCTGTTCTTGGTGAAGAATTGTCCCTGACTGCACAATAAGAACTGAAAGTACTTAAGGAAGAAAGACTGCCAAAAAAGGCCAGACTGCAGATACATAAGAAACAAATAAATTTACTAAACTAAGTGATGCAAAGGTCAAGGTAATTGCAAAATATAGAGCTAATGAATATTTTTCTTTGTCATATTCGTTTCTTAACTAACATTAGAGAGAATTGACTCATGAGGTAAAGGAAACCTTAATTTTTTTTTGCGCAGTGTTATCTTTGAACTTTTACCCTCCGTTCCGTTCATATTGATGTCCATACACTGTATAGACCGATAACAATTTCGTCCTCAGCTTTTTATCTTGATCATCATTGAACAGAACTTCTCAATTTCAAATGGGTATATTTAAATTACTCATGTAGTTTTTTTCCTGTCTCAAATAACACGCATTTCTTCAATTCATCTTAAATCAACTGAAAGATTGGCCCCAATTGTACAGCTAACAGTCAAAAATTAAGTAGCAACTCCGACAATCATATTGCAATCTTTTCATATTGAAAGTCCACGTTATTATACTTCGGGTTTGCCTGAGTATTTCTGTAATTATTTGATTCGACAGTAATCGAATTTGGGTCTACAGGTGAACACTAGTTCCACACAGCCATTGAGTTTTTAATCTGTATACATTATTCATCAAGCTAGTCATTATAATTTCAACTTCGAAACTAATATTTATGCTGAAACGTTAACACTGCTCTCCAGTGAGTTCATTCATTTCACTATTTTACTTCTTTTATTTTACTTGAAAGTGAACAAAGAAATGAATTTTCAATTGTAGCCATGGAGTAAGGCATTACGTGTTTCGAAAGAAAAAACCTGCTTGTTGAATTAATTCCTTCACTTTCAAATCTTCGAAGTCCTCCTGCTTGTTCGCCAGAAAATTGCGCCATAGTACAGCTTCAGATATTATACCCTCTGAATCAAAAAATTTGAAGTTTTGGTAATAATAATGAAAATTTATCAACAACACATGTAGAAACATTCACCTAAAGAAAAAAAAACGAATTGAATAAAAATAATAATAAATAAAAAATAGTTAGAAGAGAAAGAGAGTATATAAGCAGATACATAAAACGAGATGAAATTCAATTCAATCGAACAAGATATATACTTCAATCAAATGGAACGAACAAACAATGAAAAATTACATTTTACATAGTCACACGTAGTCAGAAGGAATTCATGAAGCCAACGAAATTAAATTAAAATCAATTGTAAGAGTGTTAATATGAAGTAAACAAATAAAACCGAACTATAATTGAAATATTATATATAAAAAGTAATATGTAGAAAACAAACCTTCATAAAAATATCACGACCAACAGATAGCTGGTCAAAATAAACATCACATGGATCGCAACACCCATCAAGAAGATTACATATACAGTTGATAGGAGAACGTGACATAACATTTGATCTGCAGTAATTGACATAAAATTCCTTCTCAGGCCAGGACTTGGTACGCAAATAATCATTTCGATAAGAAATGGCGAGGCAATCGAATTGTGCAAAATTTTTGAGTGAAACGTTAGACAGAACCGTTCACACCTCAACTTCAATAATTCAATTCACAGACTATCAGTTAGGATGAAATGGTCGAAGCCTTTCGGAGGTAAGTGACCATAATATGTGAAGTATATATACCTCAAACATCTTCTTTGAAATACCTTCGAGTCGACAATAGAACTATAAACGCATATTTCAGACGCATATTCCCATTTCCTGCAAATAAAGCAGTGGTGTAGCGTTTTTTTTTTGTGCGGAAGATAACAAAGTTTTCCCAATTTCTGACCAAATGACCGATTCTAGAAGCAGATGCCGCGATACAAATTATGTGTTCAGCGAAAGACATCCTATAGTCGAAAACAACTCCCAGATCCTTGAACTCAACATATTTATCTGGAATTGGATATTGGAATGTATTGCTGTCAGTATTCTGGTCAATGTGTTTTACGTTGTAGTCAACTTTCGGGGAAATGATGAAACTTCACATTTATTGATATTCAGTTTCAATCAGTTGTTGTTACGCCACAAATTAACACTATCTATGGAAGGCTGTACTCAGAGGCAGTCATGACGATTTTGAAGAGCAGCGAATAATTTCACCTGCAAATCAATCTACAAATAGCAGAGGCATGCAGTTATGTTGTGAAGAAATAGTTTTCTTGAGTTCCTGTGATACTATCTTGAGGCAATTCAGAGAAGGTTTTCGAAATTCCTAGTTTAGAGGAAGGATGAATTCATCCGCAGAGAGAAGTCACACAATACGATTTATTAACACCTGCTGACTATATTTGATACAGTTGCTATTGAATGTAACTCTCACTTGTACTCCATTGTAGTTATTATTAGAAGTTATAAGACAAAAAAAATTGACTACAGTGAATAGAATTAGATTGTGTTCCTTTTTTGTTCCTCAGCGACCCAAGCTACCTACATGAGGCAATTGATAAGGCTAAACAAGTTTTATATCGTAACTCATACCCAAGAAAACAAAGATCTTTTGAACACAGATGTGAGGAACACCTAACATATCAAATGAACAACGAAACTAATGAAACTAAAAATACAACTGATAACCAATTTTTACCTTTGTCATATATTTGAAATCTATCGGAAAACCTAGATAAATCTTTCAAAAAACACAACATAGCATGATGTCATGAAGGACATAATTTGCTACAACGTGTCTTCAATAAACTTAAGAGCATCATACCAGACAACAAAAAGACACACTGTATATCAGATACCTTGTCAAGACTGCTCAGGAGTGTATATTGAACAGACAAGCCCACACCTACAAAACAGGCTAGATGGTCACAAACATGATCACAATAACATCAATGCATTAAAAAATTACGATTTGACTTCACCAAAACAAAAATCCTAAAATCCAAATATAACAAGAGAAAACGAGAATATCATGAATTGATGTTTGTAAAAAAACCCTGATGACATTAATAACAAGATATATATATATAAAAGGACTCAGTGAAATTTATAACAATATCCTATGCGCATAGTAACACCGGAGAAACAGATCTAGTGAAACGAAAATTAGTCTCGGTCCGAAAACTTGTTGTTTACGGTTGTGAACGAAATCGTATCGATTGAAAAGTAACATAATTTTTTATTCAAAGTGTTATAATTATTGGAAAGTTTTCTTGATTTGAATATTGTTTCATATTGTAGTAATAAGTTTTGTTTTGGTTCTCGTGGTAATTTTTGATCGTTCAATGTTCCATACATGAGTGTCATTTTCTTTTTTCTTTTTAGTGATGATAATATATTGAGAAACTTAATTCGAAAAAGGCCAAAAAAATGGACCGAAACGGAATGTGCTGAAGACCTTTAATGAACACCCGATACTCTCTTTTCAAATATATATTCCTATGTTATGTTATGTTATGTAATGTTATATATATATATATATATATATATATATATATATATATATAAGGAAATGAAATTTTTCTGTACTTATGGCACTGAATGAAATATTTAAGAAAATGAACCCTATAACGTTCATTTGAAAAATTCAGATTAATCAAGAGAATGTTATAGTAGAGCTACAAATGATGATACAATTGTTTCATCATTATTATGAATCATCAGTCTATATTTAATCTATTAATCAAGAATCGATGACTTTCAAAACGAACATAGGTCCTATACCAAATTGAGAGAAGTTCTAGAGAGTGAAATACTCACGTAGGCTCCCTCTATCGGCGAAAGGACGTATAAACACTCCCTGGAGTTCGTTTTGAAAGTCATCGATTCTTGATTGATAAATTTAATATGGACTGATGATTCATAATAATGATGAAACAATTGTATCCTATTATCATTCAACAAGATCGATGAATTTTTCGAAACGCTCTTAATATTCACTCTCGAAAGTGATGGGTTCGTTCTCGTTGACAACATTTGTGTAGACAGCTCCCTGAGAGTTTTATTTGAAATATTTCGATATTTCGATTGAGAGTCTCAGTATTTACTAGTATTGAATTACCTGTGAATCTTTGAACTAGCTACACTTTTGCCCGCATGGGCGTGATCTGGAGCGATTAGGATGGGATCATTCGTACACATTTCAGACAATTTTCTGTTGTGTTCGAATGAAATATCTACAAAGCGTTCCACTCGCACTCTTGTTGTCATGAGTAGGAATCTTGAACTGCAGGGAGTGTTTATACGGCCGATAGAGGGAGCCTACGTGAGTATTTCACTCTCTAGAACTTCTCTTAATTTGGTATAGGACCTATGTTCGTTTTGAAAGTCATCGATTCTTGATTGATAGATTTAATATGGACTGATGATTCATAATAATGATGAAACAATTGTATCCTATTATCATTCAACAAGATCGATGAATTTTTCGAAACACTCTTAATATTCACTCTCGAAAGTGATGGGTTCGTTCTCGTTGACAACATTTGTGTAGACAGCTCCCTGAGAGTTTTATTTGAAATATTTCGATATTTCGATTAAGAGTCTCAGTATTTACTATATATATATATATATATATATATATATATATATATATATATATATATATATATATATATATATATATATATATAGTAGTGAATACTAAGACTCTCAATCGAAATATTTCAAAAAAAACTCTCAGGAAGCTGCCTACACAAATGTTGTCAAGGAAAACTAACCTATCACTTTTGAGAGTGAATATTAAGTGCGCTTCGAAAAATTTGTCGACCTTAATCAAGAATTGGTGACTCCAATCCCCCATTCCGTTTATGGAGCTTACGTTTAATACAGTTGCTAACGAATGTGACACTCGCTTCGACTGCATTGCAGTTATTATTAGGAAATAAGTGAAAAAGGTTGATTGACTGGAGTGGATATTCAGCTACATATTATCATTTTCTGTGAATGGGTATTATACCTGTTTAAATTGAAAAATTTACTGTTGGTATTATCATTTTTTTCTAGTTCATTTCCCTTATGTACAAAGTTTGCAAACCGCAATAATTAAATTTACCACAAGAATGATGAATAGGAAGTATACATCGAAGTCTTCTCTCAATTTCGAGTTAGTGTCTGAAAAAAACTGTAAATATTAATTTATATATGATGCATATCATCGATGAACTCAATTGTCAGCAAACCTTGACAAATGTTAGCACTGCAATATTCAAATCACGATTCGTCAGTGGAAATCATCAATCATAAATCATAACCTCACTAAACCCAAATATTCATCACGGTTGTCTACTAACATAACCCATCAAGCGAATTCCAGAAATGTGTTAATAGAGCCATCAAAATGTACATAATTGGTACATAAAACGCAGCAATACGTATTAGTAGTATATATATTCCGATGTTATTATACACAGAAGTCGTCTGAGCCGAGAGAATGGAATGAATCAATAACGATGTTATCCGACGCTTGAAATCAGACAGCTACTTTAGAACAATATCGAGATATTTTTATGTTTCTACTATAGGGTTAAAAAAATCAGTGTGAGTAATTTTTTTAGGAACTCTTATAGTCTTCAAATTGTGCTACATGTAGTTGAACTTTCAGAGAAAATGCATAGAGACTCGTAATTGTACCGTGTAACCTGCCACAGTTTCGACAAAATATCGAAACAATCTTGTAGTTTCGAAAATTGAGGTCTACTTCAATCATTGGAAGTAATTCTTTCAGAAATTTTGGAAAGTCTACTAATTTTGGCACAGTTTCACGAATATACGTCAACAAATATACGAAATGAAATTCAGTATACTTAGTCGTTGTTCTAATTCGACAAACATTTTAGGAAATGTCAAACCGGTAGTTTCTACATCATTTTGGTTGACGAAACAGGTGATATTGAGACAAGGTTATTTTTCATTTCGAAGCATGATATTAGATGCTGGTTATTCTTTCATAAGTTCTTCGTAGTTCAATCATAATAATAAAAAAATGGCCGAGATTGAATTCTCGCTCAACTCTTGGTGAAAAACATAAATATATATATATATATATATATATATATATATATATATATATATATATATATATATATATATATATATATATATATATATATATACGGAAATGATGTTTTTGTGCTTATGGCACTGGATGAAATATTTAAGAAAATGAACACTGGAACATTCATTCGAAAAATTCAAATTAATCAAAAGAATGTTATAGTAGAACTAGATATGTGAACGTGTATGATGTGAAGTCTCCATTATCCTTCAAGGGATACATGTTATAGAAATATCGAAATCGATGCCACACCTGATGGAAGTGCGAGACATATATGTTTCTTTCTGCAAGGAGCTCGTCAGTCGCACCACGTCCATCGAAGTAAGGCAACGATTTCATTCCCCAAGTATCTTCTTGTGAGTCCAAGTGGAATACTGAATAGGCCCCTGAAATGCGAGAAGAACAGCGAGCGTGCTACCAACGCAGACTATCAACATTTGAAAACATCATATGATGATATTTGTCAAATAGTCATTGCAACTATTCCTCACGTGGAATTTTGTGTTTAGTTTTGTTCTGTGTTTTTAATCAACATCCAAGTTTGAACATCTAACAACTTGAACTACGCCGTTCTGATGATAGCCAATTAGCTTGAAACATGTGTAAACGGCTGTTTCAAAAACAAGCAAGCTAAATCTCAGGCAAATACCGTAAATTTCTTCACTCCATTTTCATACCTGATAAACCTTGTTCTTAATGTATCTTTTTGTCGATACATAATTTCTGGAAGGTATAAATATCTCATCCCAGTTAGATATTGATTCATTCTAAAAATAGAGTCGTAATAGCTCGTACCAAAGATACTCAATTCAAACCAAAAATGATGTAGATTCCTCACGTGGAATTTTGTGTTGTTTTGTTCTGTGTCTTTTTCTTTTCAATCAACATCCAAGTTTGAACATATAAAGACTTGAACTACGCTTCAGTGATTCTACTACTGATTCAGTCTTCAAAACAGAGTCGAATAGAACTCCAATCAAAGATACTCAATTTAAACCACAAATATGTCGATTCCTCACGTGGAATTTTGTGTTTAGTTTTGTTCTGTATTTTTAATCAACATCCAAGTTTGAACAATCAATAACTTGAACTACGCCGTTCGTATGATAGCCAATTCGCTTGAAACATATGTAAACGGCTGTTACGAAAACAAGCAACGTAAATCTCAAGTAAATACCATAAATTTCTTCACTCCATTTTATATATATATATATATATATATATATATATATATATATATATATATATATATATATATATATATATATATATATATATATATATATATGTATATAGGAAAATACACAGTCAAATATTCTCTCTAGAATATACTAAATAATGTTGAACGATATTCATGGCAGGCCCAAAGAAAATGGGACACATGTGTTGTTTATCTAATACGTGAAATATTTTACTCCAAATCACGTGTTTGAACACATTCTGTCTCGCCGTAAATTGCAACTTTATTGCAACTTGTGTTCTCCTCGCTTCAGGCGTAAATAGAAAACATAAAGTTGAATCTGGCTAGTATTTTGCACAAAAAATCGCCGCAACCCTTGGCTGAGTAGCCATTATTATTTTCTTTTTCGCTTGTATTCTCAACATCTCATTATTCCACCTGCAAGTGAAGTCGTTTGAAAACATTTCTCGACAGGAGAGAAAAATAGAAAAGAAAGAAAATTTAATTTTCTACCTTCAGAAAGACTGAATTCGGTAAATGTTCTATATTGTCTATACTCTATCGAATTTGTTCAACCAGAAATAAACTTGAAAATTTCCATTCTGTAGAATAATTAAATGTGAATATATTGGTATACAACGTAGGAAAGAGTCGTAAACTCCTTTTCTGGTATAATATTTAAGATGAGATGTACACATAAAACCAAAAGTGTTCGAAAAAAATAAGAAAAATGTAATTCTTGTTTCAGTTTCATAATTCAGTTGAAATGAATTCAGGAAAAGAACATAGAATATATTTCTCAATGTATATTCGTTTACTTATCTCGTCTGTTCTGAAATTAGCTCGTCTCCTGTTTTCATTTTGAAATGAATGTTAACTGAAAATTTGAAAATAAAAAAAATTCGATCGTATACTTGCTTCAAAATTTGAATCTCTCAGACAATGAGACCGCAGTGGTTTACGACTGAGAGATCAATAGATAAACGTCTCTCTCGCACTTACATTTCGCTTTCAAGTTTTCAAAGTTGTCTGGCTGAAAAAAGGTTCCTTTCAGTTCAGGTAGCTTTTTTTAATTATCACTTTGATATCACAAAGAATATTTATGAGTCTTGAAGTGCCTCAAATATATCCTTTGAATTGAAATGAATCACTTTGAGAACGTCTGGCCCATCGAAATGGTCTGGCTTCTATATTTTCCATTTTCTTATACTCGTATATTCAGTTCTAACAAATCATTAATTTTTCCTTCTGAAATTGCAATTTCAAGAAACTATTTCTCGGCTGATGTTTACCAGTTTGTAATAGGTCGTCAGCATTGTATTAAGATAACACAGAGAATGTGCTCAGCAAATTCTCAGAATACCTCAAAACCACGAGCTTTGTCATGGCAAAACGATCTGGAATGTTCGAGAGAATTGATGTGGATTGTTCGATAGAGGGAGCTCACATGATTCGTTCAAGAATGAATGTTCTCCTCATTCTGAAAATGGGACCTCGTAGCCAAGGAAAACCCATAGAAACATGAGAAATGACCACCCTCGTTCTCATTTCTTAAAATATGTCAGAAATTCACTACAAGAAAAAATATCGATTTTTCCTAACCAATCAGAACATGATAGATTATATAGTATTTTATGCCAATATGAAACACTGTATAAACTCCTAGAGAATATATTCCAATATATTCTTCAAGTATTTAAACATATTTTATATATATATATATATATATATATATATATATATATATATATATATATATATATATATACATATATTTATATATATATATATATATATATATATATATATATATATATATATATATATATATATATATATATATATATATATATATATATATATATATATATATATATGTATATATTGCCAATAATGAGAGGCGTTAAACAGGGAGACCCGTTTTGCCCAAAAAACTGTTCACAGATGCTGTGAAGTGTATGTTCCAGAAGCTGGACTGGAGCTAGAAAGGAATCAAGATAAATGACCGCTACCTTAGCCACCTGAGGTTCGCTGACGATATAGTCCTCTTCTCGCACAATGCTACCGATCTTCAAGAGCGCATCCATGAACTGAACATCGTGAGCAAGAGAATAGGTCTGGATATCAACACCGCAAAAACAAATATGATGCTGAACCCTTTCTGCATCAGAGAGTAAATGGAGGTGGACGGATCACCTTCAGAAATAGCAGCGTCCTACACATATCTGGCAAAGAATGTCACGGAAGACGGGGATATTACACCTGAGATTATGCAAAGAACCAAAACAGCTTTGGGTACGGTTGGACGACTGAAACACAACTTCAAATCAGATATGCCACTATCCTTGGAGAGCAAAAAGTTTGACCAATCCGTTTTACCAGCGATGACCTACGCCATCGAAACTAGGACACTGAAATCTGCTCACGATACGAGATTGAATACGCTGCTGATGGATAAGTTAAACAAACGTGAATGATGTCGTGGAGTGGCTGGAAAGGTCGAAGTGGAAATGAGCAGGCCACCTAGCCCGAACAAGAGATGAGTGTTGGTTAGCTGTGGTTGGTGATTGGGAGCCCAGAGACATGGTAAGACCAAGAAAGCGCCCTCACGATCGATGGGATCACAAAGGATCTTGTGGATTGGCTGGGCGTTGGCTGGAAGAGATAGACTGCCGAGAGGGAATCGTATTGGACGGAAAGAGGTTGATGATGATGGATATATATATATATATATATATATATATATATATATATATATATATATATATATATATATATATATATATATATATATATATATGTATATATGAATAAATAAATATATATATATATATATATATATATATATATATATATATATATATATATATATATGTATGTATATATATATATATAACATAAAAACCAAATATAATTTCATCCCTAGAATCAACGATCACAAATACAGTTCGACAAATAATAAAAGCAATTCAAAATATTTACATCATTTGTTGAAAGAAATACTTTAATTTCGAATTCAACAATTTCACACAATATTCATGAAAGTACGCAATTGAATTAGCTGTATAGGAAATGATGTAACTCAAAAGACACAAACACTCAGAGAATTTTCTTCTCTTCCTTCTCAATGAATTTGAATTATTCAGAATTGGTGACCCTTCTGAAAATTTGATAGTGTTGGCGTTTACTTGTTGTGAATCCATTATAATTGAATACAAACTTAAATTCAAACACTTGAACTTATGATTTACACTTCATTAACGACATAGCACGACGCGTTTTGTCGCTACAAACAACTTATTCAGATGCTTACAGAATAGTTCTATACAGTATTATTCTGTAAGCATCCGAAGAAGTCGTTTGTAAGGACGAAACGCGTCATGCTATTCAGTGAATAAGGTGTAAATCATAAAATCAAGTGTTTGAATTTAAGTTTATATTCAATTATAATGGATTTACCTTAAGTAAACACCAACACTGTTAAATAGTCAAGTGTGTTAGAATGTCAAGTGTTTGAATTTGAGTATATATTCGACGCTTTTGACGATGAGAATAATTCTGAAAATTATCTCATTTTCATAATTTCTATTTTTGTTTATAAATACTTCAACAGTCAAAGTATTGTAGAATCGTATTCTTTTAGAATTAAAGTACAAATCAATTCAAGTGTTCGAGTTAACTCTTAGTTATTATAATGAATTTGCACCGAGTGAATTCCAATTATTTTCAATATGTGATGTTTATTCACCCTCTAGTCAAAACGTGTCAGATATTTAGGGTGAGATCATATCATATGGTAATATTTATGGTTGTATCTCCGATTTGATTTGGGGATTCGTTGGAAACATTGCCAGCTTGTCTATAGGTCGATGAGCTACGCCCATATGTTTTCACAATCCTTCGTAGTGTTTCGAAAAGAAAAAGGCCTAATTTCTCACAATTTCCAGGATCTCGACTCGACGAAATACGAAAGGGAGGATAGGTTGATAAAAAGTTATCTAACTCGAGGCGACGCGAGAGAAATATGAAAGCGCCCAAAGTTGAAGGCAAGGGTCGCTTAATTATGCGCCCTCATCAAGGTCTGAGACACGTACAAAGTGAACCTGACTAAAAAATATCAGGATAGCTGAGTGAACTATTCTGGAAGAGTTCAAATGGAACAATTCATTCGTTTAAGAAACGTTAGCAACGTTTTAGAAACCTTTTCTGAAAATTACTACAAAAATACATATACAATATATATATATATATATATATATATATATATATATATATTTATGAATGTGAACGGGGATATATATATATATATATATATATATATATATATATATATATATATATATATATATATATATATATATATATATATATATATGTGTGTGTGTGTGTAAATCAGGAAATGAAATTTCTTGTGTTTATGGCACTGAATGAAATATTTAAGAAAATGAACACTAGAACATTCTTTTGAAAAATTCAAATTAACCAAGAGAATATTATAGTAGAGCTAGATATGTGAACGTGTACGATGTGCTGTCTCCATTACCCTTCAAGTGAGGCAACGATTTCTACTCCCAAGCATCTTCTTGTGACGCCAAGGTCACAAGAAGAAGCTTGGTGATATGAATACTCCACAATTCCATCTATAGGAATCATAAGAAAACACTTCTCAGATTACAGACACATCGAGCACCCGTATTTATCTACTAAATTGCAATGTCTATTTGACAAACATCATCTTACGATGTTTTTATATTTCAATAGGTTGCGTTAGTAGTACGCTGCGATTACTCACGTACTACTAACGCAACCTATTGACATTTAAAAACATCTAATGATGATATTTGTCAGGAAGACATTGGAATTTAGTAAATACCTACGGGTATAGAAGATATGTGAAATTTCGATGCTTGATGTGTCTGTAATTTGAGAGGTGTTTTCCACTTATTCCTATAGATGGAATTGTGGAGTATTCATTACTCTACGATCTTTCACTTGGAGTCACAAGAAGATGCTTGGGAGTTGAAATCGTTGCCTCACTTCGATGGACGTGGTGCGACCAACGAGTTCCTTGCAGAACAAAACATATATCTCTCGCATTTCCATTAGGTGTGGCATCGATTTCAATATTTATCCCTTGAAGGATAATGAAGACATCACATCGTACACGTTCACATATCTAGCTCTACTATAAAATTCTCTTGGTTAATTTGAATTTTTCAAATGAATGTTCTAGTGTAAATTTTCTTATATATATATATATATATATATATATATATATATATATATATATATATATATATATATATATATATATATATATATATATATATATATATATATATATATATATATATATATATATATATATATATATATATATATATATATATATATATATATATATATATATATATATATATATATATATATATATATATATATATATATATATATATATATATATATATATATATATATATATGAATATCATATATATATATATATATATATATATAAGTTTGTATATATATATATATATATATATATATATATATATATATATATATATATATATATATATATATATATATATATATATATATATATATATGCAGTATCAATAGCAATGAACAAAGTTCAAGATTTCTGAAAGTGATGCTTCTAAGCTGCTGAACTGATAGTTCCGACAAAGTCATATTTCATGCATTTAACTTTATTGTTTAAAATTTCATACATACATACAGTACCTCTTTCGTACTTTCCAAACTTTTGAAAATGATTATTTTTTTTTCCTGGCTAAAATTGGACAGGATTGACAATTTATGTAACAAGGCACTATTAGAAATTATTCTTACAATTGCTGTGGAGTTTGTTCGAAGGTAATTTGAAGAATCAACAACAAAAGTACATGTCTCTTTTTTCAACGAGTTTCCTTTCTTGTTGATTCCATTTTTATAATGAAATTTGGCTATGGTGTTTCGAAATATAATAATAATAATGATAATAAATTTTTTATTCTCAACAGGTAATAACAGAAAATAATAACAATGTTGAACACATATCTAAATAATTAGAAAAAATATTTAAATGAATAAATAAAGAAAAGATTTAACAAAGATCTCAATCTTATCTAAAAAAAATAGTAACTTATAACTAGATTATAGCATTCAATGAAATATTACAAAGAAATCAATCTAAATCAATTCATTTTAGTCAATTTTCGTTGTTCACATAACTCCTGATAATAAATTCTATGTCAAAGTTAATGTCACAATTATTGGCAACTCTATTGAATGTGGACTCCATAAACCAAATGAGGGATTGTATTAGGGAGTTGGTCCTCGGAGTCTCTAGGTGGAATAATTCTGTATTGCGAAAATTTCAAAGCGGACAAGTGAGGAGGACAATCAACACTATTGTGCAGTCATTTGTACAAAATTAATAATTCAATAATTCACTCAATAATATACTCAATAATTCGTATGATTCACTTCTCTCTGAGGATAAACTTCATCCTCCCTTCAAAGTAATAATTTCAAGAACCTTCTCTGAATAGCCTTTAGATGGCATTGATGGCAAATGTAAATGGGATGCCAGATCGTGCTGCCATACTCCAACTTGCTACGAATTAGGGTATTAAATGATCCTATGAATGTTGATGAATTATTAAAATATTTGCCATTACGTATATGAATCCATATATTTTCGCAGCAGATGAAATAAGTTGGGTGATGTATGGGACAAAGGAAAGCTTCTGGTCGAAGACTACACCAAGATCTCTCGCCTTATCTGAAGGAGAGAGAACCTGACCCCCGACGATATAATCACAATCAATTCGGTCTCTTTTCCTTGTGAAAGAAACAACATTACACTTTGACACATTCAAACTGAAATAATTGTCCTCACACCAACTAGCAGCATGGTCCAGCGCGAGCTGAATTTGAACACAGTTGTCATGTGATCTAACTTCATGATAAAGTTTGAAATCGTCTGCAAACATCAAATGTGGAGAATGCATATCATTTATCAGACCATTTACGAAATTACGAAATATTGAATTTTTATAACAAAAATATAGCTTCTTCAACTCATTGAAATTTGTATTCATATATTTCTCAAAGAATCTTCAATTAAATATCATATATAAATTCTGTACACTACGAAGTAATATGCTGGTTACTCTTTACCCGTTCACAGTTTTCAATCTTTGCGTTCGTCAGTAATGCTGAAATATTTTTCTACCCAATTCATAGGAAAATTTATTCCGTTGAAGTTGACATCTCATTACATTTTGTGAACTATTCGAGGAATGGGAAAACATAATAAAAGAAAATCCCACGAAGATTTTCCGCATTCTTTGCTAACCCTCATTCCACCCTACATTCTTAGTGCTCACGAGACGGAAAATTCTTCGACAAAAAATATGGATAGAGCAAATTTTTTGAAGCGACTTGCAGTGTTAAACGTCTTGTTTATTTTCTCAATAGTCTTATCCATTTCTTATACCAAGGGAAGGTTTAGATAACATCTTTTTATGCTCACTTTGTCCTCGAGGGTTGCTAGATACGACGACTTCCGGTCTCTGATTTACTCTACACATTCTTTCTATTTAAAATCTATTTCAAACCGAAGACGTTGATGCTGAAAACTTGTATCGTTCAATAAGGATTGAAAACTTTTGTGGTAATGTATATTTCGGGGATAAATTTTCGAATTATCAATAAGTGCTCTGAATTTCAGTACTGAAAATTATCACTTTATGCTCATACTGTATCATCACCAAGGTCATCACTTTCTATCTCCTCAAAATGTTTTCACTAATTTATTCAACATTCGAAAGATAACCTAGAAGTATGTTGAAATTAGGTCAACTATAATTAAGATCATTTCTGTTATATCGTAATTGTCAAATACTTTGTTGAAAATTAAAAGAAATTATTTTGATTAACTCCAAAAATTTTGGATTCAATTCAGTCAAAATAATGAATATATGTATATATATATATATAATGAATTGCTGAGAATTACGCAAAATAAACTGCAAATGCACACCTGCGAATGGAAGCAGCCGTTGTCACGTGTTTCGAGCTTGTTGGCTCTCATCAGGAAGGCGTTGCCAAGTTTATGATGTACGGCCTTGAGAAAGAAGGCTTCTGTAAAGTAGGTGTTTACTTTTCACACCTTTGCTGTCTCTGGATTGGAAAAATTGATGAATTACTACGCTTTTGGAGTGACTATGCATCCTCTGCACACCGAGAATTTCAACAATATATGAAAGCGGTTTAACGAGAGGAAAAGTATGCACAGAAGTAAGAGTTACAAGAATAACTCGTGAATGGAAGCAGCAGTCGAAACGTGTTTGAAATTGGTTGGTTCTTATCATTACATTCTAGATGACATTGTTCATGTTGTTCGATCTTGAAGTGAAGCATAACAGAAAAAAAGTCCTTTAAAGGAAGTGACTAATGTTAAGGCTTCTGCATTTATTATCTTCAGATTGGAACACTTGGTGAATTAGTTAACCATTGAGGCAAATTTTTATCAATCAGAAGAATAAGTTTCGAAGCCTCAAATAGGGGTCTCTTTCTTCACAGGAATTGTCTTTCTGTTCGTTCATCTATAATTTTGTGAAACTTGTGTTTGGCTACGCCGTTCTGATGAGAGCAAATGGACTCGAAACACGTGTCAACGGGTGCATAGATTTGCGGTTCATACCGCATATCTGTTCATATCGTTCATATCTTTCTTCAAGATTTATATTTTATCCTGCAATGCAACTTTTTTGCCTATCGAAAACTTTAGAAATTTTTCCTTGTCAAGGTAACTGTATCAAGAAAAATGTTCCTGATAAGGGAATTAAATATGAGAAACCAAATATTTTCATGATTTTTCTGATTGACTTGTTCGAGAGCTCAGTGAAGGCATCATGACCACATT
Organism: Henosepilachna vigintioctopunctata; assembly: GCA_030704895.1. Lineage (NCBI taxonomy): Eukaryota > Metazoa > Arthropoda > Insecta > Coleoptera > Coccinellidae > Henosepilachna > Henosepilachna vigintioctopunctata. The sequence goes on from JARQZJ010000113.1 coordinate 558,912, forward strand.
GGAAAATCAAGATTTCTCAGTAAAAATCCTTCAATCCATTATTCCTGAGAAACCCTATCCTAATTTGCAGATGTGGATTCGATTGAATTATAATAATAATTATAATGAGTCCCTCATTCTCAAGTGGGGCAGGTTTCATGCCCGATTACAGAAAATAATAAATAAAACAATAACATGATGTTGAATAACTAAATAACTGAATGCATAAAATGTGATGAAATATAACAAAGTTTCAATCTGATATAAAACACCACAAAAATCAGTAATAACTGAATAATGAAATAAATTTGAATAATACATAGAACCTACTTAATTCAATTCATTTCATTCCATTTCCCTTGTTTACGTAACTCCAAATAATAAGTGCTATGGAGACAAAGTGAAAGTCAAATCAAACAGCAACTATATTGAATGTAGACTTTATAAATCAAGTGGGGGATTTATTCGCGAGTTGGTTCTTGGAGTCTCTAGATAGTATAATTCTGAGGTATAAGAATTTTACATAATTACACGAATTTCAAACGGAAAAAGAGAACAATCAATACTGTTGCCTAGTAATTTGTACAAGAATTTGAGTGTCAATTTTCTCTCCTACTCTGCAATGAGATTAAACTAAATCGACTCAATAATTCGTCAGGATCTAGTCCTCTCCATGGATAAACTTTATCCTTTCTCCAAACTAGGAAATTCAAGAACCTTCTCTGAATGGCCTTAAGATGGTGATGACGGCAAATATAAATAGGATACTAGATCATGCTGATATACTCCAATTTGCTACGGATTAGGGCTTCAAATACCCTCATAGATTTTGAGGAATTTTTCGAATATTAACCATTGCTGTTACGATACATGAACAATTTGAAGCGAAACTTTAAAAAGCACTATTGAAATAAATCACTAAGAATTTCATGCTGTTCAAGAGTTTTAGATTATTCAATTTTGTATGAATATTTCCGGAAATATATTTATTTTTACTTGTCTAAGTCTTTTCGCTTCAATGTAATTTCGTTCTTCTAGATCTAGGCATGATCATAATATGCCTGAATGCCTAGTATGCCTTTGTCCAGAACATATTATCTCAATATATCCCGATAATTTTCCATAAACTTACATCATGCGTTTTTTTAATCAAAAACAGCAATTATTTTTATACATTGAATTCAGCTTAACCAACATTTTATTTTATTCGTTTTTCGGTTCACACTACGCAAAAAAGACGTGAATTCATATATCAATAACTATAAAAGTCTCGATTATATTTGAAAGTAAACAAACAATTTGATGCTCTCAATGCATTTGTAGTTTATGGGATATAAATATACTTGTTGACGTTGTTTTATTTACAATCTGGGTGAATTATAGCTATTCGCATGAACTTTCTTCTTCATATTATACGGTGAAAGCCTCGCTGGTCGATGGAAAAAGTTTTTATTGATCAAACTTTCTATATATTCGATAATGAAGTCCGTAAATACGAGTAAACTCTATTCCAGAAATCAACAGAACCCCGGGATCCTATTATATGAAGTTTGAAGGCACAAACATTCATTTTGTTGACTTATCTCGACGTTTCGAGTCACGCCTACAAAAGAGCTATAGCTGATATAAGAAACTTTCAAAGTATCTCGTCATGTCTGATGCCGAGCTACACAGATTTTTATTGGTATCGAGGTGTTCAATATGATATTCATTTATTGATGAAATTTTGATTCACATATTTCTAGCATATGTCATCCAAATGAGAATATTGAACCATAATATTTCATTCAATAAAACGAACTGAAAAATTTAATATCAGAAAACTCAAAGAACAATTGAAAAAAAGGACAAAAGCTGTTGAAAATCAATAATATATGTATTAATAATGATAATAATAATTTATTTGGCCTCAACAGGTATAATACCCATTTACAGAAAATAATAACATGATGCTGAATGATGAGTGAAAAATTGAAATGAAAAATATATAACAAAGAGGTCAATCTAATTTGAAAAAATTGTAACAGATAACTACATCATAGCTTTGAAAAAATATTACAAAGAACACAATCTAAATCAAATAGTTTTAGTCAATTTTCTTGGTTCACATAACTCCTAATAATAACTTCTATGGAGTCAAAGTGAATGTCACAATTATTGGCAACTGTATTGAATGTAAACTCCATAAACCAAATAGGGGCTTGTATTAGGGTGTAGGTCCCCAGAGTCTCTAGGTGAAATAATTCTGTATTACGAGAATTTTGCCCAAGAACACGAAATTTCAAAGCAGACAAGAGAGGAGGACAATCAATAATATTGCGCAGTGATTTGTGCAAAATTTTCAGTGATAATGCTTCTCTTCTGATCTGCTATGAGATTGAACTAAATAGACTCAATAATATGTTATGATTGACTGCTCTCTGTGGACAAACTTTACCTTCCCTCCAAACTAAGAATTTCGAGAACCTACTCTGAATAGCCTCAAGATGGCGTTGATGGCAAGTGTAAATAGGATGCTAGATCATGCTACGTTACTACAACTTAATCCGGATTGGGGTATTGAATAGTCCTATGAATGTGGAGGGATTAATAAAATATATGCCACTGCCTATAACGAATCCATATATTTTCGAGGCAGTTGAAATAAGTTGGGTGATGTGTGGGACAAAAGAAAGCTTTCGGTCGAAGACTACACCAAGATCTCTCACCTTATCAGAACGAGAAAGAACCTAACCACACACGCTATAATCACAGTCAGTCGGTTTTTCTTCTTGTGAAAGAGACAACATTACATTTTGACACATTCTAATTCAACTAATTGTAATCACACCAACTAGCAACACCAATCCAGCCCGAGCTCAAGTTGAACACAGTTGTTCTGTGATCTTACTTCATGATATAGTTATGTAATATATCCTTCACAATAAAAACCCTCGAATATGCCTGTCAAATCTGGCTCTATCAGCATTTCTCACATGAATTAGTAACTTGTGCAAATTTGAAAGAAAGAAAGTGGTGCCCATTCTCTTAACTGTTCTGCCTGCAGTAACATGCACATGTCTTGAGACTTGTTTTTCACACCATATCCACTGTTACTGATTTTGTTAGTGAGTGATCAGATGGATAATATTGACCTAATATATTCGATGTTCTCGAACGATGTGGAACTATATCATAAAATAAGTTACCCGGACAACTGTGTTCAACTTCAGCCCGCACTGGACCATGTTGCCATTTGGTGTAAGGATAATTTTTTGATTTTGAATTTGTGAAAGTGTAACGGTTTCTCTTATGCAAGAGGGAAAGATCAAGTCAACTGTGATTATAGCGTTGGTGGTAAGATCCTTTCTAGTTCGAATGCAGTGACACATCTTGGTATAGTCTTTCATTAGAAGGTCTCCTTCATTCCAAAAATCACGCAATTTATTTCAATATAAACTTCAATTTCATATCTCTCAATAATTCTTACACCTTTATTAGACTGTTCGATGCCCTAATCCGTAGCAAGTTGGAGTATGGCAGCATGCTCTGGTATCCTATCTATACTCGACACAAGTACCATCTTGGGGCTAATAAGAGAAGGTTCTTGAAATTCTTAATTTTGGGGGAGAATAAAGTTTATCCACAGAGAGGAGTCAATCATGACGAATTACTGGGTGAGTAGATTTAGTTTAATATCATTGGAAGGTATGAGAGACAATTTTTCAATATAATTCTTGTATAAATGACTGCATTACAGTTTTGATTGTCCGCCTCTATGGTTTGCTTTGAGATTTCTCGTTCCTATACAAAACTCTCTTACCATAGAATTCCTTTGAGGGCCATTTCGCTAATACAATCCTCCATTCGTATTAGGAAGTCTACATTCAATGATGTTGCTGATAAATGTGACATTCACTTTAACTTCATTGCAGTTATTATTAGAAGTTATTTGAATATGAGGAATTGATCAAAATGAATTGATTCAGGTTGGGTTCTTTGTCATATTTCATTCTTCATTATTCAGTTATTTGTTACTCCTTTATTTTCTAAACTCAGATTGAATTCGTTTTCGTATTCCATTTCATTTCATATATTCAGTTTTTAAGTTACTGATCAGTTTCATATGTTTATGTCATATTATTGGGGATTATACCTGAATAGAGAACTTGATAGTTCTATCTTGACAAGCGGGTTGGACTACCGAATTAAATGAGTCTTTCATTCCAAACTAATATCAATACCAAGAAATTTTGTGTAATCAATGGGGTCAATATTCGTAATAGTTCGCTCCGAATACAAAACAAGAATGATATATGAAGAAATAACCAAAATGAAAGAAATTCAACAAAGCATACTATTTTGAAATCTGAATGGTTTTTATTATTGGTAGTAATAGAAGATTCGAATGATGAATTAGATGACTATATATATATAAGGTTTACATAATCATCAAAATTCAACTGAGAAATACGATATTTTCAAGTTTGCTTTACCGTAGCAATGAAAAAGTAGAAGAAAATACAAAATTTGGTTTTATATTTCTTTGTTCATCTTGAGAAATCTCTATAAAGCTAACATAACAACGCATTCCAATCGTTTTCTAAAAGATCAAAATATATTCAATCTGCTATATTCATTCTATGCCAAGAAAGGAGTTATATGAATGAATGGGTATGAATTAAAATAAAGATATTGTTTAATTTTCAATGTTGCGTTATGAATCAACATAACCAGTGAATTATCAATTGGAGAACTTAGGACTTTTTTTGCAATATCAGATTTTTTCTTATTTATTCACAGAACGGAATTTTGGAAATATATTATGAGAAAACAGGTTTCATTTCTTTCGTACAAGGAGGCTTCTATGAAAACAACACAATAGTAATTGCAGTATGTTATGCAAACATTTCCTTTCATGGAATTGTATTCTAAATAAAATATAATTAATTATTTTGCAACATAAGATACGACTTATATTCTTAAAAGCTACAAATCATTAGAGAAACAAAAAAAATGGGCTTGATTTCACAGAAATTTAATTTAATTGAAAATAGGGTAACAACCAAAAAAAATTCTGAAACAACTAATATAATTTTCGTGAGACACAGCAAAGAGTTTTTTATTCAATATATCAAACAATTTTTTACTTAGAGATCAGCAAATATTCAATCAACTTCTATATAAACAGATTTATAACTTAAATGGTAATTTCATGAAATTAAAAAATTTAGAGGAATATTAATTTCTGCTTTCACGAGATTTTTCAATACTACATAGCAAAGTTCCTCCTCAAGCAACATCAATGTATTTCAAGAAAAATCATCACACAAAATCAGAAACGGGTAGGAATGCGAGATACTGAGGAAACCGGATCCTTCACCATTTTACACCCACTTGAATAATTCGTAAGAATTATTTAGATGCTGCTGTGTGGAAAACATTATCACTTATTATGATGTCAATACATTTCCAACGGTGCGAGCATTCTTCTTTAATTTCCAATTCAATGAATATCTCACAGTAGTTCACAAGATTGACGTATGTGGACTTGCAACAAGTACCTATATATTTGCCGTCAACCAAGATTGAAAGAAAATATCACCACAGTTTCGAATAGAAGTTAGTTATCATGCAAAGATTTTCAATAAATGAATCCACAAGTTAACGATTCGACTGTAACATTTAAAAAATAATAAAAGTCGAGAGTTTTTTTTTTCATTACGATTGAATTATATTTTATATCCTGTAAATTCAACTATCGAAGAAAACTTTTTTCCCGATAGTTTCAGGAATTTTTTGGAAAGTCGGGACAAAATTTCCAACATTTGTTCGTCTTCAATGGTTTTGAAGTCATCCTATTAATATTAACGAAATTTGAGACTCTAGGCACACATGTTTATACCACTGTCTTGAAATTTCAATTCAAGTTTTACACTCGTGAATATTTATGCTAAGAGTATAAGAGTATTTGAGAGTATTTTAAACCAACATGACGAAAAATGAAACTGCAATGATCATGAATATTGGTTCTTACTGGCATTTATTCGTGCAAATCCATTAAACGTTTATACATAAATACATAAGGCATTTGAATTTGATCTGCACTCTCATTGTATATAATTCTGTGAAACATTTTATGTTTTAAGACCAGATTTATAGCAGTTGGAGTGAACCCATCATGGAAACCCCGTTAAATCCTTTCCTAGCTTAAATAGCCATATTGGTTCCTCAGAAATTTCATGAAATTATTGCTTGAAATTTTATCAAACTATAGCAATAAGTGTTAGCAATAAATCATTAGAATTTTTGTGGAATCCAGCCAAGTGTTATATATTCAATATATTTAACAATGGTTAACCAAGAGATCAGCAGACGATCCATCAACATCAAAAGGAAGCATTCGAAAAACTTCAATTTCAGGGAATTTTCAGTTTGGTTCAGATATATCGATGATATGAGTTACGTATTTCACAGGTACTGTCATTACTGAACTGATAGTCGCTTTAATAAGAAATTGATTTAATTTCAAAACTCCAAAATTATTCAATATAGTGTTCATTAGAATATTGTTTCGATATAAAATAACTTCACCAGGAGGATGAAAACTGATGGATTATCTGTGCTGATGAAGTTATTGTGTACCAAACAAATATTGTTATGTACAATATATTAAATATTCGTGAAATTTTAAAGGTGTGTTCAATGTCTCAATCAGTTTACATGGAATTTGAACTCGTATCCCCTTCCTCAATCACACGTGAATATCAATAAAGAATTGAACATAGTCGAAGATTTTCCAATTTATTACAATCAACGAAATAAATTTATTTGTTAGAATTCTCAATAAAAAACTTCATCGTTAAACTTGTCTAACGATTTTTCCTATTCAGGCACAATAAAATCGAAAATACAATATACTATCTCACTTTGGAACAAATAGTCAATTCATGGGAACATTTCCACGTTGTCACAATTTCATTATCACCTCTAAAAAAAACAATATCATTTCTAACGAAACCAACAACAATAAAACCAGAATTAAAAAAAAATGGATCATTTGATCGTTAGTTAAATCATGTTTAAACAAATAGTAATTTCGGTATCAGACATAAAGTACACAAATACAGTTTCACATATAATAAAAGTGATTAAAATCTTTCAAATGTCTTGTTGAGACCAAAACATAATAAAATAATATAATTTTATTGAGAAACATTCCTTACATAGTAAAATTACATTCATTTCGATTGATAAATAATTACAACTAAGAGAAATGCTCTCAAAAGGACCGAATTCAGTTTGGAGTCTGATCTTCCACTCAGCCCTTCCGGAGTCTGAAATTCCGAATCAAATTTTAAAATTTCAAACGATATTCAAGAAATATAGGTTAATATAAGACATCGTTAGACACAAAAATTCTGAGTATTTGCTTCTGTAGAATTGGAATTGAATAATTCGCTATTGTAACTCTTTTCAGGTAGAAGACGAATGGAAAGTCTCTGAAAATAACTCCATTATTCTTGTATTGGCTTCATGGCTGTTCATAAATGCTTGTACAGTCAGATTTGTCATTGAAGCATATTCTGTTAGCGTCTGATAGAAGTCTGTTACTCGACAAACGCGTCACGATATATACAAAGAAAGCGTTGTATCAATCATCAATTGTATTAATTATTCCATATCTCTGACTAATGATGATATATACTCGTGTATTTATTGCTCCGAATTCAGATTCTTTTAATTATATCGTTTCATTAGTTCTTCAAGGAATACGAACTACTTCGTCTGACAAAATAGATTGCACTTCAAGTCTACTGATATAACGAATTCTCTATTTTTCTAGATTCATCGACTGTTTCAATTCCATGGGCTCAGAATACGATATAATACGTTCTGGTGGATTTCATATCTGGGACGATCAGCTAGTTTATCTTTCACTTTGCTGTACTGAAACAAAATCCAATTCGTCATTTCCCTCGGGGCACCTAGCTTTCAGATTAAATTCCGGGGGATTGTGAGGTCAATTCAATCCATGCAGCATATAAATGAAAACAAACTCTAACGGGCTCCGAACTTACACTGAAACACGCGTGAGATGCTTAAACTGAGCCTTTTATAAAGCGAAAGTCCGTTTTTGCCCCTCAATGCGAGATCCTTTTAACAGTAAGTCCTACAGATATCCGCACGGTACAGAATACAAATTCGATAGGAAAGTGAACGCTGGGGAGCTTTTTCGTAGTACGAGAAAAAACGCTTTTCTGGTGTTTGCTTAAGCGGAAAACGACGAGAGAATGTTTACATACCATAAAGACCAAAGTTGTTATTCATAAAAGAGAAAAATATCGCATTACATACGATAGATTTCGAGAAAATCAATATTTTTCAGATACGAAAGAAGAAATTGCCCCTTCCGATTTACACATATTTTATGAAATTTGATTGTTATGTTTCGCTCAGTAATACTTTCACTATTTCCAATAAAATTAGTGAATAGATGACCATAACGTTATAATTTTGTTCAATTTTCACATCTTTCCGTTAGAAAGGATGAGAGGATTGATTTTAGTTTGGATAGGTTAGGTAGGTCTCATTGTCATGTTGTGTTGCTTGGTAGATGACGGAAGGTTAACCTGACTATGGAAAAAAAATTGGCTGCTTTTTTTCCTGAAAAATAATCAGAACTTAATTATCATTAAGATAGGAGACATGTTGAGACCTTCATAACTTTATATGCTTTTTCTTTCGTGGAATTTGATTTCGTTGAAAAAAACAAGTAAACAGTATTGATATAATTTGATGGACGTTGAATTCTTAAGGCATTTTTTGTTATTTGGAAATTGTGAACAGAAGAAGTACCCATCAGGGGATCAAAGCACTGAACCGCACACTACATCTTTGCGTAAGTCGAGGTATTTTCCATTCAATTTTGATTATTGCTTGATGGAGACTTGAATGTTTCAGGGATTTTTTTTTTATTTCTATTTCAACTTTTTCTTCTTTTGGTTTCCACCGTTTTTTGAAAAATCACCATCTTGAGAAGGTTGAGCAGAATAGGTTTTTGAGCTTGGAGTTTGAGTACGAATGATGGGGTGAGAGTATTTCAGTATATTGTTTGAAGAGATATTTGATATTTGATTTTTCAAATTTCATTAGCCTTGAATTTTTTTCCATAACTATTCAATTGACATGCTGAAGATTCCTCTTTATTCAAACATTCATTATATAATTTTGATGCGACGATTGAGTCCTCTTAGCTAAGAGAGAATTAATGTATCTTATACTCTATCTAAACGCTCAAGACCCTCTCGCATATGCGCATTATATATAAAGGGTGTTGCTGCTATTTCAAAAAGACGATCAGGTTGTAAGTCACTATGGAACCACGAACACCACCAATTAATTTCATTCAAAAATACGCCTTTTCCATACATAACAGCGGACATCGAGAGAGGAGTTTTGAGTATATGGCTATAAAGCTTTTCAATAATATTCTGAACGAGAAAAATTTAAAGGAAAGAGTTTCATAATTCAATTTATAGCGTAGACCGTACACCAATGAGCACTACATGGTTTTCTGCGAGATACTAAATCAACACTCCAACTTCTCAGAGGTGTACTGAAACAAGCCAGACTTTTTACTTAAGAACCCTCAGAATCAACCCTCTCTCGCAATCGACACTTCGCTCTGCATGTTCTATTACAAACAAGGTATCAAACTGGTGTTATTTTCACTGAGATTCTCTGGTTTTCATGATTAGTATATGTATATTTGTATCTTAACCACTGAGGTATCATTTCTTTCCGGTCAGAGTTCTGAGAGTTGTGCTTTCTGGATCAGTTTACACTCATTGGTGAGAGATTCAGATGATTATTTGAATATTGTGATATTGAAATTGTAGATTTCGATTATTATATTTGATAAAGTTTCCTATTATCAATTTAATTTTTCAGTATTGTATATTTATATTATTATTGGTACTATTATTCACGAAACTTCGAATTTTTTTTTCATTTTGCATTTTTTTACAATTGGTTGGTTAACTATAGGAAATAGATGCCTATCGTTATTATTTTAACATTGATTCCCTTTGATTTTGTCTTGCCTGGACGTAAAATTAATGAAAAGGCTGAATCAGTTTTGAATGACAACGCGAAACTTCTTTTCCAAGATTGGTAACGTACGTTTCACTATTGTGATTGATTCTTCGGAATGGTCTTCGTAATGGTGAAACAATTCCCCAATTTTTCAATGAAAAATCGTGAGTCTAGGAAGCAGTGTTTATCGTTACCATTTCATCCAATGAAATGAAATTATAACAAATAATAGCAAGAAATATTCCAATCAAAATCCTCTTTCAATTTCAAAAAATATTGTGAAACTTCGTTGAACTCTGATGGAATTTTTCGCAGAAAGTCCCAGACAGAGCGTTGAAGTGAAGAAATCTAATTCACTCAATCAATTCACATTGATTGAATTCACAATTCAATCAATTAGTAGCAGAAATAACAGGGCCAGTTTAATGTATCCACCTTTTTGGAGGCGGAAAGATCGGAGGAGTTATGATGAAAATCCAAATATCATTTTTAGCGTTATATGTGGAACAAGTATAATAAAATATCAATATTGAAGTAATCGAAAATGGGAAAACCCCTATGAAAGGATTCTCAGTAATACGTGTTCTCCTGAGAAAGTTATCAAATAATCTCTGCAAAAATCAGTGTACAAAAAATATTTAAGCACCTCTCGAACAATTAAAGTACTTTCTTAATAGCTTCGTTTTCTTTTCCTCGAATATAATAGTTCTGTTTGCGAAAAACTTCGCCTAAGTTTACCGATAGCAGAACATTTTTCATTATTCGTAACAGCACTGAGCAAAGGAATATTGGAACTGTTCTATGATGTTATCTTCCTAATTACCCTCTTATTTATTCTCTGGGCGAGGTGCACTGGAGTATCCATCGTAAATCAGGTTTTCATCTAATTTAATAGCAGAAGAGCTTCTCCGGGACAGAAATGAAATTGGTTCTATATTGTTTGTAGAATTCATCGTAGCTGAAACGATGAAAATTTCTTTCTTTCATGATAGACAAACGACTCTATCTGAAGTGAAATCAAATTTCGAAAATT
>JARQZJ010000113.1:575000-718232 GCA_030704895.1 Henosepilachna vigintioctopunctata
GTTTTCCTAAGTTATTTTCAGTACGGTAAGCAATGTGGATGTTATACTTAAAAAGAAGAGATTTGAGTTTTTCACTGGACTTACCGATGGATGTAAGACTGTTATAATTGATATTGTTTTTGACTAGGGGATAAACCAAACCAATCGCCTTTTTGAAGTTTTTCTTCAATATCATATTACCTATTATTTCAGGATTATAATTATTATTCACGGCTATTTGCTTGATTATATTTTTCTCGGTGTTGAAATTGGTTCTAGAAAGAGGAATATTTACTAATCGATGTATCAAACTATTGAAAGCTGCCATTTTGTGTTGAAATGGATGCATGGAAGTATTATGTATAATACTATCTGTATGTGATGATTTATGGAAAATTGAAAAACTATGTTTGTTATCTAGTTTCATTATTTTGAGATCTAACAAATTAAATTGAATCGTTTTAAATAGAATTAGGATGTTAAATGATTGTTCTCTCATTTACTGTGTTTTCCAAATTTTTACGAATGTGTAATATTTCTGAAATTTCTCTACATTTTTTGTATTTTTCAGTTGCTGAAATCTTTGTATTTTTATAATCAAAATCGTGTTTTTCTGTTATTTTATGTTTATGTCAGGCTATTATTTGAGAGTTTGCGTATTTATACGCTTTGATTCTCTCTTCGAGATTTTGTGATGTTTGTCTTATATTATAAACCGTATTAGTTGTGTTCAATTGCACCAATATTAATATTATAAACCGTATTAGTTTTGTTCTGAGTTACTGTTTCACTCTTCAATTTCGTATATATTTCTTTGATTTGATTTCTGGCAGTATGTGCTATTACTGAATGATAAGATTGTAGTATTTTAGCAATGTTTCTACTCAATTTTTCAGTTTTTAATTCAATTAAAAGGAGCCTGTTATTCCTAAAAACATTCAAAATATATATTTATATGTATATAATATAGCAAATAGCAGATCTCTGTAAAGAAGAGTTGAAGAGTTTCCAAGAATTCATATCGCATAATTTCCAAGAGTTGCCAACGAATGATTTCAATAAGCTTTTCAATGTCCTTTGAGATTTTTAGCGCGAGACTAACCATTTCTTTGTGATGTCTGTGATTTTCCAAAGGTGTGAATGTTGGGAGCAGTTCAAATTATTATTGAAATTCTTCTGAGAAGCTATGAACTTGCGGCGACTAGTTACATCCTACCACTGGATGCACCAACCGATAGACTAGTCACATCAAGAAAGAAGAAGAAAAGACGACTGCGCATGCTCGGGACGCAACCTCAGGAGAAGACCACAAGATCTCGTCGACTTCGGCGCTAGTCGCCAAGCAGTCAACATGACTGCCATCAACAAATATTATTACACTTAAATGTATTTAGTTGTAAATAGTTATTAAATGAAGTTGTTCACACTGAACAGAGTTTGGGTATACATCCACTAATAAATGCCAACAAACCAATGCGCGAACGATGAAAGGAAATGAAATACAAAATAAGTGGAAGAAAAGATGGGATATCCATTTAACATCCTTTACTTCTTTGTGAATGAGTATTGATCCTTTGTGCATAGCAATCCCCAGTTTTCAAGAGCATTTCATAAACTCAACCTTGGGAAGGCCCACTTTGGTTGAAAGCTTGCTATGTGTTATCCCACAGATACTCAGCGTGACTCTGGATATTTGTTTTCCTTGATAATTTACTGGTTTAAAATTGAAACTCGTATGGGTATGTGTAGAGATATACGAAAACCCTGAAAGCAAAATTTTTTAATTTTACATAACCCTTGAATTTAATAAACGTAAATGCATTGGCACAAGAAATTCACTTTATATAGACTGCAAAATGTTGAAACGAGACTGAAGTAACACCAACATTAGCAACTCCATTAATTAATTAACTGAAGTGTAATTCCTGGGTTTTCAGTGGGAAGCTACCTCGATGTTCCATTAAAAATTAGGTAAGAACTAAAGCCTGTCCAAGTTGGAACTCTCTCAAATTTACAGTCAGATTTTCTGAACGAGGTTTATGAATAAAGTAAGAATTTGCATTCAACGATCATGATAGGTTGATGATTTCATTTGTTGTTACAAAGCTTTGAAGTGATATATGTAACTGATAATGTAGTAATGATTACCATCAAAATTCACCAAAAAAATATATTTGGCTGCAATTTGGAAATCGTAACAGCAAACAAACCAGACGATTGTCATAAGTTTTTCTGTCCATTTATACTCTTCTGGGCATTTTGAAAACTAACTGAAAATCAACAAATTGATTTTTCTATATGAATTATCAATATTTAATATATTTTCGAAGTATTTGTAAATGTTGGAGATTTTGAGTGTTACTCCTCAGTCTGAAATATCTCGTGACCATTTTCGTTTTGAATTCGTACATATCATGAGTACAATCGTAGTCACTAGTAGAATAAATACTTAAACAATCAACAAATGCATTTTTGTAAATTGATAAGCGAGTGTTGTCATCTTCAGAAAAGTGTGTTGCAATACCGAGAAATTTATTTTAGTTCAACACACAGCACAAGAAATGTACTATGTTAAAAGAGGATAAAAATACCTAAGCTAAATACTAAAAAATTGAAAATTAAACTTGACTCAAGTTTCACCGAACATATTAAGAACTATACATATGTTTCGGGTGGTTAACCCATTATCAAGAGTATACACTATTACTGAATTTCAAAATGTACAACTTCCACTTATATATACTAAACGACGGAATTCAAAACTGGTTTCACGTAAAAATCCACCTGATCATTACAAATAGGTAAATTCTTCTTTTTGTTTATCGAAATTTCCAAGACTTCAAGGCTATCTAATCTTCTGCCCTCACTACCTTAGCTAAATTCTATGTTCGTCATTCGAAGTTTTTGAACTCGATTTTATACGAAACTGTTATTTAGGTAAAATAAAAGTGGAGTGGATTTGGAACATACTTCATGAATGTTATTTATTCAAAAAGGCAGACATATTCCTCATGGTCCAATATTGAAAACGTTGTGCGATAATCACACTTTTCTCCTCAGTATATTTCATTAGTTTTTGATTTCACAGAACAATTTCTGAGCAATATATCGAATACCTCAACATCTTTGAAAATAAAAGGAAACAATCAATTGAAAACACAAAAATCATCATTATCAGGATATTAAACTTTGTCACTAAAAAAATTCATTGTTACAGATCTTCAATGGCTCATTTGATTTGAGGAAGAAAGAACTGCAAAAAAGAAGACATGAACACTAACTGCATCAAACTAGGTGAGTAAATAATAACTACGATTCGAATTTGTTTTTCATATCGCATTCTCTTTCGGAAGTCTGCATTTCTATCGGATTTCAATTGATTGAATCTACTTCAAGAAGGTCAACAAATGAATAATTATTACACAAACGCTTATTCGGTTTTGAACAATTGAATTTGAACGCATATTTTTCTATTCTTTTGCTGTTGCTTTTGCTGTTTTACCCCATGAAAACGACTGTCGAAATCTACTTTCGAATATCTGAATACAATAAATGTGAATATTTGAAGCAGCAAACACTTACCTGGTTAGAATTTCGATTTGGCCATGTAAAAACAGGAAAATAATCTCAATTATCATATAAAATTGAATATAGTGTCGAAAAATTGACAAAAAAGGTGCATCTATATGTAATATCCAATATCACAACAATTACAATAGAATATACAGATACAATACAAAAAATTCTAATGAAATAGGACATACCTACTGTAAAAATATTGTCATATAACAAATACAATCTCGAACGTTTGACCACCCACTGATGTGAGGTTATGAAATTCCTAGTTGAATCAGCGAGATGAAATAGCAATCACTCAAATACATTCACACTAGACAAAAGATTTTTTCACTGATGTACAATTTTATAGTCCATTTTGCGATAAATCAGAAACGTTGTGGAAAGAAGGTTTCAGTTAATTATTGAATATTCTTCCTCCATCGTGTTCAGTACATCTAAACTTGTCAACATGAACCCGTGGTCCGAAGTCATCTTTTCAATTAGTCTCAGTAACTCATCGACAGGTCCATCAAAGGATGGTGTGCTTGAAACGTCGGTATGTATGAGAAAATAGAGCTGAGAGTCTGTACATCTGTTTTTTCAATGATCTTTTTTGGGTTCTTATATGTACATTTTCAAAACACCTCGCTTCACATAATTTCTTTCTGTATCTAGTATCTTCACATCTCCAAGATTTATACAGTGCTATTATTCATCATCATGAACTGCAAGAGCGCATCTTCGGTTACTTTTTCTAAACTCACTTTGCATTGCGAAATTTCTACCACTCATGTTTGATTTCTATGACTAATTTATCTGGTTGTTTCATTGCCAGGAAATTTTATAACTTCACATTAGTGACTGACTTGTCCAAACATTCGATATTGTATATGTTATATGAAAAAAATATTTTTGCAGATTCCCCTGATGAAGAAACGTGTTTAGAAAGTTAGGGTAGAATCATGAAAGAGTTTGGGATCTATCGAAAGAACGAAAAATTATTGAACTACACTCACAGGTACAACTTCCAAAGTGAAATTCATGGGCGAAGTATCAGATGCTTCTGAAATCAAAACCGGTGTGCGGCAGGGGGATGGACTTTCACTATTCCTTTTCAACATTGTTTTAGAAAAAAACATTACGGAATGGAAACATCATGTGAAGGGCATACAAGTGGGTATCAAATAAGAAAATAGAATAAATGTCAAATGTCTAGCTTTTGCGGACGATATTGCTATCAACACAGACAACAGAACTGAAGCAATTCTCCCCCTAGAAAAACTACATGAAATTGTGCAGAAAACCGGTTCACAAATTCCTTATGATAAAACCAAATACATGCAAAAAAACCAAAAAATTAATGTTCTCTGATGACGAAATATGGTGAAATCCTGTAAGTCGATCATTTTAAATACCTCGAAGAAATTATGCAGGCCTCAGGTTAAAAACGATTCGCTAATGAAAAAAAATTACCATGGTCCTACAAGCTAACAGGAGCGTACTATAAATAAGAAGTGTTATAACTCGACGATTCTTCCAGAAGCGATCTAGGCTGTCGAAACAATGGTTATTGACCGTCATTCAAGAATTAGGGCAATAGAAAAACAAGAACGGAAAATTCTAGGAGAGATCTACGGCCCAATGAATAAAAATGGCATTTGAATGAAAAGACGTCAGAATGAACTTTATCGAAAGATAAAAACAATAACCGAAGAAATCAGAAAACGATGAGCAAAGTTCTATGCACTTGTCTAAGGAATGAAACAGCCGAGAACACCGAAGAAACTACTCGATATAATTATAATAAGTAAATGCAGAAAAGAGTGTCTAAGAAAATTCCAAGGAGATCTACAACAGATCAACATAAAAAATCTCGAAGATCACACTGACTGTCTCTATGAAATCGCACATGTGAAATTCGGGCAGAAATCAACTCGCAAAACTGGAATAAAATGGACAGATGAAGGGAAGAAAGAGCATTCCGAGAGGATGAAGCGTTTTTGCCAATCAAAAAATATGAAGCAGATGTTCAAGAACCGAGAATTCAAGTTCAATCTCTCTCCATATTTGGAACAATCGCTATAATAATAATAAAAATAGTAATAATAATAATAATAAACATAGAAAGTCAGGTAGGAACTTTTAATTCTAGCTGTTATATATTGTTAACAGTAGGTACTCGTTGAGTTCGATCACAGTAGATGAGTCTAATTGTTATTTCCCCGAATGCAGGGGAAAAAGCAAAATTTCTATTTCTTATCACATTCAATTCTATCACATTTCTGCACAAATCTCACTTCCGGGAACACGGAAAAATATGGCTTACCAACCTCTGCAATACGATAAAAGAATATGAATTTTCCACTTCCGATTTAAAGAAAGTCTAGCATCAAAGGAAAGTGGTGAATGCGTTCTCGCCTGTCACAAAGGGGGAAAATATAATATCCGAAGGATTGGAGGGATATCGGCAGGCAGTCCAGGAAACATAGAAGATGCGACATTCTCAAAGAACGAATATAAATATTCCAATGCTATAGAATTTGAAATTTGAGAACCGCTTCAAAGAATCGTTTTATGTCTGCAGTCTTGATCGATTCAATTAAATTTTCTTTGCGATGATGTAACAGACAGATCTCAAGATATCAATTATTTTTCTGGAAGAGAACTTTTACTCTATGTGAATATTCAGCTCGAAGTAAATAATGGTGAAGTTACATTCAACTGTTTCAAAACTATTTCGATCATATAATGACGATGAAAAAGTGATTTTTCTGAACAGGACTAATGTAATCTGATTTTTCATCAGAACTACCTCATAATTATTTAACAATGTTGTTTAAAATTTCAGTACGTAGATCGAAGTTTACTCAGAACAAACCCAACTTTATCAGAGACAAAGGAGTATGTTATGTTTTGATGGAATTTTATTTCTTTTTCTTTAGGTTCATACATTTTTCGGTTATTTATGCCGATGTTATACTATCATTTTTTTGAGCGATGTTTCACGCATTTCTTCCGTATGTTCAGTCATTGACATTATTAACTGCGTCACAAGTGGCCTCCATTGCTTAGCCGGGAAAACACCCTACTATGGTGCGGTAGGATTCGGGTTCAAGCCCCGGTGAAGTCATAGATGTGTGTTGGTGTCTATGATTTGAGTAGTTGTACGATGATAATTGTTGGGTGAAGTACATTGATTACAAGCCCATTGGACATTCAAAACCGGCGTTAAACGGTAGGTCCACTGAATCAAAAAAGAACTGTGACACAATAAACACTTTTTTTAATAATCGTTTATTGAAGAACAAAACTTTTCAATGGTTCCTCCTCATGTTTCATTCGAACATTAATTTCGTTTTCACTTATATACATGAACTCAAAATGCTCAAGAGATATTACAGAATATTATATTACCATGTATTCAAATCTCCAAAGTTCCTTGCTATGAGCCAAGCTAATACGATTATTCTTCACAAAAAATATCTGGGAAGTAAGAAATACGCTAAAGCCCCGACATTTCCTCTCTAATCTCAGCTCAAGAGCCCGCAAATCCAGTCGATAAAAGTAGAAAAACTCATTTCGAGTGATTCATTGCCACCTAAATTATACTGCACGTAGTAGAACTCTGTCGAGAACAATAAAATTACACATTTATAAACAAGAGACTGAATTTTCCCACGTGCTAAACACAGTAGGCAGTTCAACCATTCTATGAATGGTTGTATTCTGTATTGCAAGCTGTCGTTTCATATAATGTCCATTTCAAGTTAGTCTACGTCGATACAGTTTATCATTCGGCATGGAACAGAAAAGAACCTGAAACCTGATGACATAATGCTGTCAATTAACGTCTCTTGTTATATGATGTGAAAATATTACAATCTTACTCATTATCACCTCTTGTTTCACAGAAAGAGAGTTGATATTGTGCACGAAGGATTCTATCTCTAGATGTTTTCCATGACAACTATGGAAATAAATTTTGATTTCTTTTCAAATTCACTCAATGCAATTTTAATGAAACATATGACTTTCATCAAAGTTATTCAAATGAGATTGATCTCAAAAACTGAGTGAAAAAAATACAGAAATCTGATATATATATAAATATATATATATATATATATATATATATATATATATATATATATATATATATATATATATATATATATATATATATATATATATATATATATATATATATATATATATATATATATATATATATATATATATATATATATATATATATATATATATATATATATATATATATATATATATATATATATATATATATATATATATATATATATATATATATAACGAATGGAAGAAGTTAAAGAAGGTGAAAGTACACACAATAGCCGAAGTATCGGTAAAGCACGCAATTATATTTGAAGCAGTCGTTGACTGGTGGTTTGAGCTATTATACGACTCTTCTCAGAACTGCGTAGCCAAGCTCAAAGTGTACAAACCAGGAGATGGAAAAAACCTCAACAAAAACACTCCTCTAAAGCACGTCACCTTGTACTTTTTCCTGGATTAACTTCTTCTTTTCGATATTCATATTCTCAGTTGAAGATTCCGTAAAGGAAACATTGTCCAAGAAATACACGGAGAGTTCATGTGGAAGCCTAACATTGGTGATTTCCAGGACACAAGAGTGTTCTTTTGTTGTTTTCTGTCCATCTTCCAGGTTCGTAAACCTTCAACTTGGCTAAGCCGTTCTGTGGAGAGCAATAGCTCGAAAAACGTGTCAACGTCTGTTTTCGATTGAGGACTATGCCGATAATTCTGCTCTTCTTTATATATATATATATATATATATATATATATATATATATATATATATATATATATATATATATATATATATATATATATAACACTGTCCAATCACTAGCTCAAAAGAGTGTCATGGGTATGGACTTGGCGCAACTGATACGTTTGTTCAAGAACGGACGGTATGAGTTCTTGAACAGTTTGGTATGAATTTCAATATTCTCTTTCAATTCATTTTCCTTTGAACGTGATGGAATAGGAAGAACACATTTGACAATGTATATTTGATGTACTACCATGCATTTTTTTATTTTTCTTTGTAATTTTTGATTCATTCATCTTTTTTCTCTCTTTAGCACATATTTCTCATAACTCTAATGCTATTTGAGATATTTATGTACAAGTTATTTTGTTTCAGTGGAATCTAGAAATTATCTCTTGAGTATATTTGTATCAAACTTCTTTCATTCATTTCTTATGTTTGTGTTAACATTTTTTTTTACTTTATTTTCATTCACTTGCAGGAGGTTAAATGGAATATTAGTTCGTGCTAAACTCACCTCTTCTTATCTAGCACAATATCTGTAGCAATAAAGACGTTTATTATTATTTATTATTATTATTATTAAATATTGAATATTCATGCGTGTTCTTTTTTTCTATTTTACTTAGCTGACAAGCTGAGTAATTTCAAATTAATTTTGCAAATTTTATGGAAAACTCAATCAAAATATCAGCTATTTGGCATTCATTGCGTATTCTTTCAATAGTTCTTTCAACAGTTAATTTTGACATGTAATGTGTGTCAATTAGACATTTCTCTTCATTCCGTCTTTGTACGACAATTTTCGATGATTCTCTATTTTGTCCAATCATGTATGATTATCCAATTAGTGTTTATTGAATATGTTCAATTATTTCCATCTTATATTCGTTGACGATAGCTATTACTATGAAATTTTCAATGAGCCTCAAATTAATAGGTTATAACAGAAATCGCCGGAAGTGAAGGTCTTGAAAAAAATTATCATCACAAAAAATCAAGTCAGGATATTTCATTTTATTCGTCAAAATCATCCTGCTGAATCAATTTAATAGGATTTAAACCTCGTAACCGCTCATATAGTTCGCCATAAAAATGTTTGATATGCAAATAACTGAATGCAAATTTTATTGGAAACGTTTTGTGAACTTATTATTATATTAGTGGAATCATCAGTTCTACACTGCATGTTGTATTTTATGATTATAGACGAGTCAGATTCCACACTTGCGTTCCGAGCGAATGGCATAGTGCCATTAAGTCGTCAAGCCAATGCGATTAAACTGAATAAACTAATCTGGTAGTTGTTTGGCTATGAATATTCAAAGGTTCACAAACAGCCGCTGCACTATCTTTCACATAATTTTCGTTTTCCACTTGGACAAAATTAAAATTTTCTTCTTTTTCTCGATAATTGAAGTTTGTTCTGCTGGTGATCAATCTTCTCTCGGAATAACGATTCAATTAATTCTTTCGCATTTTAAATGAAAGCAAAGGAATCATCTGGTTTGGACATAAATTATTTTATGTACTTTTTGGGAGTTTTGCAACACAAATCCTTCATTTTCTATCGACTTTATTGCGGAATGCGATAGCACTAACGGTTTCTTTTACAGACCATATGATATTGATCCATGGTATTGCTGAAAATTGTAATGTTCGTAACTATGTATAATAAATCCGAAATTGGATTATACAGCATCGAGGGATTATGCAGCAATAACTACGACGTCAACTAAGCATACCTACACAATCAACATTGAAAAAAAAACAGAAAGACAGTGAAAATATTTCAGCATAATTTCTAGAAGAGTGAGAAGAACACTCCTGTGACTGCAGAGTTTGAACCACCATGTCGACAGAATCCCTACAAGGGCAAATATGACGTTTTTGTACTGCAAAATCACCTCAGCAACTTTATCATATTCCCAAAAAAATTGTCACAGGATTTCAAGTATTGAAGAATTTTGGCAATACGAAAAATGTGATTATGTAACAAAATTAAAACGAAATGAAATTTCCAAACCGTGAAGTTACAATTTAGAAATTTCGATCGAAATTTGGTGAATATCTGAATTTTTTCTTTGAAGACCAAAATATTATAATACTCATATGAAGTTGAATATTTTTGGTTTCTACAATAGAGATTTTCGGAATATTAAATGGAGTATCAACTGAATGAGTTGAAATATTTCCAAATTTAATAGATTCAATTGATTTTCAAGTGACACGTTCGAATATCTGAGTTTCCAGTTTTTGAGGACTCAGATTGTTTCATAATAATAGTGATGAAGAAGGCGCAACAACCTCTGAAACTTGCAGAAAATTAATCAATTTATATCAATAATAATCAAAGTAATCACACCCAGAACAAACGGAAATAATGATTATTTCGATTAGTGGGTAACAAACTTACACGTTTTTATATGTATATATATATATATATATATATATATATATATATATATATATATATATATATATATATATATATATATATATATATATATATATATTTATAATTTTCTTCAATTATTTTAGTAGAAACAGTTTTTTCATATTTAAAAACTTCATTTTCACACGAATTTCTTGAATAACTGTGAATTCAAATTATAATAATTGTTAATTTTTCAATCACATTTGTTCTATTGCATTCTTAATGTTCAGAGGATTGTTATTGGCTGCAAAGGAAAGTTTTATAAAAAATTCAGGGTAAGTCAGCTGATTCCAGGTTTCTCGAATGATTTCGGTGGTAAAGAAGACTAAAATACTTCTGAAGCAAATGCTGGGTCAGAAATATTCTTGTGAGTTTTAGAACGACAAATCTGCCAAGATGTTGAAAAAATATGCATTGACGGTTGAATCCATGGTAATTTAGGAAATTCAATTGTTCATCAGTTTTGATGAAGTAGTAATCAGCGACAAACGTCGAAGAAAGCAGGGTTTTTCCATATGAAAAAGCCTGTTATTGATTGAAAATTTTCGAAAAATCATAGATGAACGGCAGGCAAAATCATAATATGAAAACATATATCTAATATATGTATAAATTAAACACATTTTTTTAAATTTCAGAAATATTTCATAATTTGTCCACTAAAATATTGTTTCGGTGTAAAATACCTTCATCAGGTGGATGAAATGAACTTTTTCTAGAACGTAATATGTAGAACAAAAGATATAATTTACAAATCATTAGATTATGCGGTCACATGATCAGAGTCATAGTTTTGTGCTCATAGATTATAGCATATTATTTTCAAAATTTTTCTCTGATTTTTCCAGAAACTTCCTGAAATAGCTAACTTTCCAAGACTGCGTAATATATCATTTTGAGCCTACCAAGACCTTTGAGCAATTCGTATCAGATATTGGAATATATTCAGCAGACTTTACATAGCGTCCAATTTTTATGATGATTCCTTTTTAAATGTTGTTTATTTTTCATCGATATTAATATTTTTTCATCCGGAATTAAGTAGAATTGAGATATTCATACAAATCTTTGCAGTGTTTGCATAGCGATAATTGTCCAATTTTTATGATGATCCTTTTTTAAATGTTGTATATTTTTCATCGGTATTAATATTTTTTTATCAGGAATTAAGTGGAATTAAGATACAAATCTTTATAATTCTAGGGATACTGTTATCTCTTCCCATTATACTGTTGATGGATGGATTAGTACAACTAACCACCTTCAACATTCGGAAATATATATGATTAAACTTTCTCCTACCACTGAGTCCACACCGTGATATCACGTTCGCACCAAAGATTCAAACATTGTTACCAAATCGCGAAGGGTAATGGACAATTACATGGTATTATCACTAAATGTTGGGTTAACTTTTTCTTTCAAATTTGGATGCTGTAATTAACATTGTAATAGGGCTTTCCCTGATTGGAAATATGGAAATAAACACTGTTTTTCCTGTTCCTAATAATGACCTTCTTCACACTTCCTTTAAATCACACTTCCTTCCGAGATTATACCCACACTGTCCGTCCTTTTGAGTTCGAATTGATACCTTCTTAGTGAAATAAAGAAATTCAACGCTTTGCTAATGACTCATACATAAACATCATTGAAGAAAAGATACAATCGTGGGACCCTGGCTAGTTCACACCCTGAGCCTCCGACTGTGACGGGGCCCCCCGCCGGTAACCTATGCCCTCCTCGAGGGGGCCAGGGGACGCACCTGTGAACGGAAGCAGAACAATGGGCCGAGACAGGTGAGGTGATCGGTAATCTTCGTTTCGTAAGACAATAAGTGGAGTTCTTAAGGATATTATTCAAGCCGAGTCGTTTTCTTCTCGCCGAGATATCGGTGTTTGATGGAAGCAAATTGTGGCGCTATTAAATCATGTATAATGACGGATGGGATGATGTTAATTAGAAAAACATGAATAATGTGTAGCATTTTATTAGATTTTTTTCTTCGCGTGTCGAAGTTTTGCCATTGCGTTACTTTTTCAGTGGGAATCTTCTGATATTAAGGCTGTGCTGTTATTATGCATATGTGGTGGTGCCAACAAGTATTTTTATCAACAATTAGGAGCTGTACGAAATGAATATGTCTTATTATAACCCAATAATTCGACATTTTCATTCGTTAAGTCAGGTAATGAATTCGTTATACGTTATGGCAAATATTTTATCAATTCCTCAAGATTCACAGGATTCTTTAATACCCTAAGCCGTAGAAAGTTGGAGTATGGCAGCATGATCTGGCTTCCTATTTACACTTGCCATCAACACCATTTTGAGACTATTCAGAGAAGGTTCTTGAAATACTTCACTTGGAGGGAGGATAAAGTTTATCCTCAGAGAGGAGTCAATTATAAGGAGTTATTGAGTCGATTTAGTTTAATCTCATTGCAGAGCAGGAGAGAAACCTTATCACTCAAATTTTTAAACAAATAACTGCGCAACAGTATTGGTTGTCCTCTTCTCTTGTCCACTTTGAAATTTCGTGGTCCTAGGCAAAATTCTCGTAATACAGAATTATTCCACCTAGAGATTCCGAGGACCAAATCGCTAATATAATCCCTCATTTGGTTTATGGAGTCTACATTCAATAGAGTTTCCACTAATTGTTACATTCTCTTTGACTGCATAGGATGTTTTGTCAGGAGTTATGTGGACAAAGAAAATTGACTGAAACGAATCGATTTAGGTTGAGTTCTTTGTAATATTTTATTGAATGCTATAATATAGTTGAAAGTTACTATTTTTTTAGATTAGATAGATCTCTTTGTTATATCTTCTCCATTTCAATTATTCAGTTATGTATTGAACATTGTCATTATTTTCTGTAATTGGGTGTCATACCTGTTGAGAATAACGAAATTATTATTATTATTATAGAAACGGAACATGGAGGTTTCGCTTTTGTCTTGGTGAAATGTTATGTTGAAAACAATAAATTAAAATTGACACATTTGGCTGAAGTTTCACTAAATACATCAAAAACTTTATTTGTGATATACGAAGAAACACCAACGAAAATAAATCTTTTTACATTGAAAATAGCCCGTTTTTACTGAAAATATTATACATATAATCATCTCAAACAGGCAACGAAACCCATTGTGCATATAAATAATATATATATATATATATATATATATATATATATATATATATATATATATATATATATATATATATATATATATATATAGTGTATTAAGAATTCGGAATAAACTTTTCATTCCTTCAGCACTTTTCATGTCATTTCTTCACTAGCATAGTGCATAAATGTGATACTGAGTTTTCTCTGCAGTTATACACCTAAGAAATTTAACTCAATCACAAATATATACCCAATATTTTCATATCCCAAAAAGGGGAAAAGCTACATCCTTAAATTTTGAGGAAATTTTCATCAATTGTATTCATTCGAGACTCATTTTGCTTCTCTGAGTGATGAATTCACGTTTACTGCTATTACTATTGACCATTTGAGTCCTTTCATTTTTGTGTTTTTTGTGTGATGACTTATAACGCTTCAACTTATTGGAGCTGTTGGATTCATTCCCAGCGTGTACTTGGAACGTTTTATAAAATTTCTCTAAGTAGCTCCAATTTCGCATAAGCATAGAATGGCTCTGAAGCATTCATAAAAACGCTTTTTCGTTCTCATTACTATTTCCATAGGACATTGTGTTAGAATCTAAAACACCCAATAGCTACTTGCATCATTTTTGATCATCAGTCCTGAACTCAGAAATGAGATAAAAGAACTGAAGTAGTAATTTTTTTATTCTTGGCAATCCTGAAACGAAAGGAGAGAAGTAGTGAGGAACAAGTATTCAATCTTCAATCTTATTCGAATCATATTCCGAACATACACATGCTTGGCTGATGTGAACAACCCTACATGTATCAGAATCCGCAACAAGCATTCCTTTAAGAATGCCTATTTGAAATTCCAGAAGAATACGCCAAATATTTGTATTTTCACTCGAATATTTTTCATTTCTCAACTAAAACATACCGCGTTACAATGCATACATGGTTTTCATTGAAATTATTTGGATACTGATATGAAAATATATGGAAGATAATAAATAAACCAATTTTATGTAATGAAAGTTCGACAAAAATTTATGAATAATTATGACAATCCTTATTTAACACATAGCTATCAATACAAAAATTGAAGAATTGAAGAACTGAATGCTTAAACCTATATCATACTTCATCTTATATCTAACATAAAAACAGAAATTTCAATTTGATATTCTCATCAATATACATCTTCCATTTATTTTCACAGCTAGAAGGATTATCCCAGGATTTAACATTTTTGGACAACTCATTATACATTTTCAAACCATTATAAAACAAATTATTCCGATGTATTCGAGAAGTTTGTGAAAGGTTGATTCAAATGAATGTTACCTCTCTATTTTAATAGTAAATATCACTTATTAATCACGTTTATTAAGCAAAGGTGTTAAATATATATATATATATATATATATATATATATATATATATATATATATATATATATATATATATATATATATATATATATATATATATATATATATATATTTGAAGACAGGATCAACGTCTACCTATGATATTTATACCCTCTGGAAATTTTGTACCGACAATAAGATAAAATTAAAAAGATTGATACTGGTATGAAAATAGAAAAGAAGAAATTCACGATATTTACCTGCATTTTATGTTGTTTGTTTTTGTGTTGTATGTTTCGAGCTAATTGGCTATCAAAACATATGTAAACAGCTGTCAGAAAAACAAACAACATAAGTTGCAGTTGAATACAATAATACAATTGAATATGTTTTTTTTTCAGTCTTTTGGTGAATTAATCACTAAGTTTACGAAGTTAATAATTATTACACTAGAATCATTAGTTTAATGTTTGTTTAATTTTGTGCCTTTGTCTACTATTTCTGTACTGTTTTTGTATGTTCATATCATTTGTGGAGGATTGGAAGAATGATTCATCAAACTCCGACCATTTGTAAGATATTTCGTTTCTCTACAATATTGTTACTACTACTTTATTATGTAGGTAAGTAAATTGAAACATTTATCGAATATATTGAATCCCTATTGTTCACTTTTCAGTCAAAAGGTCTCAATTATACAATATTTCCTAAAAATTCCAGTCTTGTGACGTTAAAGACGATTGACTTTATCAAAAATAATTGAATTGAATCAACAAGTGAAATCAATTATGCTTTCTTCAGCTACAATTCAGTCACACTTTCGATAATGGTGACTTTCGTTATGAATGAAAGTGTTCATTCTCAAATTTTGAGACATAATGGAATGCTCAACTGGTTTAGCTAGTAATTTCCATCATTTTACAAGGTCTCTTCAGTTGAGAGAAACTTCCGTTCGAATAATAACGTTCTAATGAATTACAACAGTGTTGAAATTGATGAACTCTGTTTGAGGAACATCTGTTCCCTACTTATATTACAGTGTTTGTTTATTCGTTTATTTTTATTCACGATAGACTTAACGGTCTATTTTGAAGGTTATTTGGATATGTCAAACATTAATTCTTATTGAATCTATGTGTAATACTTGACTTCTCAACCAGTGTAGTTATTGTCTTTAACTTATTTCATTTCGGTACGTTACTGGCTATTCAAAACAGATAGGTCATATCAAAAATTATATATGCGAAAAAGCATGCAGTTTGAAAATGAAAATTTGCATTCCAGTTCAGAAAGTTTGATGTTTTGAAGTCAGATTCATGGGACTTTCTGGCACCTCTGTTCGGGTAAACTTTGAACGTTGAATTTTAGGACTAAATTCATATGAATACCGATCGTAACAATTCCTGGAAAGAATAGTTTTTGTAAAAAGCAGTTCATCGAAATATTGTGTAGTAAATCATTGAGATATGTTAAATAATGAAAGAAGTTATTACTGAAAATTACCATATCAGATTTTTCAACGTTTAAAACAGAATAATATTAAGAGAAAATCTAGATGATCAAATTTTATTTTACTCCAGGCAAATCTTTGTTTGTTGATGCAATTCAGTTTTTTGTGGAAGAGTTGGTTCGAGTCAAAATTTTCCACCAAATTGATTTTGTATGGAGACATTTTCCCTTTGATGTGCATAAAAATATCAAAAACTATTCGATAAATATTCCCTTTCATTTATAAATTATTGTGTATTTTTCATATATTTTATAAATTATGAGCAATTTATTGACCTTGGCATAACCTTCGATTCTCAGCCAGATTTCGTGCCACATATCAATACTTCAGGAACCTCTGCCTGTTGAGTATATGGTTTCATTATTCGCATTGGTAGGAGATTTAGCAATATATCAACTCTGAAAACATTGTATTGTGCTTTCGTAAGATCTAAAACTTGAATGCGAATCAACAGTCTGGAATCCTGGTTATCAGTTACGCATTGATCAACTAAAGTCTATACAACGAAAGTTCCTGAAACTTTTGAGCTTCAGAATTGATGGAATATATCCATATATAGGCATACAACATGAAACACTTACAAGTTGACATAATGTGGACACACTCAGTGCG
The DNA here is from genome assembly GCA_030704895.1 of Henosepilachna vigintioctopunctata. Taxonomy (NCBI): domain Eukaryota; kingdom Metazoa; phylum Arthropoda; class Insecta; order Coleoptera; family Coccinellidae; genus Henosepilachna; species Henosepilachna vigintioctopunctata. Next base: position 592,427 of record JARQZJ010000113.1, read on the forward strand.
CGAAGGAGATGCCATGCAATAATTTTCAAGCATAAAATAATTAACAATAAAGTTAAATGTCAGGAATTCTTGCAAAAGCTCAACTTTATTGTTCCAAGAGTTTCTCCCAGAAGCGAATTCACGTTTAACATTCCAGCAGCCTGAACGATGTTCTAAGATTTTCTCCATTGCACACGGTGTGTCAACAATGTAATATTTTGGGAACTAAGGTGGATATTTTGAACTGTTCTGTTACTGATTTTGAGGCAAGTTTTCTTGATATGCATAATCTCTGCTAGAACAATCATTTATGTGTATTGACGTACATGATTCATATTCACTCATATAATTGTATGTGTGTATAAGTGTTAATATGTGAATGTATATGTATGTGTGTGTGTTTATCTTTATATAAAAATATACCTTATAAATATATATAATGAATAAGTTTGGTCAGCATTTAAGTTTTTTTATTCCTATAATTATATTTCATTTCATCAGTATGAAATTCCATATTCACATTCTTTTATCATTGTCATTCCATATCTTAAACTTTTTCTTTCAAAATTTGAAACTCTTAATCTTCAGTACTACCGATTTTGTTTTTAGTATCTGTTGTGTTTCCTGTTTTGTAATTAAACCTAAATAGAACCTGTCCTGTGAAACAGGATAATGTCAATTATAACAAAGATATAAATAATAAAGCATACATCATATTTGATTCATTAGATACTATGGAATTTTTGGGAAGAGGAATAACATACTCCGAAAAATGCAATATGAATTGTATTTTACTCTTCTTCAAGATAGTGATTAATCTGTGAACAACAGTTGAATATATATTTATATATAGTATAAATTCGAATCTTGGGTTTTTTGGTTCAATTGAAACAAATTATATTAGTTTATTACCAAAATAACGTTTCGGTTTTTATTTTAACCTTCATCAAACTGGTATATATGTCATATGCACGAATATAAATACTTCGGAACAAAAGTTCATAGGTGACAAACAAACAACTATATTGAAAATTATACTTAAACATTCAAATTTTTTTCAAAAAACAATTCACGTCCATCTCTCAAAGCGTATTACAAATATATATATATATATATATATATATATATATATATATATATATATATATATATATATATATATTCCTATATATATTTGTAATACGCTTTGAGAGATGGACGTGAATTGTTCTCACGTCCATCATCCTTCAAGAGATAAATGTTAGGGAAGTATTGAAATCGATGCCACACCTGATGGAAGTGCGAGACATATATGTTTCGTTCTGCAAGGAACTCGTCAGTCGCACCACGTCGATCGGAGTGAGGCAACGATTTCAACCCCCAAGCATCTTCTTGTGACTCCAAGAGGAAAACCGTAGAGTTATGAATACTTCACAATTCCATCTATGGGAATCAGTAGAAAACACCTCTCAGACTATAGAATATCATCGAACGATGTTTTTAAATGTCAATAGGTTGCGTTAGTAGTACGCTTGCGTTTATTCCCGTATTTCAGGGGCCTATTCGGCGATATTTTTAAGAAAATGAAATTTTTCGTGCTTATGACAATGAATGAAATATTTGAGAAAATGAACACAAGAACATTCATTCGAAAAATTCAAATTAATCAAGAGAATGTTATAGTAGAGCTAGATATGTGAACGTGTGCGATGTGATGACTCCATTATCCTTCAAGGGATAAATGTTAGAGAAATATTGAAATCGATGCCGCACCTGATGGAAGTGCGAGACATATATGTTTATTTCTGCAAGGAACTCGTCAGTCGCACCACGTCCATTTTCAGTGCCATAAGCACAAAAAACTTCATTTTCTATATATATATATATATATATATATATATATATATATATATATATATATATATATATATATATATATATATATATATATATATATATATATATATATATATATGTTGAATCAAATTAAAATCTTGGCTCAATGTTTCACGATTGTATTTAACAATATGAATTTGTCAGCAAGTTTCGAGCTTAAGCTCACTTTTTCATGAAAAGAATCATGAAAATTTCTTGAATAGTCTTGAAAATGAGGTCACACTCGAAACATATTGACAAATTCATATTGTTGAATATAATCGTGAGACATTAAGCCAAGAGTTTGATTTATTTTAGTATTTAATGATGTTTCATCAAGAGTTAAGCGAGAATTTAATCTCAGTCATATATATATATATATATATATATATATATATATATATATATATATATATATATATATATACATTGATAGAAACCTAAAATGGTTCATCTTATTGATGAACGAATGGCATCTAGGTTACTGTTGTAGAACGATCAGCGAGCTGACAATTCGTCAAAGCTTTCTGAAGAACTCTAAACATTACCGGCTTACGTTTCCTAAAAATAAGGGCACTGATTCCAATATTCTCCTACATTCTCCATTATATGTCTCCATTATTCCTTAAAAGATAAGGGAGACATCACATTTCACATGTTTTACATAACCAGCTCTGCTACAAATTCTCTTTTTATTTTTTTAGATTCAAAACAGGAATGGAATTGTTGTATAGCATTACCAAATATCAAATCCGTTAACCTGAAATTGAATGAAATAACTTTGTAATTTAATACTAACGTCGACAAATCCCCGGGAAAAGACTGTCAGACAACTACAAAACCAATCTACTTCCTTTTACAGAAGAAACGCCAGTTTAATTCGAGAAATAGAAAAAAAGGAAACTGTATTCCATTTGCCCGTTTGCTTGGCATGTACCTCCTTCAGACGCGGTGAACTAATTAGAGAACCAACAGAGTATTCCCCTGTCGGATTCAATTAAAGAGCATGGGGTGAATTGCGAGTCGGGCGGCAGACATTCGAAACTAGATCGCCCGTGCTTATTCGAGAGTGCCGGGCTGCCTGCCACTTTTTCGCGTAATTTTGCCTCGTTGATCTAATTCCGACGGCATAAAGGGATCAAAGACACTAGAAACTCCCTCTTCTAGATTGATAATCGATCTGATAATTAGGGGTGGAAACAGGTCAAGAATCATCTCCGGATTCGATTGTAGCTCATAGCTTTATAATAGCTATTAGCCGTATTAAATCTATTTATTCTTATATTGACGCCTTCATGCCAATATGAGAATTAATGAGCGAAATCAGTAGTTATTTGATCAATAGTTAGATGGAATCATTTCCTTGTTATTGAAAAAATATATTTTGTTCTATATATTCACTCAAATATATATATATATATATATATATATATATATATATATATATATATATATATATATTATTTTATTATTATTATTAATTTATTTAACCATCAAAATAATTACATGGCATGTCAATAAATTTCTGTAAAAGTATACAAATAAAACAACATTTTAAAACCTATAAGTATCACATTGAACTATGCACACAATAAAATATGAAATCATAATCACAACATTCACAAAACTTGTACAAAACAATATACAATAATATACATGTCAGTCCACACTAGAAAGCATCATTGCTCAATTCCATAAACTCCTGTAAGGAGTACAGAGGGTGATTCAATAGAGTAGATTTCAAACGTTTCAAGAATATTTTGTCCGGCAGTTCCTTGATTCGTGAAGGTAACCTATTATGAAATTTAATACAATAATAATTAACACCTATTTGAGTTCTTTTGAGCCTATGATATTCGGTGAGATAATCGTCTTTGCCACGAGTGTTATACGTGTGGATATTAGTATTTGTTAGAAAAAGCTTCTTATTAGCACGTAAGTGCTTTAGACATGATAGTATAAAAACGGACAACACGGTAAGTATCCTCAGTTCTTTGAAGATTTTTCTGCAGCTAGACAACTTAGATTCACCACAAATCGCTCTAATCGCTTCTTATATATATATATATAATGGTATATTGTTCCGGGAATACATCCGTTGGTTTGTTGAGTGCCTGTTGGGAACAGGCACTCCTGTCACAACAGGCACTTTGCCTGTTCCCAACAGGCACTCAACAAACCAACGGATGTATTCCCGGAACAATATACCATTATATTTTTCCATCCGTGAATCTCTACGTTCAAACATATATATATATATATATATATATATATATATATATATATATATATATATATATATATGGTAAAAATTTCAATTTTGGGTTTCTGGTCTGTAAACTGGTCTATGTAAAATCTATAACAATATTTTAACCGCATAAGAACAGGCGGCAAAACATAAAGATGTATCATTTGATGTGTGTATGTAATATTGCAGATGTGATCAATTTCCGAGCCCAGTCATATATTTGTAATACGCCTTGAGAGATGAACGTAACTGTTTTTTCAAAAAATTTTAAATATTTAAGTATAATCGTCAATATAGTTTTTTGTTGTTGTCACCTTTGAACTTTTGTGTCTGAAGTATTTATATTGTGGTAAGATTTCAAAATCATTTTTGTGAGCGTTGTTTTTATATTCATTTTGTTTTTGCGATCATATGACATATATACCAGTTTGATAAAGGTTGAAAAATAACCGAAACGTAATTTGGAAATAAACTAACATCATTTTGTTTTAATTGAACTAAAAAGCCCAATATTAAAATTTTTACAATATAAATAAGATGGTTCAATATATATATATATATATATTGATTTATAAGGGTTTATTGACTCAGTATTTGCAGTGGTACTCTTTTCTCTTTACCGAGCTTTCGCAATCTACTTTATTGCTTCTTCAGGGTTCTAAAATATATAAGACAACCTTAACAAACATCTAAAACACAATATACACTGTTTGCTTACATGAGAGTTGAGGTTACAATTCTTAAACTATTTAACAGCAATAACATAAGCATAATTTGCCACATTCATCTAACATCTAAAATAACACCAAACTAGCGGCAGCAAGACGCAGACGCATATTAGCTACTTACTGGATATGGAACAAGGAAGGAAACACGACAAAAAAGAAGAAGAAAGGAAACAACTGGGATCAGATGACATGTGATAAGATTATACATTTAACCTTAGATAATATATTAAAATCAAATATTGTAGATGTTAGATGAATGTGGCAAATTATGCTTATGTTATTGATATTAAATAGTTTAAGAATTGTAACCTCAACTCTCATGTAAGCAAACATTGTATATTGTGTTGTAGATGTTTGCTAAGGTTGTCTTATATATTTTAGAACCCTGAAGAAGCAATAAAGTAGATTGCGAAAGCTTGGTAAAGAGAAAAGAGTACCACTGCAAATACTGAGTCAATAAACCCTTATAAATCAATATATATAGTATCCTACAGACTCTTAAATAATTTACAAATAAAACAGAATTGGGTTTTCATAAACATATGGAATATATATATATATATATATATATATATATATATATATATATATATATATATATATATATGTGACACCGTGTTACATATAACTTTCTTTTCTATGAAATATTAGAGAAAATGAACACTAAAACATTCATTTGAAAAATTCAAATTAATCAAGAGAATGTTATAGTAGATCTAGATTTGTGAACGTGTACGATGTGATGTCTCCATTATCCTTCAAGGGATAATTTATAATATAAATTATCTATTAAAACATTCTCTTGATTAATTCGAATTTTTCAAATGAATGTTTTAGTGTTCATTTTCTCTAATATTTTATTAAGTGCCATAAGCACAAAAAATTTCATTTCCTTATATAATAATAATAATCTTCATTTAAGGTTCTCGTAATACAATTATATAGGTGAAACAATAGTAACTATTCTAATTTTAAGATCTATCTTTTCAATTATTTGTTTCTAAACAAATCTTTGTTTCCTAAACAAAGATAATGATTTTCACAAAGGCCATAGCCTGTGGTGAGTAAATATATATATATATATATATATATATATATATATATATATATATATATATATATATATATATATATATATATATATATATATATATATATATATATATATATATATATATATATATATATATATATATATATATATATATATATATATATATATATATATATATATATATATATATATATATATATATATATATATATAGAAATATATATATATATATATATATATATATATATATTCTTATTATTATTATTTCTCGTGATACATCTTTGCCTGCCAAATATTTGCGCTTCGTCATGTTCAAGCCCCGATGCAAAAAGAATGGTGTTTAAGTTTAACGTGATGGACTAACTTCAATGCGGTTCACTTAGGTATTTCGATAAATTTGAGAATTTGGCGTAGTGTTTGAAAACAATTTCAAAAAAAAAATATTACTCAAAAATATTCTTCATGTTAATCAGATATGTACGTACTAAAGAAAAAATATTCGATTCCTCAATCTATTAACACCTTCTTAACCTTAGGTTACTAGGTTATTAGGCCATGAGTCGTTGTTTACTGAAAATCTTCAATTGAATTTCTGAAAATTCGAAGAATATCTATACTAATTGAAATATTTCTACACGGGTTTTCTTTAAAAATTTATAGTTTTTCTGATATTAACTGAATTCGCCGAAGGTGTCCTGCCCACAAGAACAATTTCGCGACCCGCAAATTGGACGGTATGGCAGCTTAGGCCAAACCCGTTTACACTTGCATATGTAGTTGGAAACTATAAACATGGATCACAGCGACAATTAAACCAGTGACCCGGGGATTTGAATATTGCATTGCCTCTGTTCCGCCGGAATTATCTATATGTTCCCTTGGGAGACAGGAATCGGATGGAATTACAGAACATAAAGTTTGTCGAAGTTCACGCATAAGTTATGGACGCCAACTATTTGTCCGAGTTTAATTTTGAAGCAATGCTTTATAGTAAATGTAGATTTTTGATGAATGCTATGGGTTAGAAAACCGAAAAAAAAACACCACCATAATAAGTACGTTGTAATTCATTAGTTGAGTGATATAAGAATCAAAATAAATTTTTTTTCCTCACATAGAAAATAAAAACTAAAGAAATTCAATTGGAGAAGGCATTCGCTGAACAGAAAATGGTAAGGTAGATAACGAACTTCAAATAAATGAAGAATTAATTTGAAATGAACACATTAAATAAATTTTTGAAAAAAAAAATTGATTCATATACTTATCAAATGACAATTTTTACTTTCATGGTAACAATGTGATGTGACCTTGAATTGCAGATCTCTTAGACCCCTGTTAGAAAGTGAAAAATTGGAACGACTGTTAGCAGCTTGTCCTCATCTTCTCCAATCTGAAGTTGGAAAAAAATATCAACACTGAAATTAATAGTCAAGAAGTTATGAAATAGAGTTAGTACTTATAATTCCCATACAGGTCTAAAAACCCTTATATTCAGAATTTATATACATCTAGTAAGACTGGTAACAAAGCTTTTATATATGTATATATATATATATATATATATATATATATATATATATATATATATATATATACAATTATACCATTGGGTTTACTTTTTCATCTTTTATATGAGCTCAATCTTTATTTCCGATTACATGTGTTCAAATCAATAAAAAAGGGAATATATAGGTATACTGAACGCTTCGGATGTTTCTCTTTCTTCCTCAGCAGTTCAAAGATATTATCTGTTAGATATTCCACCGCTGGCCTCTTTTAACAATAGTTGTCCACAGCAATAGTTTTCAATGTTTCGCTATTTCACGTTTTAGTGTATTCAATATTTAGGTATTTTTGTCCATAGGAGTCCTGCAGGGGTCTATTGCTGGCCCTATTCTATTTTTGTTATTGGCGAATGACCTCCTGTACTATTTTACCTGAAGAGTGGTGTTCATTACAGATGCCAGCAGCATTTCTCTTAAGGGGTCTTGTATAATACCTGCTTTGATTGTGAAGGGTAGCGCGTTATAGTACAACTTTCGCTTAATGGTAACCCTCTATCTCTCATTAAGTTCAGACGACAATCGAAGAATATTCTGATAGAAAATATAATTGGTAGTATTACATTGTTTACAGGCTTCTCCTGGTATATAAACTTGAATACTGTTGATATTTTTTTCTGTTTATTTGAGTAAAAAGGTGCCAAATTTGCTAAATGGTGTTTAAAGCCCTAATCACAACGTATAAGGCAGTGTACTTCGTTTAAATATTGGTAACTCAATACACTGCTGCTTCTCTAAAATTGATATGAGACGACACTTATTTGGGCTGAAAATAATCGAGTGATAGTAAGTTACAAGTATTAGAGTCACCTTTGTCATTTAAAGTAGATATTGATGTTTTGGTGGTTGTAATTCGACTGTTCCTCAAAAAAATATTTTACACAAAGTTTTCATTGGTGTCTGGTAACCTCTGTTTTTTATTGCCCCCACTATGCTTTAGTTTCACTTGTTTGTTCACTTTGAATGGTAGTTCTACCGAATGTGAAGGGTCTTTTTGCCCTTCAGTATTTTCAAACACTCGAGATCCGTACTATTTTCATGAAAAGATGTCAAGAGTTCGACTGTTTCCAAATACTGAAGGCCAAAAAGACATTTGACATGGGGTCGGTAAGTGCCTTCCTAGAAATAGACAAACAAGTGAAACGAATACATTGTGCGGAGTGATAAGAAACACATGTAGATCAGACACCACTCTTAACTTGTGTAAAATATCTCTTGAAGTGCTAACTTGTTAAGAATATTTCAACTTTCATAGGACTATTTACTACCCTAATCTGTAGCAAGTTGGAGTATGGCAGCATCATCTGACATCCCATTTACACTTGCCATCAATGCCATCTTGAGACTATTCAGAGAAGGTTTAACAATTCTTAGTTTGGAGGAAGGATAAAGTTTATCCTTAGAGAGGAGTCAAGCATAACGAATTATTGAGTTGATTTAGTTTGATCTCATTGCAGAGCCGGAGAGAAACTTTACCACTCAAATTTTCGTACAAATTACTGCAGAATAGTATTGATTGTCCTCCCTTCTTGACCACTTTGAAATTTCGTGTTACTAGGCAAAATTCTCTAAATACACAATTATTCCACCTAGAGACTCCGAGAACCAACTCCCTAATACAATCCCCCATTTGGTTTATGAAGTCTTTATTCAATATTTGTGCCAATAATTGTGACATCCACTTTGACTCCATATAATTTATTATCAGGGGTTATGAGAACAAAGAAAATTACTAAAATGAATTGTTTTAAGTAGATGGAGTTCTCTGTAATATTTCATTGAATGCTATAATGTAGTTATAAGTTACAATTTTTTTCAGATCAGATTGAGCTCTTTGTTATATCGTTTTGATTTCAATTATTCAGTTATGTATTCAACATTGTTATTATTTTCTGTTATTGGGTGTTAAACCTGTTGAGAATAAAGAAGTTATTATTATTATTATTATCATTGTTAAAATTGAAGGAAGAGACGAATTACAACCACCAAAGTGTCAACGTCTACTAAAACTAAGAAAGATAATTCTAAATACGTGCAGCTTTCTATAGTTGGTTGCCTTCAACCCAAATAAGTTACCAAGGCCTTACAAACCTTCATTGCAAATTTAACAATGGGTTTATTATAATGATTATAAATATTTATTATAATTAAATTGAAGGAAAACATTTCCTTCAATTTAATTTGATATTCAGACTTGTGTGAAAACAGTTATAAAGCACCAATTGAATAATTTTTCAATTATATGGGCATAAGTTTTTCAGATATACATCTTCCTCTGTAATTTCATAACAAATATGTGAACCGTTTTTATTAGAGATGACATATTCATCAATAACGTTGTACATCGTTCCTGAACAGAATTTTATTATCGTTCATTTTATACTTTCTCGGAATCCGTATATTAAATTCACTGTGTACTTTTATATACGTGAATCATGATAAACATTCGATGGCAAAGACCATAAATTCGAACATTTTTACGAAAAATATGTCATTAGATGAGAGCAAATAAAAACGGCTTCATTCGTTCGGTAGCATACGCTTCTGAAAAAGTTTATTGGAGAACTGAATTATAGAATTTCAAATGACTTTGATGTCAAAAGCCTAAGCGAGTCATATATTGATGAAATGCGGCTCGTTGATCTTGGAAATGGGGTATTGAATTTAAACTCGGTCGTTTCGTGCGCTTTCTATTCGAAAGCAGTGCTTTCTGATTTCTATTTTCTGAGATTATGATTAAGGAGGGATGTCCAAACGAACAACATTGTCAGATCCGTATAGGATGTTTCCTCAGAATCACGAAGTTATTAATCAAATTTCGCATATTACTCTGGGAAACAGCAAATTTGTTGTCTAAAATCTTTGACTTGTTTTTGACTGAATATTGGTCTCAGATTAAAAATAGGTTTATCAATTTTTCTCTAATGTGTCAAGTTTTGAAAATACAGGATCCCCTCCCTTTACACTAAAAGTCATACAAAATGTGCATACAGAAAAAAATAAAGTAATTACTAACCAAACATATTAGAATATTTTATTCATACAAAGGTTATTATAATAGTGGAAGTTAAATTGTGTTTATACAAAAAATAAAAAAAGATATTAGGGTAAAAATTATTGCTCATAACTTTTCCTAGAATGTTCAATCTTGGGACATTCTCGCTTGGTGCTCCAACAGTAGTCAGCCAGTCAGCCATCATACTGACATCCCATCTAACTTGATACCTTGCCTCCATGGCATTCAAATCTTGGTGGAATAGCACACCGTGTTCACCACTAACAGAGCAATTTTCTAGAAAGTTAGCAAGATGGCTATGTAAGAAATGCAGTTTGATACTCATGTTACAGCCAAGCTTTTTGAAGTTTTCTTAGAGTTGATGAACAATTTCGACGTAATTCTGGGCTCGTGTGTTTCCAAGAAAGTCCTTGACAATACTTTTGAATGCCAACCAAGAATTCTTCACAAGTTCAGTCATTATTTCAATGAAATTTTCATCTTTAATAACTTGCCAAATATGTGGCCCATCAAAGACACCATCATCTATCCTCTCATATGACAAACTAGGAAAGGCCAAAATGATATACTTAGAACAGTCCCCTTCAGTTGACAAAGCTTAACAAATTTCTTCGTGAGACTTAGTTTTATATGCAAAGGTAGAAATATCACGCCAAGTTCGATCAAAATTGAAGGTTTTGCTCACTGTTTTCTTCGATTATAACGGTGTGGTGCACAAAGAATTCTTGCCAACAGTACGTACGGTCAATGAGGTGTGTTCATTTTGGTCAGAAGGGCAATGGAATTAGTTACCTTGGATGTTAAATATGGGGACAACACTATATCATCATCCCAATCAACAAAGTTTCTTGGAATATATGTAGACAGAAATTTCAGATGGACATCACACATTGAGGTCTTATGTAAAAAAATGAGTAACTCATTTTTTGCAATCTCTAGAATTAAGAACATCGTACCTTGAAACTGTGTTATGAATGTGTATTACAGTCCTGTATATAGTCATATTAATTATAATATTCTGCTGTGGGGCTGCTATACAGAAATGAATAAGGTGTTTATTACACAGAAGCGAATACTTCGATTAATATTCAATATTCATCAACGAACATCTTGTAAACCGATCTTCATTAATAAATACATACTCACCTCGCCGTGTTTATATATTTATAGATGTTTGTTATATGTTAAAGAAAATGAAGATAGGTTTATTGAATTGAGTAGTAATCATGAGTATTCAACAAGAAACAGTGATGTTCTACTTATTCCTATGCATAAAACAGCTAAATTTGAGCACTCTCTCTATTATCAGAGTATTGAAATTTTCAACCATTTACCATCGAATTTGAAAGTACTGAAAGCTCATTTGTTTAAGAGGAAAGTTAAATATCTGCTCTCAAAAAAGGCATACTATAACGTGACAGAGTATTTCGATGATTCGAATGTAGGCAATAATTTATGATGAAACAATATTTAAAATTTTCTCATAATTTGATATAGAATACGCATGACGACGTTTCGAGGTACTACTTCTTTATCAAATGCTGGGCTAATACTATGAGAGGATAAATGGTATTAATAATTTACGAATCAATTTTTTGTATCATATGTTTTTATATTTTGTTAACACAAATGTTCTTCACCATGTGAAATTGTCTCGAATGTTTGATATTTCTGAGGTATTTTTTTTTCTTTTCTTTTCTTTTCTTCTCAAATAAAGTTGTATATTATTGTTAATATTAATTTAACCAATATTTTTACTTGAGGGCTGAATAGAAGATCAGACTCAAAAATGAATTCAGTCGTTTTGAGAGCTTTCTTCCTACTTGTAATTATTGTATCAATTGAAATGAATGTAAGGAATGTTTATCAATAAATTCATTTTATTATTATTATTATGAGGAACACTACAAGGAAGTTATGGAACGTTTGCGTGAAGCACTACCGCACAAACGATCGTAATTTTGGGAAACCAAATCGTGGATTCTGTATCACGATAATGCACCAGCTCAGACATCAATGCTTGTTCGTCATTTTTTGGCGAAAAATAACAACGTTATCATGACTCAATCACCATATTCACCAGATTTGGCACCCTGCGAATTTTCCCATTCCCAGAACTGAAGAGACCAATGAAAGGAAAGCGTTCTGCCTCAATCGATGAGATAAAATTGAAATCGCAGAACGAGCTGATACCGAAAAGCGCATTTCAGACTAACTTCCAGGATTCGAAGAAGCTCTGGCATAAGTGCATTATATCTGAGGAGGATTACTTTGAAGGGGGCAAAATAAATATTAATAAATAAATGAATATTTTGCGATAAAATTCAAAATTCACCTTTTCTTTTGATCAAACCTCATACGTCCTATTTTCATGAGCTTTTTCGCGAAATGCAACACAAAATACACACAACGTAAAGTGAAACTTTGAAGAAATCAGTTAACTCTTTCATTCAAAATCTTTATCGAAGTATTCCAGTTTCGGATGAACGAACAGAATAAATTTACGTTCGAGGTTTTTGTATTATATTTCAGTTAACCACTCCTACACCCAAAATATCGTGGGAAATGAACATAAAATTCTAAGCAAACAAGAGTTTTTAGGAATCTTGGATAGATTTATTTTTGTTTTTATATTCAATTAAAATACATGATTTCTATGACTTCGCATTCCTACACTCATTCAGTTTAAATATTTATGAACTAGTTTGATAGTAGTCGGTTTCTAATTAATAGTCTAGCATTATTAATTCGTTTTTTACTATCATGTCACGAAAATGGAGATATGTGTTCTATTCGAGATATGTTTCACCTGAATATAACAATCAGACAAATTTAGGAATTTATAGATTTTCTCATTCAGATCTTTCATATTTATCGATTCAGTTCACTACACCGATTTATGCAAAGAATTATAAATATTTGAATATTTTGTATATTGGCAATAATTTAAATCAAACTTTGGATTAATGTTCCACAAATAATTAAATTCATACATATCTAAAGAATTTATAGTTATAGAAAGTATGTATTTTTTCGAAATTCGGTGAATATTTCGATATTCCTATAATTTCATTTTTAACTAAAGTGGATTGATTTTTTTACTTCAGGAGATCTTATTTCTAATTCCTTCGGATTGACGTTCGATAGTGCATTCGAAATTCTCAAAATTCTCATCGAAAATGACAAAAATACGTGGGTTTGAGACATGAGATATTTGTACAAGCTGTACTGGTCAAACATCTCGTTCTAAAATAGTTTGAAACTCAACTTGGAATATACAACTTCAGAAGAAAATAATGTTGTGAATATCGAACAATCTCTGTTCTATTCAAGTTGAAATGCTATTTCTTTTTTTCGCGATTCAATGTGGAAAATTCAGCAGTGTTGTATCTCAAATTGAATGTATACTAAATGAAGCTGATGATAGTTTAATCATTTATTGATTGCTGATGTTGATTTCCTCTGAAATAAAGGTTTGGTGAGCTCCACAATCTTTCAAGCGAATAAATAGATTTATAGATTGTGTAGCCGCTTCTTTTTTATCGTATATAATACTCATCAATATATCAAAATTAATTGACCTTAATTCAGTACGTATTCTTTACATACTCTCAAATTTTTTCTTCTGCTAATTCCTGCAAATTCATTAACGGGCAATGCAGAAGCTGTAGTTTTCCCTAAGGATGGTCTAATTAGAAAGCTGATAATTGGCCAGCAATTATAGAATCTTCAATTAGCAGTTGAAAGCTAAGCTGAATAATTAAGGCGATTTTATATTCAATCCAGGTTCTATTATTCGCAGTTGTCGGCCGAAATCCATGAATAGTGAAGAATAAAAAACGTGAAATTTTATGTTAACTGATTTCTGGAACTCATCGATGTCTATCAAAAAGTAAGAAGTATATGGCGTACGTTGCAAACTTAGTTTCCAGATAACATTGAATAAGAATGAGTTCAAATGCCCAACCATTGACACGTCCATGCTAGTTAGTTATAATGAAAAATAGAATATAAATTTGAGTCGGATGGTACATAGTAGAATTCATTCGAATTATTTATTCAAAGCATAGTTCGTCGAAACATACGTGATGTCTTGGTGCTTTTGATATGACTGCAAATTAAATTCAACAAGTTTCTCAAATTTTTTTTCCATATGTGTGTTTAGTTGATGATATTTGAGATTTGCTACACATTTCAACAAAACTGCTGAGATGTTTTTTAACTGATCATAATTTTTATGATCATATTTACAATGTTTTGTTCATTTAGAGATTTCAATGATGCAATAACCCTTCAGAAATGTTACTATCATTTTCTCACCTAGCTTGAATTTGAGCCCAACACAACTGAACTGAACCTGTTATCGACGAAAATATGTCTAACTCACTCTTTTTTTTATATACAGTAAAAGCTCCTTATTCGCGCTTCCTTTATTCGCGTTTTTACTATTCGCGGATTGAAAAAATGCAACCCAATTTCTATATTCGCGGCAATAGATTTCTTTATTCGCGGATCTTATAGCTCTTTTTCGTAAGTGGTTCCGGAATTTTTTTGATTCGGAATTTGAAACTCATTTAAAAAAAAAGAATATAAACTTTGAGCACATCTAGTTTCGGATAATTCTCCAGGTCAGCCTCGCGAACTTGAAATATGCATCCAAATATAAAGTGACATTTTTTCCTGCCAATATGACGGCTTGCTTCAACCTATGGAGCAAGAGATAATCCAGACCTTGAAGCTCTATTACATTAGACGAACCTTCAAAATCATATTGAATGATGTGGAATGTGATCTTGATATGAATGTTATGGAATGCTGTAAGGATTTTGACATAGCAAAACGAATAGTAAACATAAAGGAATCATTGGAAGAACTGAAGCCATACACATAGAATTCATACCGGAAAAACTGGGGCTACTCTGACTGCAGAAAATGACGAAGAATCTGTACAAATTCAAACTTTGACTCCAAACATAGCTGAAATTGCGAATGCAATAGGACGAGATGGGTTTGAGCGGATAGAATCAAGTGACGTTCAGATGTTGCTTCAATCGCAAAAAGAAGATTTGATTGAAAGCAACTTGGAGGAAATGTTAAATTCACGGCCTATGGAGGAAGAGGCTTCAACGAGCACGGGAAACGTGACATTTAATTTGAAAATTCTTAGAGAAGGTGTAAGAATGGCTAATAAACATTGTGATTTTATTTATGAAAATTGATACATCTATGGAACCAAGTCTTATTTTAAAGACAAATTGCTAAAGTCATTGCTTAACATCAGTCTGACTTGAAGGAACCTTTAAAAACTGCCAAGCAAGAAAAAATTACAAAATTCTTTAAACAATTACCTAAGCCTGAACATAATAATTAAGCAATATGATCAAAAACTTCATTGAAATTAATTTTTTTATATACTTTCTTTCATTTGGTCACTCAGGAACGTATCCCCCATAATATCATGTAAATTACCATTCCATATTCACGGTTTCTGTATTCGCGGCATATTTTCGGAACCTATACCCCGCGAATAAAGAACTTTTACTGTACTCTTTTCATATCATTCTTATATCACTTATATAAATTGAATGAAAAGCAGTTGATTTCTTTCAACAAAATAATATTGATTTTTTCACAATTTTCCGAAGTGTTATTCCATTTTCAAAACCTAAACTGCGCAACTATCATTATGATATTTTTATATATTCTCAATTGTTCAGTTCAACTTTCAAAAATGGAGAAACACACTCTGAAAATAACATTAATCAACATCTTGTTTTGCTAATAGTATGACAAAAGACTCAAGAATCCTCACGATTTAAATGAAGAGAATTAAATTCGTAAAATTTCGACATGCGAGATATAATTAATTATAATTATAATTAAATCTGATAATATGAAATCTGATGTCGTTTCTAAATTTGTACCATTATTATTCAACAAAGCTCGTGACATTCTGAATTCCATCAATTACTCAGCACTTTTATGCTGAGTTTGTCCTCCATTTCATAATTTTCAATTTAGAAAAACTTCTCATGTTTCTGTTGAAGGAAATTTTCGTTTCACACTATATAGCGTTATGTGCAATATATTCTTTTTAAAAGAATTATTCTAAGAATTATATTTAATGCAGGCAAACTAAAATTAAGTAAAAGAAACTTACGTTGAAAACCTACACATTTTTTCTATATAACAGCCGTTTACATATGTTTCAAGGTTATTGCCTATCGTCAGAACGGCGTAGTTCAAGTTAAAGATGAAAGTATTTGAAGAGATATATAAAAAATTAATATATAAAACACGAAACACAGTTTCGTACACGTTTTATACACCCAAAACATATTGGGAAGAGTCAACACAACGTTGCAGACGACAATGAAATACCGTCCGGCTATTGTGAGACTTTTATAGCTTCTGGAAATCCCAGACAATCTTAACGAACGGTATTTCATTGTCGTCTGCAACGTTGTGTTGACTCTTCCCAATATGTTTTGGGTGTATAAAACGTGTACGAAACTGTGTTTCGTGTTTTATATATTAGATTTTTATATATCTCTTCAAGTACTTTCATCTTTAACTTGAACTACGCCGTTCTGACGATAGGCAATAACCTTGAAACATATGTAAACGGCTGTTATATAGAAAAAATGTGTAGGTTTTCAACGTAAGTTTATTTTACTTAATATTCTTTTTATTTTATTCTACATAAGATATCTGTATTTTCGCCTATCGCCCCTCAAATTAAGTAGTGAACAAAATAGTTATCTAATGGTCTATCGCCCTGCATGCTTTGAAAGGATTTCCTCTAATGAACATGAGTTGATTTGAATTAAATTGAAATGTTAACTGTTTTCATCTTACTTTGAAAGAAAATTAGCGTTGTTCTGTATAGGCACTGTAGTGACTTAGAATATTTTATACAGTTCCTTCTCTGAACATATAATTTGTTATCACAACTTCTAGAATGCTTGTTTATTTGGTCAGAAACTGGGCCTCTTAGTTAATTTTGCACTATGTACTACTTCTTTATTCGCAGTCAACTGGAATATTCGTCCATAATTTGGCCTCATTGTACAATAATTCTCTCGCCGACTTAGAGGCTGTTAAGAGGAAATGTCTGAAGTATATTTACAACAGATGTTATGGGCAATATCCTTCGGGAGGCTTCGACCATTCCATCCTAACAGATACTCTGGGAATTGGATTATTGAAGTTGAGACGCGAACGGTTCGGCCTAACGTTTCTCTTAAAAATTTTGCACAATTCAGTCAACTCGCCATTTCTTCTCGGCAAAATGAATATTCGGGTACCAAGGCCTGGTCTGAGGAGGAATAATACATTTTCAACTTTTTTAAATTATATTTTCCTTATATTTATTGGCGTACACTCTCTTCTTTATTTTTTCTCATTTGTGTACAATTCGTTCTTTCGCTGTAATTGGAGGTATATCCATTGGGAATAAATGTATTACTATTATTTTCTGAATATTTGTTAGATCTTTGACTAGATTTTTGGTCCAATATTCCTTCGAAATCTCTTCGAAATAATAGTGAAACAATGAAATGATTGCGTCAAGACTCCACAAGAAAACGCAAAAAAATATCAATTAATCAATGTGAAAAATGTTATTTTGTATATCGGTGTTGTTCTTCTTGTTCTTTCTAATATTTCTTCAGTTCAGTGTTCTAGCAAGATCGATATAAAGACATTTTGTACTACACCAACCTATGATGTGGTTGATGATTCGATTATAATTATAGGATTGCTACTGAATTGATATCAGTTAAAAATCAATTAAAACAGAAACAGATTAACATCAGCATATCAGACTTCAACGTTTCAATTGATATATCTATATCAAAAATATGAAAACAAGCTACCTACATAATTCAATTTTAACAAGCATGACGAAATAACGATATAAGTAGCCCACTGAATCAAGATTTCGAATTTCATTTTCGATTCCCATAAAACTGAAAGTAGCACACGTCGTTATAGATAAGTTCGTAGGGAAAGTGCAAAAATCAATGTTGTTTTGCATATACAACGCCCAATCCATCTACGACCGAAACTTGAGAGATTGAAAGTTGTACATAGATAAGAAATTCAGAATTAAAAAACAATTTCCAGTTCTCACTCTCGTTCCGAATCGATCTAGTTCCCACACATATCATTTCCCACCATTTTTACACCAAATCTCTTTCTGCATAAATGAATGATCGTGAAATTGATGAGTAGGTAGATGTGCAAATGAATGGCACGAATTAATTGACCTAATATCAGATAGGATATTTTTTCAATTCGTACGTAGGTAATTATCTTTCAATACGACAACAATTAAAATTTGGTTAATTATCAAATTATGATGAATATTTTCCACAGATCCATTTAGAGATAATCCCAGATTTAGAGTTTCTCTGAAATTAAATTAACAAACTGGTTTTAGCTAAACGTTGGAACACCGGTCATATGATTTTTTTACAGCTGAGTTGATCTTTCGAGGACCCATAGAATATATAATTCAGACATAAAATACAGTATTTCCTTTTGGGTGACAAGAAACCAACATGTTAATGTGGAATATATGTTGACGATGTTTATCACTGTAAAATCTTTAATTATAAAATGGAAAGTTTGTCGTGGTTTATAATGTTATTGTTTTTTTCATTTCTTTCATTATACATTCACTGTGTCTTATTTATTATGAGTGTCATATATGGATTAAAAAGCACTTGGCTCAGTTTCACAAAATTATATTCATTTCGGGAACATTCTCTCGACTTTCAAATATCGATTCATACCCAGAAACATTTATCAAGCAATAAATATAATTTTGTGAAAGTAAGTCATCTTTCTCCCCTTCTATATATTAAACGATGCTTCACGAAGACATCAGATAATATTCAATCAACTGCAAATCGAATTTTTCAGATTGAAGATCAAATTTTCAGAAATGAATATCAGTTCAACAAACTGGATTTCCAGTATATTATAGAACAAAATGTTTCGAAACATATCAATATCTTAATTTTATAATAATAATAATAAGCATATACTTCCAACAAGTAACTACCCATTTACAGAAAAATACATAATGAAGAATGATTTGGTAAGTAAAAATATCAATAATAACATAAATATACAATATAACAAAATAAAAGTTATAATATAAAACATTATCAAATACAATAATATAATTCTATAATGTCAATATCTAAATTTTCAATTATTTAACTGAATATCTAAATAATGAATAATAACTGAACAAGATAATAAATCTCTCAGAACTCAAACTGAAAGAAATCAAGATACCTCAATGGTTAAGATTTAAATACACATAAATGATGAAACAAATGAATTACATTGCAAATCACAGCAGCCTGACACCTGGTTTGCAATAAAACATGCCAAGATAGGCGGCGATTGCAAGAGAAGATTTGAAGACAGGGTTTTAAGTGAAATATCTGGCTTATTCTATTACACCTCTGAGGAACAAAGAAATTAAGTTTACCCAGAAGCTCAGGACAGTCGATGTTATCATCGAACAAATTGAATAAAAATTTCAATGCATTCAAACTTCTACTGGTGAGGAAGTTCCTAGTGTCAAACCTCGACAAGACAGTCTGATCATAACCCCTAGGTTGATATAAACCATCCTCTCGAAATTAGAGTCATTCACAATCTTCAGTGCCTGCAGGTTTACGTGACAACTACATATTGGTCGCCAAACAAGACAGCCATACTAAAGCTTGCTTCTCATTAGGGCATTTAATAAATGGACTAGTGTTGAGAATTCAAGAACAGTCATGCATTGTCGTCGATGAAATCATAAACTTTGCTACGTGATAAATGGTTTATATGACGTTTGAATGGGGCAGAGATCCTTAACCTTCATTTGGTCTGATTCACTAAGTCGAGTCAGTTTAACACCTTCAATGTTGTCATCGAAGGTTATCACATTTCTCTTTCTAGTTAAACTCACCTTTTACATTTCATGCATTCAAGTGTAAATAATTATTATTACACCTCTGGCAGATATCATTCCGATCACTTTGTAGCCTCAAACAATCATGTATAGATAACACGCTCTTATAAATTTCAATTTCGTCCGCCTAAGCCACTTTTATGCAGTTCACCATTTCTAAAATATCGTTAACAAACAGAACAAATATTTGGGGTCCAAGATTGGATCCCTCCGGCACTCCTGCAGTTACTAGAAATTCTCTCGATTTTCAATTCTCAATTTGTTAGAATTGACTGCGATTACTCAAGTAAGACTCCATGAGAAATGATAAATTATTCGCAAAAAATTCGTTTCAAAAATAAGAAGATTTATCTTATCAAAAGCCTTCTGGAGATCTCTAAAAATAACGTCGACCTGCCGTGCTCTGTCCAACTCCTCATATATGAACTGAGAAAACTCAACCAAATTTGTAGAGCGAGATCCCTTGGTCATAAACCCATGCTGCTCAATTGCAATACTATTTCTGATCTAAGGATATAATGCTATAGAAAAGTATAATTTCAAACAATTTAGAAAAGTTCGACGATATAGAAATAGGCCTTGTGCACCGGAACAACTTTTACCTTCTCTTGTAGGAAAAATGCTGATATCTTCATCATATTTTATTACAAACTGAAACTACGACAATGTAATCGTATTTTGATCATATAAACAATTTATCTGTCGTTGTTACTAAATTTATTGGTATTGAGAAATTCATGTTCTGAGATAACTATGGGCAAACATTCAATTCCAGTGTATGAAGATCCCACAAAACGAAATTTTCACCTCCTATGAGATCAATACACTGAATTTGGAAGTATACAGAACGCTTAAACAAGATCTCAGATTGCTTATAACTTGACCGAGATTTTTGACTGTTGTTATGGGTTTTATTATTTGTCCATTTAGAACTATATGGATATGCGAGAGAATCTATTTCGAATTGAGGAGGGAAGATAAGTTGTGTTTCATCTACATTTTCAGACCATGGATTTATAACATAAACGTGTATTTTTGCAATGTTTTGTTCAATGTTTCTTGCTTTCACTTCAGTTAATATTGTTATTACTTTTGATAATGTGCTAACCACCCGAAACGTATGTAGGGTTGATATTCTCAGTGAAATTTAGGCCAAGTACTGAAATTATTACTCATTATAAATTCGATTTTACGAAATGTTTTAAGGGCTGCTAACATCTCGCCAAGAGGTTAAATAATAATTCAATTTATTTCTTCTTAATGATTTGGCAGCCCCAAACAAATGTCGGATGAGTTGATTTTTTCAGTGGAATTTATCACAATTTTCCAAACAATACTCTTCCAATTCCTAAGCGTTTTATTTGATATTGCCAATTGCAATTATTCCCAATAATCATTTTGCTGTTCCCATGATGTGATCGCTTATGAGGTTTCCATCAACTTTGATCAGCAAACGCTCATCATTCAAAAATCTGACACGTGTAATTCCCGGAATAGTTTCCCTAATCTAATGGCCCCTAATAACCCTACAGGATAACAACGTATTTATCTGGCGGATTTTACTACGAAAACTCGTTAGACTAGATTGATCAAATACGTTACCGAAATGTTTGCGAACTAGATTTGATGGGATGCGGGGTTTCTTCGGGTATTCTAATTGCTTTTGCAGAGATGGAGCTTGTTTGTTGTTAGATAAAGATAGATTACAGACGCTTGTTTAGCGTCGTCTGACGTTTCGTGAAGTTATGAATCACCCCAGTGAAATTTATCAGAGGAGTTCATCATCCAGTAATATGTTACGTGTTTATTCTTGAAAGGAATGGAAATTGAGTGTTTGAGTTAGTATGACAACCATATTACCTGAAAATATTTCACGATATTTCGAATATAGAGTGAGTATCTTATTGAATCCATCATTACTTCTTGATAATATGACATTTTAATACAGCAAACATCAGTTTAGCAGTGCCGAAATATTTTTATATGTAGATATTTCACATGACAATATTATCAAGAAATCCGACTTTTAATTTTTTCAGTAACACTTTTCTTTAATGAATGTACTCTGTTATGCTTGACAAAAATATATAGATTTCGTCGATGGTCAGAAGCTGTTCCTATTTCAGATATCACCTCAAATACATTCGTACTGAAGTTCTACGATAATTGGATATCACGTTTTGGAGTACCTTCTGGAATCACAATTGATCAAGGACGAAAGTTCGAAAATAATCTCTTTAAGTCACTGGCTAATCTACTAGGTGTTCGAAGAATACAAGTCACTCTTTATCATCCACAATAACTGAAGAATTGCACCGACCGCTGAAAGCTGTACTAAAAGTACATAAGAAGGATCAGTAGATTACTACATTGCCAGCCATATTATTAGATTTTCGAGCAGTATTCAGGAAAAATCTGCAAGCCACAACTCGCATATGGATATACTATACAACTTCCTGGAGAAAAATAGTCAATACATCTATAAATAATCTGAATCCACAATATTTTACACAACAGCTCAAACAACACATTTTAATCTTACCAACAAGACCAATGTTCAACCATTGAAATACAGCATTATTCATACAATCAGAGCTGAAGGAATGTTCTCATATGGTCGTCCGTCATGATACAGTACGCTAGACGCTACAGGTACAATATGAAGTGTTGAAACACTCATTCAAAACGTTTAAAGTGAATATTAACGGTCTCAGAAACAATCTCGCTGAACTATCTCAAGCCGGCTGTTCTAGACCACTATTTCAGGCCACAAAACGACGGAGCTGGTGCAAGAAAAGAAAAACATGATCTATTGAAGCAGCAAAACTACGACAGCATTAATGTTAGTACGCTGCCCTACACGTTATGCTAATTCTGTGTGGCACTGCGTGGCGAGTGTGCAGCGACTAGTATCCTGCCATGCATCAACTCGATAGACTTTCCAAGGGAGAATCAGATCGATATTTTTCGATGTTACTAGTAATCACTAGAATACCGGCCAACGTTGGCTTTGGTTTTTGCCTGAGTCAACGTAAACATTGCTCTCTTCTGGCGACTTTGCGACTGGCGACTGGTGTATCTGGCTGTTTGATCCCACTCTAATCAATTCATCTTATCCTATCCATTATATTGATTACAAGCCCATGGAACGTGCGACTGAAAAAAAACCAATATATCTAGATTTCGAAAACAGATTTCAATGAACTCTCATGATTTGACTGAGACAAAATGAATGGTAGATCATTGGATGAACTCTCGAAAAATGATCGTTGAACAAAGAAATAAGTGAAACAAGTATATAAACCTACCAATCGGATAAGTGATTTTGAACTGGAAACGGAACTGAATTGCGATTATTGAAAATAATTGACAATCATATACAAAAACGAAATACCTATGAGCGTATGACTTGGTTTGGATATGTGGTGAATTTTTAAAGCGTAGTTTTTTTCAAATCGAATAAAACACTCAATTTGCATCATATATTCAAAATTTTTATTGCAATTGATAACTTTTCCTTTGCGTTTTACATTTTGAAAATAACTTCATTTAAATGTTGTCCGCTGCTCCGTATCAAATAGTCCATTTGGAAAGTCCAATTTTGCGTCACATTTCACAGCATTTCGGCCTGTACCCCACGATTTACACGTGTTATGTTATCATGTAAGGCTTCAATCGTGTTCGGCTTGTCCACATACACTAACGACTTTACATAACCCCACAAGAAATAATCCAGAGGCGTCAAATCGCATGATCTTGGCGGCCAATTCACTGGGCCATTTCGAGAGATAAGCTGCTCATCAAAGTCGTCCTTCAACATGTCCAATGTTTCACGAGCTGTGTGGCATGTAGCACCGTCTTGATGAAACCACATGTCAACCAAGTTCAACTCGGCCAACTGGGGCAGAAAAAAGTTGCGTTCATAGGCTTCTACCACAGTCGTCTCTGAAGAAAAACGAACCATTCAACCAAAATTAGACGTTGTGGTGGCTGGTCATTGCGATAGGCTTCAATTCGTTGCAGAAAAGTTGAATTTTATAGGCTTACAAACCCAAATCAACACGTAAAATTTTTCATCTGGTTGAGTAACACATGCCCAATTGCTGAGAACGGCGACGAATTGACATTTCACGATCATCATTAACACTGTACGCTACGGCTGCAATATTCTCTTCAGTACGCACTGTACGCATGCGAGACAGTGGTTTTATGTCCAACAATGCGAAATTGTGGTGATAACAGCACGTATTTTCGATTCACTAGGTCGATTATGACGACCATAATATGGTCGTAACAAACGATACACATTTTTCACAGAGCACGAATTTTGATAGTAAATTTCCACAATTTGCAAGCGTTGCTGGTTTGTTAGTCTTTCCATGATGAAATGGCAGAGTATACTGAAAACTGTTCACTTTGACAGATGACGTTTGGATGCCATTACCAACCAGTGCCGTCAACCTGAAAAACTTAAGTTACCTTCTTTCGAAAATAACCAACGGAATCATTTTTTCATGAAATCTTCTATACATTGCTACACTTCGAAGTTGATTTCGCCCACATTTCTACGTTTACACTTTATTGTTATTAAACAGCAACAGTGTCAAGTTTTATATCATATATACTATGGATAACATTGAATGTACTCATATCTGACTCAATTATCTAGTGGGAGATGCATTTTGACAATTTTATGATAGACTCAATTCGTAACTCAATCATAAAATGACAAAAATAAAATGAAAATAATAAGGTTCAGATTTTACTAGGTATTGAAATTTCTGAAGTATAAGAAATGACTTAAGTTGAATTGTTCACTTAATAAGTTATACGAATTTTTATATTAGTTCGTTTATGGAGCCCTACGGAAGTTCGATTTAAAGCAGTTTTACGACAGAATGGTGGAATTCAATCACCTGCAGTGAATTCAAAGCCACAAAGCACCAGATCCTTGGGATCAATACCTATCACAAATAATCGTTAACTCAAATGAAGTCTATTCAAACTTTAATAACATAAGATGATATCCTGGGGTCAATGATTCAACCCTGTCATTAAAGTTCTCAGAACGAATATTTCTATAAGTAGGACAGAGAATTGAAGAAGACCAGACATTCTGCTAATGCGACATGATCATGTGATTAGAATGCTGTGTCTTTTGCTATCCCAGCTAAATTTTATTTAATGCTATTTGCTACCAATTCGTTGGTTAATTTGTTATGATTTGTTTCGTTATTTTGATACTCCTTTGATTTCTTCAGATACTTCATGAAATGGAAAACACTATTGAAGATATTCCAATACAAAATTTATGCAAATTCGCCGTAATTGAATAGCATCCAAAAAATGAACAAATTTTCTAAATGAATTCATAAGGAGAATGAATGCGAAAAGAATAATTACTTTTTGTCGTATACTGCATATCACTTCATTACGACAGAGTTAATTCTTTTCTCGTCTTCTTAGGGTAGAACGTGGGGTGAAGATGTGATGAATGAAAAAGAATGAATCAAAAACAACGGAAGTTGTTCATTGGGTTACATTAAACCTAGATCCGCTTGGGTTACGTTAAACCTAAATCCGCTGTGTTAACCAACACACCTGAAAATAATCATTAAGAAGAGTATGAAAAGAGTATTAAAAACTTAACTATGAAGAAGTTTTTTGTAACGACGAAACGCAAGATGCTATGTATTCAATAATGAAGTGTATATCATGAGTTCAAGTGTTTGAATTTAAGTTTGTACTCAATTATAATGGATCTTCATCGAGTAAACGCCAACACTATTAAATATTCAAAACTTACAAAGATCAAAAAAAAACTGTGACAATAATAAAGGAAAAGGTAAAGAAAAGTCCTCAAAAATGAGCGAAGAATGAAGAGAAAAGGAAGAAGAAAAAAATTTTGGTATCCGATTCAGATTTGGATACTGATGAATGGTTTTTCTTCTTCTTCTTCTCGTGCCAACGCTTACAGCGTGTAGGCGATCATCCACTCATTCTATAATCCGTAATTGCCCCTCCGTAGCTAGTGCGAATATATCACCCACGTTTTTCACTCCACACCAGTTCTTGATATCGCACAACCATGAATGCCGTTTTCGGCCTGGACCTCTTCTACCTTCTATTTTACCCATTAATATTAGTCTTAGGATCTCATATTTATTGCCTCGGAGTATGTGGCCCAAATAAGAGATCTTGCGTTGCTTTATATTTTTTAATAACACTCGCTCGACGCCGGCTCTTCTAAGTACTTCCTCATTCGTTATTCGGTCCACCCAAGGAATTTTTAATAACCTGCGGAGTGTCCACATCTCAAAAGCCTCTATGCGGTTCATGGATTTTATTTTGAGTGACCATGTTTCGGCCCCATATGTTATTATGGGCCAAATATAGCATTTTACCATACGAAGTCTTATGTCTAATGATACTTCTCTTCGACATAGATATCTCTGAAATTTAATAAATGTAGTTCTTGCCATCGCCGTCCGTATTTTTATTTCTATATCGCTATCCAATTTGTCATTAATGTTACAACCAAGGTACTTAAATTTATTGACCCTTTCTATGGGTTTATCCTCAATCATTATTTGGGCCTGATTATGCTGTTCTCTGCTGATGATCATGAATTTTGTCTTTTCGGTGTTGATTTTGAGTCCATATTCCTTACCTATCGTATTAATTTTGTTTAGAAATTGCTGTAGATCTTCCAAATCGTTTGTTAAGATGGCAGTGTCATCAGCATAACGTATATTGTTTATTGGGATTCCGTTTATTTTTATACCTTTTTGCTGATTGTCCAGCGCCTTCTGAAAAATCATCTCAGTATATACGTTGAATAGTAGCGGAGACAAAATACAACCTTGGCGAACCCCGTTTGTTATTTCTAATTCTTGCGTATCTAAAAAGTTGTTAATACGGAGTATTGCTGTTTGATTCCAATACAAATTTTGGATAACTCTAAGATCTTTTGTATCAAGACCAATTTGTTGTAGTACTTCCATCATGTGCTCATGCTTAATGCTATCGAAAGCTTTCTGATAATCAATGAAAACTATAAACACGTCTTTACGTTGATCGTAACATTTTTGGGTCAATAATTGTAGGCAATACATAGCCTCCCTTGTACCCATTGCACTTTTAAATCCAAATTGTGTGCTGCCGCTGTGCTCTTCGCATTTCCTATATATTCTATAATGCAGAATTCTTAAAAATGCTTTTAATGCATGACTCATTAAACTTATGAGTCTATGATCACCGCAGTTATAGGCCTTGTTCTTTTTTGGTAACGCTATAAATATTGATCTTAACCATCCCGTAGGAATAATACCAGAGTCATAGATCTTATTAAATAATCGACATAAGATTTTTGGGTCCAAAAATTTTAGAACTTCTGCATGAATCATATCTTCACCAGGTGTTTTTCTGTCTTTTAGATTTGCTATAGCATATTCTACTTCTGAAACAAGTATTGGGGGGCCAGTTATATCTTCCTGTTGAGTTATTAAAATAACTAATAAGTATAAATAATTTATTACAAGTTATTATTTGCAGACGAAGTCTGTGTTTTTATATAAGATTTAAAAATGTTTCTACGAATGGGTTTCAATCAACCTAATAGATATTATAATCACTCATAAATTTTAGAAGACTGTTGATAATTATGTTTATTTATCCACCGTAACATCGTGCCCCGATGATGTAACAACTAGCCCCAATACGGGGGTAAGTTGTTACAATCCTCTTTTTAGTTTAATTTTCCATTGTGAAAAAAACTACATACATTTTCATAATTTTTGATTATTAATTTTTTTATTAATAGCTAAGTAGACATGCTAACTATACAAGTAATCAAATGTATGAATTATTCGATAGTTTTGTCATATTAACAATTATCTAAAAATTGTAACAACGTGCCCCTCGCTAACCTACTACCAATTTTCTTTTTAGTATCTGTTGTCTTTCCTGTTTCGTAATTAGGACCTGTCCTGTGAAACAGTGTAGGTTGAATAAACAAATAAATAAATTATTAATAACCAAATTTGAACGTAAATGAATATATAAATTTCGTAATAACTATCGCTAAAGAAATGCTATAATTATTAAGTTCTTAGTTTTGCCTGATCATCCAGATATACAACGTCTAGCCAATTTTCTCATTTTAGGTCAACAAATGTCTCGCAACAGGACTATCTCGGGATAATTCAACCACAAAAACCCTCTGAATCATATAAAAAAAACTGTTAGGAAGTCGCATAGCGGAACGCTCCACTTCAATGGTTCTGTTGTCTCCAAGACAAAACAAGAGGAAATAAAAGCTTTACTCCGCCGTGCATAAATTTAAACAACAGCGGTGACTCATCGATTACACTAGAATTTGTCTGGTGTTTGTTTTCCTTCGTTAAAATGAATTGTTTCGTTGGACCGTCAACGCAGTAGTGTTCTACGGTGGATGGATATTTTTATTGTATTGTTTCGGACGCCTACGGTCCTATAACGACGTTATTTTCTTCGTCTCTCGTTGGTAATGACACGCTGGAGGCGAATCGATTAGAGTTATAAGTACGTAGGCGAAGCTAACCAAAAATCGTTCTCATAGAACACACTAGATTGAATTCTATGATACAATATTACGGAGAATATCACAAATAAACTGCCTCGTGGGTTTATATGACGCACATTCTGAAGTAATATTAGGTAGAGACAAAAATATTCTGATAGTAGTCTAAATGTTATTAGAATTCTCGATCTCAATTTTTCTCTTCTTTTCTTTACGGTTCCTGTTGAAATCATCCCCTTAATAACATTGATAGAATGATAATAAGTTCTTTATTCTGACAGGTATAATATCCAGTTACATTATAATGTTGAATAATAACTAAAGAACTGAATAAATGAAATGAAAATAAATATAACAAAGAACACAATCAAAATTGAAAAAACTAGAAAGTAACTACTAACTGAATAATAAAATTGAATAAATCATCACAACGAACTTAATCTTATTCAATTCATTTTAGTGAATTTTCCTTATTGACATAATTCCTGATAATGACTGCTATGAATTCAAAGTATATGTCACATTTATGGGCAACTGTATTGAAGGTAGACTCCAAAACTCTAAACGGAATTGTGTTTGAGAGCTAGTCCTTGGTGTCTTTATGTGGAATAATTCTGTAGTACGAGAATTTTGGCTAGGGACACGAAATTTCAAAGTGGACAAGAGAGGAGGACAATCAATACTGTTGTGCAGTTATTTGTACAAAAATGTTAGTGATAAAGTTTCTCTACTGATGATGACATTGGACTAAATCGACTGAATAAATCGTCATGATTGACTCCTCTCTGTGAATAAACTTCATCTTCGTTCCAAACTAGGAATTTCAAGAACCTTCTCTGAATGGCTTCGAGATGGCGTTGATGGCAAGTGTAAATAAGATGCCAGATCATGCTGCCATACTCCAACTTGCTACGAATGAGGGTATTAAATAGCCTCATCAGTGTTGAGGATTTATTGAAATATTTTCGACTGCGTATAACGCATCCATACATTTTCGAGGCAGATTGAATGAGCAGGGCTATATGTGGAATGAAGCAAAATTTCTGATCGAAGACTATACCAAGATCTCTCACCCTATCAAAGCGAAAAAGGACCTGAACACCGAAGGGACAACATTACACTTTGACACATTCAGACTCAAATTATTATCCTCACACCAACTGGCAACATGGTTCAGCGCGAGTTGAAGTTGAACACAGTTGTCCTGTGATAAATATCATGATATAGTTTCAAATCGTCCGCGAATATCAAATGTTGAATGCGAATATGCAACATGGTTCAGCGCGAGTTGAAGTTGAACACAGTTGTCCTGTGATAAATATCATGATATAGTTTCAAATCGTCCGCGAATATCAAATGTGGCGAGTCAATATTATCCATCAGATCATTCACGAACAGAATGAATGACAGTGAACCAAGATAAGACCCCTGAAGTATTTTAGATGTAGCTATGAAGATGTTGAGGAATGAACTCTCAATACTTTCATCACAATAAAAGAATGAAATTCTTGAAGTGCTAGAAAAAAGGAAATGCTTTTCTAGATTAACTCTCATTTTCGGTGTACACTGTCACTGATTATAATCGAACATTATTCCAATATCTTTCCGTTGTTATAGCAAACAATTTTCTTTCACACATTATTTGACACTGGTTTCCACATTTCGTTGTAAAAGAGTATCGGTTGATTAATTAGAAACAAATTTGTAATTAAATCTGAAGCTTCTAAGCTGAGTTTCAAATTCAAATCGGAGGAAACTCTCGGATATTGAGGAAATGATTTTCTGGAAATGAATTTCAGTTGTCTTAAATTCCTTCTTGGTTTTTTGATGATGATAGAATATATTTCATATGTTTCTGTTTATTACAGGTACTATCATTTTTCAATTTTGAGCGCTCAATTTGAGAATACTAAAACTAGGTATAATGGAAAAACCCAAAAATCTATATATCTGTAGGATATTATATGTTATAGAATTATAGTTAAGATGTATAGAACTAGAGCCTTATCAACTACGGTTTTCCAGAGTCAGCCCGAATTTCTTCGTCTTTCTGACTCTATCAATTAATTAATCAGCTACAGCATGAAAAACCTTGATAATTATCCATCTAAAATTCGATCAAGTTGAGTCATTTTCGTTTTTATAAAATGGTTATATCAATGAATATGTTTGATTGACGAACCAAATTTTTGTCATCCCAACATTTTTTTTAGGATAGCAATTAGTTATTCTTAATTCGCTCTGACTTTGCGTCTACAATAATTCACAGATACAGGTTATCGATATATTTGATTGGTGTTATAATTGCTAATCATTTTGACAATGCGTTTACTCTTAGTTCGATTCAATCGTTACTTGCTCTTTTTGATAGCCACTGAAGTATGACATTGGGCAAATAATTGTTGTTTTATGTGAATTACTGTTAGTTTATGTGTGTTCGCAACAGAATTTCCGTTAATTCGAAATAGATCGAATTCAATTACAATTCTTCATTTTGAGGTTTCTGTTCAACAATCATGGCCAGATTTCTGTGGTGGTGTCCGTTAAAAATATCGGCTTATTTTCGTTGATGAAGTCCCTTGTGTAAGATGAATTTTTCTTCGAATGTTAAAATAAAACGAAATGCTTCAACTACTATATATTGTTCTAATCAAATTTTGAAAGAACGAATATTTGTTCACGAGAAGTTGAATAATTTCTATTGATGCAGTCAGAATACTCTGTGTAAAAAAATTTTTTATATCATTCTTCACGAAGCTCTTGCAGATTGACCATTAGCAACAAAGAAAATTGACAGATATTCGAATACCTCGATTAAAATAGACAGTCCTCATAACTAAACCGCAACTCTATCAAACGAAAAATTAATTCTTATTTGTGATTTTAAACGTAGTCAATTAGGCTTATGACCTAATTGAACACGTTTTACTATGTGCAAAAATGCGTTTTTTTGGATTCGATATCACCGCTTCTGCCTTCCTCAGGTCATATTTGAGTCAGCGCACACAGTCTGTTGTAATAGATAAAAGTTCTTAAAGCACTTTGCCCATAACATCTGGAGTTCCCCAGGGGTCAATTATGGGTCCTTTGGTATTCATCATCTATACAGCTGACATCTTCGATTACGTCAAGTATTGTAAAATTCAGGCTTTTGCGGATGACATGCAAATGTTTCTGTCTTTCAATCCTGAGTCAATTACTGCTGCAACATCTTTCTTCAACGAGAATCTGAAAAGCATTGTGTGTTTTTCAAAGACACATAACTTGAGGATAAATCCATCAAAGTGTAAACTTCTGTTATCTGAGTCAAGAAGGGCAGATATCACGGGTAACCTCGATATTGTGTTCAGTGGTGACAAAATACCTCTACTTCTACAACCTTGAAAGTCCTAAATGTCAACATAACCATATTGAACTTCAAAATTCGAAAAAAAACTGGTTGAAACGATAGTGTTGTCAGTTTTGAACTATGGGTTACAAATAGACCTATCCTTGCCTGGACCATTATTGTACTAATTGTTTGTTCAATGAAGGCATTCATTATTATTATTATTATCATCATTATTATTATTATTATTATTAATATTATTATCATCATCATTATTATCATTATCATCATCATTATTATTATTATTATTATTATTATTATTATTATTATTATTATTAATGAAGTCCAGACGAACTGCGAGTTAAGATGAGCGTATTATAATGAGAAGAGCATTCGACAGGCGCAAAGTTGATGCATTATAATACAGTGAGTCTTCTAGGAGCAATCAACGCAGCGGAAAATGATTGACAGTCATTCAGAATAAGATAAATAGAAGAACAAGACCTGATAATTCTGAGAAAATATTCACAGACCAACCAACAGAACGGCATTTGGATGAAAACCCTTCTAACGAATTTTTCAAAAGACTACCACACAATATCTGAAGAAGTTAGATGACGATGAACCTAGTTTTATGCACATTTCTACAGGATGAAATATTCCAGAATACCGGAGAAACTACTCGATATAATTATCAAGGGTAAATGCGGAACAGAGAGGCGAAAAAGAGTTCAAATGGATCTACAACAGAATCAATATAAACAATTTCGAAGATCGCAAGGACAGTATATTGAATCGCAAATGTTCAGTTCGACCGAAAATCACCGCGCCAACCTGGAATGAGATATACCGAGGAAAGGAAGAAGGTGCAAAGTTATATACCAAGTTAAAGAGTGAAACAATAACTCAAAAAGAATCTCATACTGCTTGTAATACACCCTGCAATAATTGCAGTAAAAGCCGTAAATATAGAACAAATGTCGCAAAATTTTGAAGAAAAATTAAAGCACATAAATATGCAAAAACTCAAATGGCAGCTCTGGATAAATATAAAATAACTGAAACATATGATTTTGATTACAACAATATAATTAGTTTAGCAAATGAGAAGGACAAAAAATGTAGAGGAATTTTAGAAATGTTACACATTCGTAAAAATTTGAAAAACACAGTAAATGAAAAAACAGACATGAAACATTTTAATTCTATTCAGAAAGATTTAATAAACATCACAAGTAACACTCATAAAATGAATACACAACAATCCCCAAAAATCATATCTCAAAACTCATTCTTTTCTGATCTACAATCAATTTCACAAACATAAACCAATAACTATACATATTCTGGATAGGTTTTAAAACTCAACTACGTGTAATTATATGCAGGTATATATAAATCACACTCAATAGAATCACCTGGCTTACCATGCCTTTTTCAGAGGTTTCCTCATGGTGAAGAAGACTAAAACTTCCGAAGCGAATCCAAAGCGAGAAATATTCCACTGAATACTGAAAAAACAACAAACCAACAAGTTTGACATTTTGATATCTATAGAAATTCATAAAATTCAATTATTCATTAGTATTGACAAAGTTGTGATATACAACGAAACGTCAACGAAAATAAAGTTTTAAACATTGAAAATAGCAAATTATAATATAGTGAGCATAAAGTATTGGATGGTAGCAAAAACTCAATTCAATTTTTTATTATTTTACTAATACTTATACTGTTTGAAAATATCAACAGTCTGCTCATGAACATTCGCAGACTATTTGTGTCAGGTGTAGGTGAAAGAGGTTTTTCTAATATGGACTATGATGCAAAACAAAATTTACCTAATTTCATCACTCTTGCTGATAGCATCTATAAAGTAATTAAAAGGTTTATGATGTGGGCGTTACGGACTTAACTGATGCTTTGATAAAATCACTTATGTAGTTAAATATTCCGTTTGTTGAAATATGCTGCTCGTGCGTTTCCACTATATACGTGTACATTGAAACATTGACGAGGCTAACTTTATAATTCATTTCCATTCTGCGTAAATTTCATTATTTTTTCGAAGAGTATGAATTTGATTCATATGTAACGAATGATATAGTGCTATAGATAAAGGAGAAATGGTTACAGTAGTGTTATTGGATTTTAAAAGTGCTTTTGAAACGTTATATAGATCATTATTATTGAAAAAACTGAATAAAATTGGCTTTGAGGGGGTACTAAATGATTGGTTCGGATTTTACTTGCATTCGCGAACACAAACATTTGAGTTTAAAGGTTTTTTTTAAGTCTAAAGTCGGATAGCATGACAGTGGTTGTAGGCGTACCTCAAGGATCTATCTTAGGTTCGTTGTTGTTCTCCTTATACATAAAGGATATTGTCTCTCATGTGGAAAAATGTTCTATACGTTTATTCCCTGATGATACTATGCTCTATATATGTGGCAAAGATATTAAGAATATAAAAGATATTAAGAAATTCGTCTGACTGTTTTTCCGTTATAAGTTTTTTAGATATAAGTTTTCCCTGTTGGTGAGCTTTAATGTCAGTTTGCCCACAGAGCTTTCGTTCATGTGTATTGTTTTTACATTATTGATATTATTTCTAGTTTTATTTTTTTAAGGGTTGTAAACTATTTGTTGATTTTTCCCAGTCAATAATTGGCCCAAGCTGTTGAGTGGGATATTTGTGAATAAATAAATAAATATAATATAGAGGGGATCAATAGAGACCTTTCTGCAATGATTGAATGATAATGTGACAATAGCTTATTCCTAAATGTGCAAAAATCTACCTTCATAATTTTGTGGTAGAAGTGAGACCCTTAAACTCAATGAAAAAAGAGGATATAACTATAAAGGTAATGAGCAAGAAGTTAGAAGAGTAGAAGCAGTAAAATATTTAGGCATTATGTTAGACGAAAACTTTAATTTCAATGATCAAGTTGATTCGATATTATAATCTCAAATCTCTTTGCTCTTCCTCTCAAAACAATCAGTTTTTTGAAAAGAATAGGAAAAAATTTGTCGACAGTTTTTGAAATTGTTGTTGTCCAAATCAATAATGATGACACATTTTGAATATTGCTCCACTTTATTACAAAAGTAACAGAATAGAGCCCTGTGAACAATTTCAAAGTGCAAAAGCTATACCCCTGTGAAAATTAAACATTAAAATAACCCTTTGTTAAAACGTGACAGGTTTTTAATGTCTGTTAAAAAGAACACAGTCGTTTTTTTGACCATACCCTATATATCCTTCACAATATTTATATATCCCTATATATATATATATATATATATATATACCTGTCTTATATATGTTAATATATTTTAACGGACTCATGTTTTCATTAGTTTTGACTAAAGTTGTAATATAACAACTGAAACGTCAACAAAAATAAAAATTTTCATATATAAAAAAAAGCCTATTATTAACTGGACCACAAAAAAATTCAAAATAAAATATCTTAAACACGGTCGATAAAAAAAAACAATTTATAAGATATATATATATATATATATATATATATATATATATATATATATATTTATATATAAAAGCAATATATATGTTTCCATGGAATATATATATATATAATATATATATGATGTATATATATATATAGAATTATATAGTATATATATATATATATATATATATTATATATATAAATTTATATTGACATCAAAAAGAAGACTAACAGGTCGTTATTTACAAGGTCTTTGCGTAATAAATACACTTGAAAAAACAGTAATAAAGTTTTTAATTTCATACATCATTGTTAATCTAGATTCTAGAATATAATAATCAAACGAGAGCCAGAAGAACCAACAGAAATCAATTGGAGGAACAGAAGAAAATGACATATGTCAAAAGCGTGTTCATCCTCCTCTGTTCATTCATTCGCCTTTTGCTGGGTTTT
This sequence comes from Henosepilachna vigintioctopunctata, assembly GCA_030704895.1. Taxonomy (NCBI): domain Eukaryota; kingdom Metazoa; phylum Arthropoda; class Insecta; order Coleoptera; family Coccinellidae; genus Henosepilachna; species Henosepilachna vigintioctopunctata. The sequence goes on from JARQZJ010000113.1 coordinate 628,673, forward strand.
CTATCTCCAATTTGATTATTTGATTATTATATTCTAGGTAACCTACGAAATATGAGTTTCTATATATTCCTACTGTTTGTATTGATTGTACTTATACTATAAATATTTTTCATTGGGTGACCTTGTAAATGAAGTTCTATTTGGTTTATATCATCAACACATGCTAATTATTGGTATTACATTCCTTTTTTGAGAGAACCCAAGAACATTTTACAAAGGTTGTCATTCCTTTTCATATATATATATATATATATATATATATATATATATATATATATATATATATATATATATATATATATATATATATATATATATATATTTATATATGTATATATAAACAAAGGCAGATCTTCACCAATAGGAGGAATTTCATGAATTGACGTTCTAGAAAGTTAAGAGGAAAATTGTTGAAACAGACTGGTATATCAAAAATTCATTATTTCGGACCAAAAATGCAGTCTTTCATGAGGACTTCTGGTAAATAAATTGTTGTATTCTCAGTGTTGTATTTCTTGTCTTCACCATAGTGCCATTGACTTCAAATTCGCCAAATTACGGGTTGTAAAAAAAAAGAAACTGATTGATATACTTCCGAGTCAAATTGTCTTTCAGTTGACTGATTTCTATTGCAGCTTAAATTGTCGACAAATGTTTTCTCCCAATACCAGAAGACAAACTTTCCATACAGCTTACTGAAAATTTGCCGATGACAATGTGGAAGAGCCACAATTCTGAAGCGTAATTTTAAAGAAACTTTGAACATGGACGGTTCCTTTCAGAACTAGACGTTTAATCACGTTACCAATACTCTATTTTTATGTACTTCCATAGTATCTGCATATGGAAAGATTTAAACATTTGCAGGGTTGAAACAAAGGCAAGTTTGAAAATTGTGCGATTCCAAAATCATCAAAGATCAAATAACAATTGATTAGTATACATTAAATTTGTGAGCTGAGAAACCTCGTGGGAGTATTGAGCCATTTGTCGTAAATCTATCAAAATTACCATGATGGACATAAATATCTGAGACATTCACTGCTTTACAAATTCAAATGATAACTTATTCCGAAAAACAGAACGAACCAAACTGATCATATCACTGAAATCTCAGTCATTTTTAATCTTTTATATAGTTGTCTATTTCACAACCTGATATGATAATGCCAGACAATTTAATTCGCAGTTCATTCATACATCCGTAGAGAGAACTCGTAATAAATTTATGAATGGAGTTGACCTTTACATAGAGCGAACGCAGAACCATTCACCTGTTTTCCTATACAGGCAGTTCTAGTCTATAAATAGAGAACGCAATGGTCAGCAATTTTTCTGGAAGGGATGTGCACTCACAGTCGATTATCGAATAGGTATCTTCAATTGAACAAACTTCGCAACAGATTTGAAAGTGGTGTATCAATTGAGTACCGTTTTTTTTTGGTCAAAAGTGTCTGATTATTTCCGTGTGAATCGGTATCATCTGTGTACGGTTTTGAATGTATAAAAGTATTATCTGGATCATCTTTAACAATTCACTTTCTAGGTTTCATGCAGGTTTTTGATCTCTCACGGAAATGAGGGAACATTAACCGTATCATATTTACAAATTGGCAGTAATTTTTAATACTACGCGATAAGTGAGAATCATCATCCTCTCTCTGAAACAGTTAAGGACCTCAATCGGAAGTCGAACTGAATTGAACAGAATATATAAGCTTACGTTATTGAAGTTTGAAATTTTCGTTAATCGTCAGATGTTGGTGTTATAATGGCTGATTGTTTAAGCGTAGTTTTTTTTTTAAATCGAATAAAACAACTGAATTTGCATCATATATTCGAAATTTTTATTGGAATTGATAACGTGGCCTTTGCCATTCACATTTTGAAGATAACATCATGTAAATGTTGTCCGTGGCTCCGTATCAAATGGTCCATTCGGAAGGTCCAATCTTGCGTCACTTTTTCGAGCATTTTGGCTTTATCTCCACGAATTACGCGTGTTATGTTATCCGGTAAGGCTTCGATCGTGTTCGGCTTGTCCGCATATACTAACAACTTTACATAACCCCATAAGAAATAATCCAGAGGCGTCAAATCGCATGATCTTGACGGTCAATTCACAGGGCCCTTTCGAGAGATAAGCTGTTCACCAAATTCATCCTTCAAAATGTCCATTGTTTCACGAGCTGTGTGGCATGTGGCACCGTCTTGATGAAACCTCATGTCAACCAAGTTCAACTCGGCTAATTGGGGCAAAAAAAGTTGCGTATCATGGCTCGATATCGTTCGCCGTTGACGGTAACGTTTATTCCATGGTCACCTTTCAAAAAAAATGTACCGATGATGCCAACAGCACATAAATCACACCAAACTGTCGTTTTTTCGGGATGCATTGGTAATTTTTGTATGACATGTGGCTGTTCATCACTCTAGATGCGACAGTTTATTTATTAACATATCCGTTAATCCAGAAATGAGCCTCCCGCTGAACACAATTTTTCGATAAAACAGCGAATTTTCATTCAGCTGTTCTAAGGGCTATTCACCAAAAATTAGAAGTTGTGGTAGGTCATTCGGCTTCAATTCTTGCAGAAGTTGAATTTTATAGGCTTTCAAACTCAAATCAACACGTAAAACTTTCCATGTGGTCGAGTAACAAATGACCAATTGCTGAGAACGGTGACGAATTGACATTTCACGATCATCATTACCACTGTACGGTACGGCTGCAATATTCTCTTCAGTACGCACTGTACGCATGCGAGACAATGGTTTAATGTCCAACAAAGTAAACTTGGTGCGAGATTTGGTGATAACAGCACGAATTTTTGATTCACCAGGTCGATTATGACGACTATAATATGTTCATAACAAACGATACACATTTTTCACAGAGCACGAATTTTGATAGTAAATTTCAACAATTTGCAATCGTTGCTCGTTTGTAAGTCTTTCCATGATGGAATGGCAGAGTATACTGAAAACTGTTTTACTTTGACAGATGACTTTTGGATACCAACCAAAGCCGCCAACCTGAAAAACTTAACTCTTAAAAAATCACCCGTTACTTATTTCAACAGTTTTACGTTGAAATTGAATGATCTTTAACATAAAGATTAATTAATTGAAATATATGAACCAGACTGTTTTCAAGTATATATAATTCTATTATGTATTTATAGACTCTAGCCAAGTTTCTAAACTGCAAAATTGTCTAGAGATCATGAAAAAATTTATTTATTCAGCTCATTGTCCGAATTCTGAAACTGAGATTCACAAATGCTCACGATGGTTGGTACACTCAGAAAAATAAGTATTGCGCATGTAACGCTTTTATTGGAGAGTAGATACATTTATTGATAAATTGAACACATTCGAAAATTTCAAAAATATTTCATATATTGTCCACTACATGTTACTATGTTTCGGCATGCAATACCTTCATCAGGTGAAGGAAAACTCCAGTTGTTGAAAACTACAGATTTCATCCATTGTATTGTTTCATAGAGAAACGATGTTTTAGTAGACAATATATGACATATTCTTGGAAAATTTTCAAAGGTGTTCGATTTATTGATACGTTGACATGGAATTTCGACATGTACCTTTCTCCTTAATCAACAGACGGATGAATATTTGAGTTATGATTCTCTCATTCTGAACAACGTACCATGAAGTAGTAAGCCAGAAGTCAATTGATATCACTACTTCAATGAGTTGTGATAGATCCAAAGAGGTGTTGCTGAAATTGCAGAGAAAACACAAATAATTTATCTCTGAAGCTTGCAATTATATTATACAATCTGAACTCAGGAAAAATATTCATTCAAGAAGAAAACTACTGACAAAAACAATATTTTCAACTCAATAAAACCCTGGCGGTTCGACTCAACCTACCAGGTTGAGCAGAAGATGAGGACAAAAATGAATGAAAAGCATCACTATATTTCAGGTTAATCTTCAGTGTATTAGGTTCGAACATGAAAATTCGCCAATTACTCTGGCTTGTACAGAAGTAGAAGAACTGAGTGAAAATGAAAATTTGAGCCATAGTTCATGTGAAAAATATTACAGGAAATACTAAAGATGTATTTCTTATATGGCATCACGCAATAACTTTTCATTGTCTCATTTCATTTTTCGCTTTTCGATAATTCTATTCCTCTTGAGTTGAAATGAAAACTCGTTGAGAAAATTGCATCTTTTAAGAAAATGCAATTCTAAGAAAAAAAAAATATTTTGTTGGAATCCTAGAATTAGGTTTCACGGTTTTTCTTGACAAACGTTACTTTTATAGGAGATCCATATTAATTAGTAAAATAACATACATTATTCAAAAACGCGATGAAATTAAACACAAAATTAGTTGAGATGAGTTTATACACTGCATTTTGTTTGATTTTCGTCTTAAGAACATAGAAAAATTCTCTGTAATTTCGCCACGTGATTTGAAATATTGTTTCTAACTCTCTTACCATGTTTCACACAAAGTTGTGCAAATATTTTGGCATTATGTGAAATAATTTCTTTGGAATTCATCGAATTACAGAACATAAATGCACATTTCATGAAATCTCATAATTCTGAAAGTATAAACAACAAGCACATTAATTAAAACATAACAGTTTTGATGATAAAGGGGAATGTTGATGATATGTCGAATGTTCCCAGTTAATTTCACTATGAATTTTCCTATCGTCACAAACCTATGTTGATTAAATATACCATACTATATATACCTGTTATAATTATACAATAAGAAACAGAATATCTCAAACCAAGAACTCTTCCACCGGTTAAGTATATCTTAGACAAAAAATCAAAATTAAATCTGATAAACTCCTCAATTCTGTCATGATGTGATTATGCTAAAATTTTGACTGTTTAACTGTACTCCAAAGCGAATACAACTTTCAAGAAATATTTAAATCCGTTGTTGCAACAATATGAGTCGTTTTGATCATATAACTCATATATATAATTCTAATGAAATTCTATATATAGACTTCACAGACAAGTTTCAGTCACAATGTTTTGTCTTTATATATGAAATTTTATGAAACATCTTGCTCCAAGTATCTGGCCGACAAATTGTTCTTAGAAATCTATTACATTCTTGAAACATTCGTGAGAAGATGCTGATAAATATACCAAATAATACAGTAAAGTTTTAGGCATCATTTTCGTACTTGGTCTCTAAATATTTTTGAACCAAGTGACTGACGCATACGAAATGATGGAATTATTGAATTCCCAAACACAAATGGAAATGCTTTTGTTAGATAAACAGAAAAAATGGATAGCAACAGATTCTTAGGAATGATAATGGTTTCATGAGGTTGATAGTAGGACTAGCAAAAGCCAATATTAACCACCTTTTTAAATATATTTCCGTTGGTTTTGTGCTTCTCGAAACACTGTAATGAGTTGTGAAGTTGTTTTATTATTACACATGCACCCAATGTTGTGAGAGAAGCCACTTGAGAATATTGAGTTATCGTTAAATATTTGAAACTTGAAATTGGTTGTTTGTAGCAAAACTCGTCGATGTTATGAAGCTAGTGTAAGTACATCAAATAATTTCATTGAAACAAATTGAAAATATGATTCTTGAATGAAGCATATGATTTGCCTTTGATCACAGCTTTCACCATTTTTTTCTCAATCATTTAAAGAATAAGCTGAATTCCATTTTCATTATACTGCCAAGCTAAATTAACAGAAAAAATTAATTATGAAGTGTTTGTTATGCTGCTTTTTATATTATAAAAAATTGCAGAATTAGGATGGAATAGGTAAAAACTGAATAATTCTCGAAGAAAACCTGCTCAGATAATTTTTAATGAGAAAACAGCCGTAGGACGAGTGAGGTGAAATTTCAGACTTTGAAAAACTTTCCAGTAGAGACAACGTTCTATATATGTACCCACTGATTATTAAAACTCATAAGTAACTTATCTGGGCACCCTGTTTCAGCGGGAACATCCCGTTTTAAGGTTGTGTCCCGTTTTTCGGAATGGTGTAAAAACTTTTTTGTCTGAACTACTTTTCTACCATTGACAAACGACCCAAATTATCAAAAAATTCATTCTGAAGTCGTGCATCAAATTAGATGCTTTTTCATATTGTCATCGTCAGGTTTTCAGCATGGTCTATCGTCAGTTTGTCTTCTGTTGTTGAGAGTAAAGTTTTAACGACTTTTGAAGCTGCTAATTTGGTAAGAAACTAATCAGTTTCTTACTTTTACAGTTCGTAGTTAATTGGCGAAATTGAAAGACAACACTACGTACATTGATGAAGAATTCGTGAAAAGTACGGCTACCCAATTTTATTAAACAAGCGGCAAATACAAGTATAAAGCATCAAACGTTTCGACCGAAAATAGGATATATTGATTGTTATAAAGACACGAAAATAATTGATGAATCTTCAAAAAAAAACCAAATGAAGTGATAGAAAGGTTTATATGGAAACTTGATGGATTGAGTTATGAAATAGTTGAAAAAATAATGTATACTGTATACTTCAAATTTATTTCAATAAATTTCAATTTATAATAAGAATATCAGGTTCACAAAAGTTGAATAAAAGTAATTTTAACATTACAAAGTCTGGTGTGGAGCCGAAAAAAATGGTCATGTTACTCATGAGTATGTAATTTGTAGAATCAATAAAATTGGCATGAAAGAGATACTTGCTATTTGAAATCAACCAAATTTTGATAACTGCTAATATCACTTCATCTCGTATGCATGTATACGTTAAACGTTACATTTAATATCATTCCACATTTGAAGAAGTTTCTCTATCATCAAAAACAATCGAAATATACTGATTCTATCTGCTATAAATATCAGAATAACTTATTTACTGAAATAAACATAAAAAGCAGTTGTGTATCGATATCCTTTCCGTATGCGATGTCGATATTAGAATTATATCGACGGTTACTAGTGGTTGACCCTGACCATCAGTTTGTATTTGCAAGTTGTTTGGCTATTAAATAAATTCGTGTAGGCGCCATGTTACCTAATATCGTAGGTTTAGTGCGACGGACGACTGGTGAACGTACTGTTACATGATTCGAAATAATATTCATTTGGTGATATTATGAAAGAAATTAAGTGTTTCTTGAAGTAAACGAAGCGACTGTTAGGTGTACGTTCCTTATTCAAATTAATAGATGGTCTACTGAACAATAATTCATTATGATGTTGATATAATTTTAAAAAATTACTCATACTATAATAATAACAATACTGTGAGGGGTGACAAATACCAATGCGGATACCAAACATCATAAAAAATCCTATATATAATACTAGTTTGTCAAATATTCACACCAACGGAATACAAAGGGAGATATGACGTCGCAGCAAAGATTGTGCATCAAGAACTGGCATTGAAAAACATCTGCTACCGAAGCAATTAGTTTTTTTGGCATCAAATGAGATTTACAATCATTTTTATGAAAATTTTAAGTGAATGTGATATATGTTGTGTCTTTGAAGAAGTAATGAAATGTAACACTTCCTTCCTTCCTTCGATTTTGGCCGATTATGAACCACGTGAAATAACTTTTAATGAACATTTTTCTCCATTCTTCCTTTCTTCCAATACTCCTCCATTCGTTCTCCATGCTTTTTTTCTCTCTTCTGTCCATTTTGCTCCAATTTCCTTTTTTCCTTTTCTTGAAAACACCCGAATCCTTTGATCTTCTTCCTGAATTCTTCTCTCCTCTTCACATCCTCTCCATTGATTTCCATTTCTGCCATGTCTTTTCTGACCTCCTTGATCCATGTTATCTGAGTCTTGGGGTTTTTTCGAAGTAATTGAAGAGTCTCTTGGTCAGTCTTCCTTCATTCATTCTTTCAATGTGTCCGCAGAAAGTATATCATTCCGAAGAATGCTCTGCTTTACCGTTTTTCTAACAGTAACCTTTTCATTTGTGTTTTGAACTTCTATCATTTCACTATTTAGTATTCGTTTTTCAGTTGGTTTGAAAATTTAAGACCAAGTAAGAAAATGACGCCTGAAACTTAACGGTATTATTTTGGTTTAATTATCAGCATTTTGTCACGAATGTTTGGAGAATATTATATATTTCTGAAAATAATTTTGTCGTTAGATACTTGGGGCAAGCAGTTGATAAAACTTTACTTATGAAGACATAATATTGTGACTGAAACCAGAATTTCTTTCAGAATTTCATTGCAATTACATATATCAGGGCTATCCAACTAGCGGCTCTAGTTGCTTTATATTATGGCCCGCGGAAGGTTATTAGACAAAAAGTTATGGCCCTTGAGGCCTTGCAAGTTGGACACCCCTGACATATGTGACTAATATGATCAAAACGTCTCATATAAAGCGAAAATGGATGCAAGTACATACTTTATTGAAGTTGTAATTCGCTTTCGAGTAGTACAGTTATAATAATAATATGGCATATTATTGGATTGATACAACCTTGACATATAATTAGAATGTTTTGAATTAAAGCTACTGCGAATTATCAAAAACAAGGAAATGAAATTTCGATGGGCAGGTGTTTATTCACCTGCCGGTATGACATGTAAATAAGAGAATGTTTTGTTATTTGTTTAACGTGACCTTTCATTTTTTACCAAAGCGGAACATCTGCGACATTATATAATTAGAAAATATTTTCAATTCATCAAAAGTTTTTACTAATAGAAGATTGAACAACAAACAATAACCGAAGGGTCATCTCAAAATAGTCAACTGGGCATAATTTACTGAGTCCCAATAGTGCCGTGACTTCTGACTCCTATTTTTGTATTTATCGGTTGAAAAAAATTATTTCAGAAGATCGAGTCTTGTTTAGAAATAAGTGTGAAATTCAATACATGTGCTATTTATATTTATCTTCGTGATCGAAATAAATTTCATTACTAGGACACAGAATTTGAACTTTCTCGCTCACGCAGATAATAAAACGAAAATATTCTCGAAAAAATAAGGATTCATATCACAAATGGCAAATCCTTGTCTATGAATACGTACAAAGTTGTCACTCTATAAAGAAATTGCACTTCCTCATTTACAATACTGTTGCTCTTATTGTTTAATTCTCCTCAATATTCTCCTCAATAAGTCGTAAAGTTGTAAAATATATCTTTGAGATATATGTATTGAAATTTAGTAGATATATACCTGCAAAGTCCGTGTTGAATGTGTTATCTCTTAGCCAAAGGGTTTTATTCAATGTAAAATTGATCATTTTCAAAATGAAGAGAAATGCGAGGGTGGATTAAAAAGTTTCCGGCCTGAAGAAAAACTATGTCTTAAAATTGTTTTTGCTATATTTTTCAACATAATCTCCATCAACACTGATATATTTCTCATAATGGTGTTTTGATTCAGTTATACCAGTTTTAAAAGATTCGTCAAGTTCACAATACGATTTATAGTTTCGATAACTTCTTCGTTGCTCTCAAATATTTTACAGCCAAGCCATTTTTTGGGGTTGGGAGACAGAAAATGGTCGCTGGGGGCTAGGTCTGGAGAGACTCAATTCAAACTTCAATTCGTGGATAATGGACATGACAACAATCGACGAATGCGCTGGTGCGTTATCGTGATGAAACAAAATTTTTCTCTTCGCCTAATGGGGTTGTTTAATTTGCACATCGTGATTTCAATGTTGCAATAAGTCTGCGTAGTATTGACTAGTGATAGTCTTACCCTTTTCAAGATAATCAATGTATATAATTCCTCTCGCATCCCAAAAAACAGTAGTCATAACCTTGTTTGCCGATAAAATTGTTTTTGCCTTTTTGGAGTTGGTTCTCCCTTTTCCAACCCACTGTTTTGATTGTTCTTTCATTTCAGGAGTGTAGGGTGAACCCAAGTCTCATCTACAATTATGAATCGACGCAAAAATCCGTTTGGATTACTCCTATACAGGGCCAAATTTTCGGTAGAAATGTTTTTTCCAATCAGCTTTTGTTCTAGCGTTAGCAAATGGTACCCTTGCACACAGCTTTTCCATGCTCGGATGGTTGTGCAAAATATTTCGCACACGTACAGCTGACATCCTACAGATCTCAGCGGTCTTCCAATACTATTTGATGGATTTTCTCAATCATTTCTGAAATTGTGACCTCAACTGACCGTCCTGATAGAGGCTCGTCAGAGGTGCTCACGAATATTTTTGAATTCAGAAACTCACTGCTAGAGAGTTGAATATGATGGGAAGGAGTTCCTAGTGTTGAACCCATCTCTTCTTTTATTCGTTTTGGTAAAACATTTCAAAGAGAAGTATTTGATGACCGTTCCTCCAATTTTTCCATTTTCACGAAAACATCTGAAGCGTCTCGCGCAATGTGTTCTCAAACCTAAACTTACCTAGCGATTGGGCTGAAACTTTACAAGCTCAGTGGGAATGGTACTGTAGGACGCTGCTCCAAAAGTCGACCGAGTGGCGCCATCTCTTGGTCGGCCGGAAACTTTTCACCCCTCCCCCTCAAATTTGACTGACTTGTCTACATTAGTTCGATTACCTAGAGACGTACATAATTATAATACTAGATACAATGCAGACTTTATTCTAGAAAAATGTCACACTACACATTGGCTAAACTCTGTTTTGTGAGAAGGTTTGATTGAGGTTAATGGATTTCCTGCAGATATTAAGAACTGTGATAGTTTAAAAGTATAAGAAATACTTTTGAAAATGCTTATATTGATTAAACGCAATTCGGTCCAATGTCATTTGAATTTAATTGGGTTTTGTTACTTCCAGTACTCTAAATTCATGTTCCTCAATAGTATGTTATTTATATACTTTACTTTCCATTATATTGATCAATTTATCATTATTGAAAATTTTAATATGATTTATTTACCAAATATGATGAATAAATTCATTATTATTATTATTCATTACACTTCATTTTGTTTTATCACTTGTCCATACTTCGTTCATTTGAGAAAACATCTTTTCGACAGGTGCGTTACTCCAGACAGTCAGACACGTACCTACTCAATAATTGTGGAAAAGTAATACTGTTGGTACAACTGTGCTGGAATAGTTCCAACGGTTTTCAGTATAAACATTCTCGGCATTGTAGCCAACCATCTTTCATTACCCGGACTATAAATTGATAAAATAATACATATTTTCGAATAACTTGAAGATTGTGAATTGAATGTTGAAAAACACTATAATAGAATATCTCTACGTTTACGCAACTTTGACATATTCTGAAAAAACGAAATTCATTTTGTATTTTTAATTCTAATCTAGGGCTGTATAGTCCCCCCGTTCGGGAATTTAGTAGGCTGAATAAAAATGAACAGTGTGAAATCGTGTTCCAGTGAAAAGTTCATGTGAATCATAAATTCATACTCATTTTCAGTACTTTGTTTTGTCAATTTTGAAAAGTGTTTTTGGTTTCATGTCCTGTGGTACTGTTTCCATCAAATATCCGCTAGAAAAATTACTGATTCGAACACAACCCATATCAAATATAGGTAGGTATTAGCGTGAAATCGTATTTGCCTACCTTCATTTCCTATATTCATCCTGTATGTACATATACCCAGTTTCCTCATATATATAATCAATCAGCCCGATTCCCAGAGGCTGTGATAATTTTCCAGCCGAGCGAGTTTTTCCGATGTATCTAGATTAACGAGTCGTATACCAAATTTCCATTTGGCCTTGCTTGTACACCATGTTGATTTCTTGTCTCCAAATACAGCAATAACAAGATAACAGTCCAGATTAAGCATGTGCAAAACATACGGCTACGCCTGGTGGAATCTGATTACCGACGGTAACAGGGAACGCGGCAACAGGAACCAAAGGCGTCGGTGGCTGACTCATGTAATTTACAATTTATCCCATCATTCAGGGTCCACAGGAACCATACAGGACCGTATTCCTTATATACTTTTTGAGCTATAATGAATCATATATATATATATATATATATATATATATATATATATATATATATATATATATATATATATATATATATATATATATATATATATATATATATATATATATATAAAATATATAAATAATATTATAAATAATATTATTTGATGCGGAAGAAAATTAAAATGAAATTGAAGATTATCGGCATATCCCGCAAATTGGTAGCAGCCGCTGTTTCGAGTTTATTGGCTCTCCTCAGAACGGCGTAGCCAAGTTCTAGTCGTAGGAACCTGGAGGTGAAAAACACAAGAAGAAAAACTAAGAAAAACAGACAACCTCTGAAGGAAGTCGCAACGTTTTAGGCTACGCGTTTGTTCTTTCCGGATTGGGAAATTTGGAAACTGCTCTGTCCGTGAGGTGACTATTTATCCTTCAAGGGATGCTCTAAGCCGAGGCGTTGAAAAATATATAAATAATATTATTTATATTATTTATTAAGTAATATTATTTGATGCGGAAGAAAATTAAAATGAAAAATTGAAGATTATCGACATATATAAATTTAAAGGACATAAAAATGAGGAAAACTGGGAGGAATTCCTTGTAACTCAAAAACGGGCCCCCAAAATAATTAAAAGAGAAAAACGGGGATATGACAATAATAGGTGTCACGAAATACAAAAGGATTTCACCATTTATAATGCTAGAGATTTTTACAAAACTTGCAAGGATACTAAGTGTTTGCTCAATTAAATCCGATAGCACTTTGGAAACTAACACAAAAATAACACCCTAAGAAAAACTTCAGTTCGAGTTTTCGGTGTTTACGCATCCAGACTCGCATGCTCCTGATAGGGAAGCAACTCAGGAAATTATCAAGCAACTCAAAAACAACAAAGCAGCAGGAGAAGATGGGATTATTGAGAAACTCTGGAAACTGAACGATCCTATTTTGACGAAAAAACTTCATCATTCAAGATCAGAAATCTGGAGGACGGAACAGATACCAGAGGATTGGAATGCGCTGATATATCCGTTGCACAAAAAGGGGGAAAATGGACATCAATAACTACAAAGGATTTTCCTTACTCCCGGTTTCTCACAAAATACTTTCTAAAGCACTCCTACACAGAGTAGAACACCAAGCGGAGCCACTAATTGGGGAATACCAAGCTGGATTCGGGAAAGGCCGATCATGTGTTGAACAGATCTAGACTTTAAGGATGATATCACAGATGAGGACATGTAAAAATGCAGTGATCACATTCATTGACGTCAAGAAAACATATGATTCGGTAGACCGCGAAACCCTTTTTAAAATCATGAAAGAATTTGGGATCGATCGAAAGACCCGAAAAATTATAGAACAGACACTTACAGGTACAACTTCAAGGTAAAATTTATGGGCGAAGTATCAGATCCCATTGAAATCAAAACCGGTGTGCGGCAGGGAGACGGACATTCGCCAATCCTTTTCAATATTGTTTTAGAAAAGATCATCAGGGAATGGGAACTTCATGTGAAGAGCATACCAGTGGGTAACAAAAAAAAAGTCGAATAAATGTCAAATGTATTGCCTTTGCAGACGATATTACTATCATCACAGAATTCTGAACTGGAGCCATTCTCGCCGTAGAAAAACTACATGAAATTGCGCAGAAAACCGGGTAACAAATTGCTTATGATGAAACCAAATACATGGAGAGAAAACTAAAAAATAAATATTCTATTGTCACAAAAACCGGGTGAAATTCTGCAAGTCGGCCATTTCAAATACCCCGGAGAAGTTATACAATCCTCAGGTTTAAACCGAATCGCTAATGAACAGAGAAGTACCAAGCTCCAAGAGGCCTACAAGCTGAAATAAAGAAGTAACAAAAAAAATTGATTCATCAATTTGTCTATTCGCAATACATGATGAACCCAATAATAAGGTAGAATTAAATACAAGTGAATTGTATATTTATACATAATTATAATAGAAAATAAATGGATAAATGTTGAAACAATAAATCTGATAGTACTTAAATGACAGGGAGTTTTGTTTATCATTTGTTGGAGAATTATGTTGAATAATAGAAGTTATATTGAATTTGAAACATGTGTCTTAAGTTTCACTGAATATATTAAAAACTTTTAAATTTTTATCGGGTGATAAGCTCATTATCAAAGTATTCAACAATATTACTGAAATTAGTAGTAGTAGTATTGTAATTATAGTGAAATTATAATTAAACACAGAGATTATACAATTCTTTTCTAAAAATGCACTCTGTATTAGATGCAAAGGCATTTCAAAGGATCCATGAAAAATATGGATCTGCTTATTCCAACTGTTAACGTTATAATAAGAAAGTGTTTCAAAATTTTCAAACATTTTCGAATTGTTTAATATTTCTATGTTCATTCATATTTCTGCTCATCCTTTTTCAAGATGTTGAATAAAGATATAAACAAATCTGTTTTCATTAGGGCAATATATTTCCTGATGTATTCACATACTCCAGGGATCAAATAACTACCATCCACATTTAACACGTTATGTTTTATAATGCCTTTAATCACCCTAAATGTCCCGAAAATGATCGAGGGATCTTAATTTTTTTTTATTTTGTCAAATTCAGCTTAATGAATATTTTGATTAGAGAAAAAGAGTCACTTTGTTTTCATTATTGTAATGATTATTTCGCGTCTGCAGTTTCGCATATTAACACATTAATAATTTACATTAATAATTTACCGATTTCATTGAAAATTGGTTGGAAAGATCTTAAAGCATGCTGATATTTGTATTTCTGTATATGGTTATATTTGGTTGAGTATTACTTGTTTATATTTTTTATTTATTGGAAAATTTATAGTTTGGCTGTCATAACCAATATTCTATTCGACTTTGAATAGTAGTTTCGTATTGTTAATAAACGATCTGCCTGCGACGTTGTCCCGGTTTTGGTGACACTATTTGCCGATAATTCATCGGTGGTTGTTTCTGGCAGTACTCCTGAAAAACTTTTGGAGGCATGTGAATGCATTGTGAGGGAGTTTGTGAATTGGTATCGAATGAACAATCTGATGGTGAAACTGTATGTGTTCATTTTTGTCTGAAGGGCAATGGAATTAGTAACTTGAAATTGAATTGTCCCCAATTAAATATGGGGACAGAACTAACGATGCCAAATAACAACGTTTCTTGGAATTTATGTAGACAGAAATTTGAGATGGACACCACACAATGATGTTCTATGTAAAAAATTGAGTATCTCATTTCTTGCAATCTCTAGAATTAAGAATATCCTACCTATGAACTGTGTTATGAATGTGTATTACAGTCTTGTATATAGTGATCTAAATTATAATATTCTGCTGTGTGGCTTCTCTACAGAAATAAATTGGGTGCTTATTACACAGAAGCGAGCATCATAAAACATCGTGTAAACCTATCTTCTTCAATAACAACATAATCACCTTACCATGTTTATAAATTTATAGATGTTTGTTATATGTTGAAGAAAATGAAGATAGGTTTTAACAAATTGAATAATTATCATGAGTATTCAACAAGAAACAGTGATGTGATACTTATTCCAATGCATGAAGCAGCTGAATTTAAGCACTCTCTCCATTATCAGAGAATTCAAGCCTTCAAACATTTATCATCGAATTTGAAAGTACTGAAAGCTCATTTGTTTAAGAGGAGAGTTAAATCTCAGCTCTTATCAAAGGCATACTATAGTGTGGCAGAGTACTTCGATGATTCGAGTGTAGGCACATGAATGTAGAATTCGAATGAATCTATTTTTTGTATCATATGTTTGTATATTTTTTGGCCACAAATGTCCTTCACCATGTGAAATTGCCTCAAATGTTTAATATTTCTGAGGTAATTTTTTTCTTTACTTTTCAATTAAAGTTGTATATTATTGTGAATATAAATTTAACCAATATTTTTGTTTGAACCAATATTTTTGTTTCTAGGTCTGAATGGAAGATCAGACTCAAAACTGAATACAGTCCTTTTGTGAGCATTTTTCTTAGTTGTAATTATTGTATCAATTGAATGAATTTAATTTTACAATGTAAGGAATGTTTCTCAATTTGTTTCTCATTTTATTCTAATTTATTTTATTTATTATAGTCGATTTGTGCCACTTCAATTATTATTGTTGAACAGTTTGCTACAACAGACAAAAATATTAACTAAATTTTAATAAGGCATTTGCGTTCAAGCTGCTTATGTCCCATTTTACCATAAATATTGAAAGAACTGTGCATGATACGCACTAAAACGTTACACATTTTACTGTTTCATCTCACTACAATCGATGTTTGAAGGCCATTTTCTCGCTACTTCCGATTTAATACAGTCCTGCGTGGTAATTGTTCTGGTTGATTGAGAATACATCTCGCTGGCTAGTTAGAGAATGTCTGGGGGCCACGAGCCATTAAGCAATTCTTCGTTGATTGTTTGCAACGTACGAGGGGAGAATTGAGGAATGGTGAATGTCTTCCACTACGTGGATGTTGCGAAAAACAACATGAATCAACCCAGAACCCCGATGGCCTTTATTGATGACAATGGGAGAGTTATGAGTAGAACCAGCACAAAAGAGAAAACATATACACTTTTTATGGTTATTGGCCCCCGGTTTAGCGCTGGGAGTTGGCTTATTTATTGATGGCATAATTTGATATTGTAATGCTTATTATAGGCACAAAGGAGCAAAACGATGAGTGACAGCTGTCTTAATGAGATTTCTTGTTTAGGTTCCCGTCAATTAGAGTTGAACATTAATCACTCAAATAATCCATCGATCGGCTTTTGAGAATTTTTTGCTTCATTCAATTCTCAGTTATGAACATTGAGAAAAACACTCATCTGATTATTTTCTGGGCAATTAAGACTTCGATTTTTTGAAGTATAAATTTTTCCTAACAAATGTGTCGAAAGTTCGACCTTCATCCCGTTTTGTAGAAAGGAAATGCTTCATTCTTACTAGAGCGCATTTCTTATGTGTATTCATCAATTGATTTGACTAAGATGGAATTCTCGCTTAACTCTTGGTGAAACATAATTGAATATTAAAATAAATTAAACTCTTGGCTTAATGTTTCACGATTTATTCAACAATATGTATAGTCAACATGTTTCGAGCGTTAGCTCTTTTCCAAGACTAAACTACTATAAAGAACGTACAACAAATTTATATCTACACAATGGATGTGAGTAGGGAGGATAATTGAAATAGTTGGAAGAGAAAAGAAGAAATTGTAAATGAACAAGTAGATTTTCAATTATCCTCCCTACTCACATCCATTGTGTAGATATAAATTTGTTGTACGTTCCTTATAGTAGTTGAGTCTTGAAAATGAGCTAACGCTCGAAACATGTTGACTATACATATTGTTAAATAAATCGTGAAACATTAAGCCAAGAGTTTAATTTATTTCAATAATCAATTGATCTACTAATTACAATTACAGTGACGATAGCTTATCCCTAAATGTGCTACGATCATACGACGTAGTTTCGGGTACCAGTTAGACTCATAGGATTAATAAAAATATAACTACAAAGATTAATAACAGGAATAAACAGAAAAAAATAACAGAAATATAGAAGAATAACAGAAAATTGAAGGAGTAGAAACAGTAAAATATTTAGGAATTATATTAGACGAAAGATTGAGTACCAATGAACATGATATTTTTATATCATCTGAAATCTCTGAAGAAATCTATTTTTTGAAGAGAATAGGAAAACGTTTCGATATATATGAATTTATTGAATTTCAGATCAATATATTGCTATATTTTGAATATTGCTCCATTTTGTCCTTGGGTTTGATTGAGGAAAAAATTCAACAACTACAAAACTTACAGAGTAAAGTCATGCGAACAATTTTGAAGTGCAATAGGTATACTCCAGCTAAAATTATGCTGCACTTTTGGAAATAATGTATGTTAAACATTGAATACTCTGCTTCATCAATATGAAATTAAAGATCAGTTGCTTCCATGTAGTGTAATAAAAAATGTAATATTTTCAGAGATGTACATTGTATAATACTAGAAACACTAATAGTTCTTATGTTCGAAGTTCCAAGCTTCTCAAATCGAAGAATAGCATATTTTATGACGGATTCAAAGTTTTCATTGGTTCATAACTTGGCTTCAATAAGGAGTTTCACTGAAAGCTGACAATAAACAAAATGACCGCAGAAATATCCTCGAATCTATGCCATTTATTGATTTTTATAAACGAATTATGAGCTTTTTTAGATATAAAAATAATGTATCTAATTATGTTTATATAAGTGAGGAAACAATATATCTATATATATTTTTGATATACCTTAAATTTCGAAGAAACTATTTGTATTCGTTGGTCAGACTAAAATTCCTGAAATTTTTCTACCTTTCCATGTACGTAAAACCTTAGATATCTCGAATTATTTTGCATTTTTGAAGTTATTTTCAAATTCCTAATTAAACACAAAATATTGTAGTATATTTTCGAATGATGATACACCAAATATTGTAAATCTAATATAGAGATTTTATTTTGAATTTCCCTCAGGAAATTTCGGGAACCATTAATGCTATGGCCTTTTAAACCAAACTAGCTAAAAATCTAACCAAAGATTACTCTAGGAAGTGTGAATAATTATTATTATTCTGAATAATTCGTTCAGTAATTAAGAAATAACTTGATTAACTTTACAAACCCAAAATTTTAAGAAAGAATAAAATATATCTTGATAATTTAATATTCAATATCTTAAATAATAATCTTTTGAAATTTTCAACGCAATTTGTTCAAAATTTGAGTTAATCCGAAATTCATGATATTAATCCATGCAGTAATAATTAGAATTGTCCGATTCTCAAGTATAATACACAACACATCTTTAACAGATAACGTTGTGAACTATAACCTTTATTGATGATGCAGTTTCGCAATCTGTTTCTTACATATGGACCTACGCAAACTTAATTCGACTCCTTGGAGTGTATTAATTGGTACCTACTGTATGAAACGACACTTTACGCATTTATCAAACTATAAAAACGTGTAACCGCATCCCTGGCGGGGATCGAACCCACGACCTTTGGATTAGAAGTCCAACGCGCTATCCTCTGCGCCACAGGGACGTTGGTGTCATGTTACCTTATGTGAGTTGAAACCGCCAAAAAAGTTAATAATATAATTGAACGTGAATTTTTTTCTATAATGAAACTATCTAATTTATCCCTACAACATTGAAGTCAAATTATTAGAAAGACTTCAATTGTTTCGGAAATAGAAAGTTGATAACAAAGACATCTAACACTCTACAAAGTACTTGGAGGCATTCTGTACCAAATATCAATAACGGTCTTCAGCAACAATTTTGACGTAGAATTTTTCATTTTAGGAATAGACCTATCAATATTAGTTACAACTATTGTATTGAAGTAATTTTGAGAACAATAACAACTGATATCGAATACTAAATGTATTAAATGGAAAACAACTAGTCTCCATTGAAATAATGTCCGGTGATCTTACTTGTTTTCATATATACTTTTTTCTGAACTTATCATTTACAAAATCTGCATTAAAATCTGATATTAACAATTGAGGTCCAATTGTTGACACCTGAGAATATTTTCTTATTTCGACTTTAATTACAACTTTGTCAAAACTTTCGAAATTAAATGTTACAAATTGCTGTGTACATGCAACGTCAAAATGTAATTTTAAGAATGAACTTGCTGTGCTTTTTTGGCTCTTCAATATTCAGAGGAATATTTCTTGCTCAGCATTACCTTCGGAAGTTTATTACTCTTTTTCATCATGAGGAAACCTCTGGAAAACTCATGGTAAACCAGGTGTAATATTAACAGATTTTTTCGATTTGTTCTTTGGTTGGCTGTATCAAAAGGCATATCATTTCGATTATTCGAAAGTAATACTCCATATTTAATTTTCCTCAATAATTCGTGGAAAGTTCTTCGAAAATGTACCACATTAATTCAAATTGAGTCTGACAATATTACGTAATATAAGGAAATACAACAAATTGTGATTAAATGTTCGCTGATGTCTTGGTGAAACAAACACTTGGCTTGGTTTCAAAAAATTTATAATAAATGCTTGACGGTTCTTTCGCCGTTGCCCCATTTCAAAAGTTGAACTGAACAACATTTTTTAGTTGATAATAAGGAGAAGCAGGTCACAAGAGATAAGAGTGGAGTATACCAGATTAATTGTACTGATTATGACGTATACTTCATAAGCCGAACTGGACGAAGCATCGAAACCAGAATAAAAGAACATGAATTCTCCATATTAAATAACAAAAATTTTACAGGACTTTCAACACATTGCATTCATAATGACCATTTATAGATTTAAACTCATTGAAATTGCTGCACTCGCAGATGAAAATTGAAACTCTGGATCTTCTAGAAAAAGTGGAAATTTCTGATTCGCACCGAAGAACAAAACCAATATTGAATGATCAACTTACCTTTAGTTTTTTCATTATTGTTACCTTCCTCAATTTCTTAATTCAGACCTTCTTTGTTATTCGATTATTCTCAGATTTAATTTAATACTTCTACCTGTTGAATGAACAGTCCCCCTACTTCGGAAACATCGATGTCAGCCCTAAGTCTATTGCAGGAAACTATGTATATATAATGTTAATGTGTATATAAGAATGTTGGTCGAAAAATATGTTCAGTTTAACTTTTGAAAATAGGGTAACACCCTGAAACAATTGCCAAGTATTTATTATGAATTTTGTGAAACCAAGTCAAGTGTTTTTATTTAATATAACAACATATTCATATAGGAAAATATAGGTACTTATCTACCCACCCCACTGAAAACAATCAATAGGTATTAAATATGTGGACGGAAGTCACGTATTTTCAATTATTGTTGCAGTGTTCTACTTCTGCAATAGTCAACAGTGATTACTAAACAATCTGTAGTTATTTCACTATCACATATCCTACGTTAATGAATACTTAAAGAACACATAACTATATTACAATACTTTTTGCCCTACAATCAAGACATATTGAAAATGAAGGTTGAACTTCACAAAAAAAAAACTATTGATTTTACTCCATTATTTGGCAACAATATTTTATTATATGCAAGAATTTCATTTATGTAGAATGAAATTATCGTTTTTCATTATTAACTAAAACCTAGCTGACCTGGTGAACTTCGATTTCGTTGATTTGATAAATGACAAGGAGGTTTCGCTTATCTCTTGGTGAAACGTTATGTTAAAAACTCTACAATTAAAAATTAACTTATCGTTTTTCACACACTAAAACCTAGTGACCTGGTGAACTTTGATTTCGTTGATTTGATCCGTGAAAATTTTCTATCATTATAGAATTTCTATCTAGTATCTTCAGGTATCTAAGTATTATTCATTATTGTCAAATACTGAATGACTTAGTGGACTTTGACCTCATATGTTTTTTCTTGAATATTCTAGAAAATCCTGAAATGCGTATTCTACATTATATTTAAAATGAATAGTAATCGACAATTAATTGAATTTCAACCCTCACTCACAGTAAAAGAAGAAGAAAACAATAACAAGAGCAAATAACATTTCAGATGCCTAAGGTATAGAGACAGAGGAATAGGTATTGAGGTTGCAGTTTAAATATACGAAACCATCTGTAGACCTATACTAGAATATACAAATACAATCTATGCAAACTGCAAAATGTTGTCGCTTAAGAATATAGAGGTAACAGAGAGATCAGCTCTGCTACCATTACAAAAATAAGACAGCCTCTGAATAAACTACATAACCCCACTTATGACCTACTCTCTGCTATATATAGAAAATAGAAAACTAGAGGATATTTTACCGATGTAAATAAAGGGTGATTATTTAGAGGTACATTTTGTGGTAGGGATTTACTTGCAGATTGCGCATGCCTCGTGTCAACTGAACTAACATTCTTGTTCAGTAGTGTTTGACAATTCATAATGGAAAGACTAAGTACAGCACAGCGTCTACAAATTGTTCAAATGTTTTACGAAAATGGGCGCTCTACGAGGAATGTGTTTCGGGCGCTTAGAGCAACTTATGGTCCACATAATCGACCTTTCGAACGCACAATTCGCTCTACCATCAGTAAGTTTGAGACCCAATTTTCATTACTGGATAATACTCGACCAAATAGACCTCATCCAGCACGTAGAGAAGGAAATATAGGGGCGGTAGCGGAGAAGTGTACACGAAGACCGTAAATTGTCAATTCGTCGCCGTTCTCAACAACTTTGCCTGTCATATTCAACAACTTGGCGTATTTTACGTAAGAATCTTTCTTTGAAAGCTTAGATTCAGCGAACAGCTGATTTCACGCTTTGGTGACCAGTGAATTGGTCGGCTAAATTATGTGACCTCACACCTCTTGACTTTTTCTTTGAGGCTATGTGCAATCCAAAGTCTACATGGATAAGCCGGCTACAATTGAGGCATTGGAGGCCAATATTACTCGAGTTATTGGCCAAATACCACTCGAAATACTCATACGCGTCATTGAAAATACAGAATGGAAGTTGTTAACAGCGGTGGCGGACAACATTTGAAAGAAATTATCTTTGAAAAATAATTGTGAAGAATGGTTCTTTTGTTTGATAATAAAGGTTATAAAATAAAATTGTTTTTATTAATTCTTTTCTTTTGAAAAAAAATACCTCTAAATGAATCACCATAAACAACAGGAACAAAGTACGGAAAAAATTCCCAACTGAGATTCAACTTGAAGCATTAAACACAATATAAACTAATTAATTAAAATTTAAATAACACTTAATATTAGAAGGACTGAAAGCCCTAAGGTCAAGAGACTATTGCCTGTTAATCTTAACAATTAACCTTCGATACATATAAAACTTCAGTTAACAGCATATCTTAAACTTAGAACTTAGAAATCATTATTAACTATGATAAACTCCTTATTCCTGTCACGGTGTTATTATAGTAATGCCGCATATTTCTTCTGTTTAACTGTACAACTCGAAATCGAATTACAACTTTCACAAAATACTCGAATCCATTTTTTCTACAATATGTAAATAATTATAATTCCAATGAAATTCTAAAAATGGATTTCAGGTTCCAGTCACAATTTTATGTCTTTATATATAACGTATTATCAACATCTTGCCCCAAATCTCTGGCCTACAAAATTGTTCTCAGAAGTTAATTGCATTCTTGAAAAATTTCTGACAAAATCTGTTGAAGATACAGCTGAATAACGAATACAAAATGATGAAATAATTAAATTTCAAAACAATAAAAAAAACTGGGGTAATCAGAAAAAGTGAAAGCAAAACATTTTCAAGAATGATATACTGGTTCTACGGATTTATTAGTAAGATGGGAAAGCCAATAATAACCACCTTCTCAAATGGTTTTCCATTGCTTATGTGCTTCTACTTGTTTGTTAATAAATAAGGAAACACTGTAATGAGTTGCCGTTCAACAAAGTTGTATTATTATTTAAGGTGTGAGATAACATTTCATTTTGATTTCATATTATCTGAATGAAAATTGCAAAGGATACGAGAATTGCTGTATGCTACGTTTGCCCCAAACCTATTATTCATTTACATATTATTTACCAAAGCAATGTTGGAAGACTGTAATGAATGAAATGAGTTGTATATAATTAATCATGTGCTCGTGTAAACCACATTTATAATAATTTGAAAGTTATACAACTCAATGCATATATAAGTACGTATTATATTGAATAATAGAGAATACGATCGCAAATAAAAGGTGTGGTACTTCAGTTCGTAGAATGTTGAAAATTTTACGAAAATGTGGAAAATCATATAGGATTTTATAATGAGAAATAATATATTATTGAGAATCAGGAAAATATACACAATATTCAAACTGAAAGAATATCGAATTATTATTTTTGAAAAAAAATATTCGCAAAATCATATCCAAAGAAGGGCAACAGTTGAGGAGAACTAGTCACGTCGAAACAATTTATTATGTTTCATTGCCACAGTGAAATGAAATTTTCTTCAAAGGACGAATCGAACTGTTGAGATGAACTGGAAGAAACATAAATAAAATGAAACAGAATTATTCGAATATAATGGGTGATTTTTTAAGCGTAGTTTTTTTTAATCGAATAAAACAATCAATTTGCATCATATATTCAAAATTGTTATCGAAATTGATAACTTGGTATTAGCCATTAACATTTTTAAGATAACTTCACGAAAATGTTTTCCATGGCTCCGTATCAAATGGTCCATTCGGAAGGTCCAATTTTGCGTCACTTTTTCGAGCATTTCGGCCTGTATTCCACGAATTACGCGTTTAATGTTATCCTGTAAGAGTTCAATCGTGTTCGGCTTGTCCACATACACTAACGACTTACATAACCCCATAAAAAATAATCCAGAGGCGTCAAATCGCATGATCTTGGCGGCCAATTCACAGGGCCATTTCGAGAGATAAGCCGCTCACTAAATTCATCCTCCAACATGTCCATTGTTTCACGAGCTGTGTGACATGTGGCACCGTCTTAATGAAACCTCATGTCAAAAAAAAAAGTTGCGTATCATGGCTCGATATCGCTCGCCGTTGACGGTAACCTTTCTTACACGGTCGTCTTTGAAGAAAAATGGACCGATGATGCCCACCAGCATCATAAACCTCACCAAACTGTCGTATTTTCGGGATGCATCGGTAATTCTTGTATGGCATGTGGATGTTCATCACTCCAGATGCGACAGTTTTGTTTATTTACATATCCGTAAAGCCAGAAATGGGCCTCATCGCTGAGCACAATAAAACAGCGGATTTTCATTAAGCTGTTCTAAGGCCCAATCACCAAAAATTAGAAGTTGTGGTAGGTCATTCGGCTTCAATTCTTGCAGAAGTTGAATCTTATAGGCTTTCAATCCCAAATCAACACGTGAAATTTTCCATGTGGTTGAGTATGCCAATTGCTGAGAACGGCGACGAATTGACATTTCACGATACCTATTAACAATGTACGCTACGGCTGCAATATTCTCTTCAGTACGCACTGTACGCATGCAAGACAATGGTGTAAAGCCCAACAAAGTAAAGTGGGTGCGAAATTTGGTGATAACAGCACGAATTGTTGATTCACCATGTCAATTATGACGACCATAATATGGTCGTAACAAACGATACACATTTTTCACAGAGCACGAATTTTGATAGTAAATTTCAACAATTTTCTATCTTTGCTCGTTTTTAAGTCTTTCCATGATAAAATGGCAGAGTATACTGAAAACTTTTCACTCTGACAGATGACGTTTGCATGCCATTACCAACCAGTGCCGCCAACCTGAAAAACTAAATTCTTAAAAAATCACCCGTTACCGACACGCAATATCAATCCAAACTAGAATAATGTTTATAACAAAATGCTCAATAGAAATCAATTATATCTTAATAAGTACACCAATGACAACACTTAAGCAAAAATTACCCAAAATAAAAGTGAAATGATATTCATTTGAACGGATTGAGCAAAGAAAAACTCAGCAGCTAAAAATTGCAGAATAGAGCTATTCGAACAATTTTCAAAATGCAATAGATGTACTCCAATCGAAAGCACCTTAAATTGCATAGAAATAATGTAAGTTAGACAGAGAATACTTTATGATGTATATAGGTATATTTATATTCGAAATTAAAACCAAATCGTTCCCATTAAAAAAAATGTAACAAGTGTCAGTGATGTGCACGCTTATATCACAAATCATGACAGTTTTTACGTGCAATTTTGTAAGCTTTTCAAATCTTGTTTTAGTATGTTCGTATTTTATGAATGATTCAATGCATTCAATGGTATGCTTAATTTCATAAAACAGTCAGTGATCTTAAGGTATTTAAGCCCATCTTAGCTAAGTTCGTTTAAAACAAATAATTAATATTAATGACTTTTGAACTTGAATGTTTATATGAACTTTTCAATAGCCATTGCTAAATAAGAATTATTATTATTATTACACTTTCTCTTACAGAAGCTGTTACGGTAGGATGAGTTAACAAATACTTGCTCTCATTTCCTTTTATCCTTAATAGTATGAAATATCGTTATTTCCAGGAGTGATACAATCTGTGACACGAAAAGTCGATGATTTCAAATCACTTTTTTCCATAAAGGAAATAATATCACCGTGTACGCAAGGGAAACTCGATAATTTAAGCTCGACTTCCAAGTTAAGTCAGGCAGGTATCAATATTCACGTAATTTAAGAATATTATAGCGAGTCATTGAGTGTTTCATCTCGTTCTGGCTCTGTGGAACAGGTATCAATAAAGATTATTCCCAGAGTATCCGTTTTCCTGCTCTTCATTTTTGTTTGGATCGACGCCGTTGAGAATACGTCAGAACAGGTCTGGCTACATCTTAAAATGAGGGGAACTGTATTTCGAAAGTAGCATTTATGGCGAAGAAGATATTCCAAGAAAGTGTGTTATTTTTATTTCAACGAGTTGGAAAATATTTCTAAAGCTCATAAAAAGTTTTCATTCTCGAAGTTGACAAGATGACATGTAGATTCAGAACTCTTCTTTGTTATATATTGTGCTCCTCAGTTTATATTCAGTTTGAACCGAACATTATTTTATGGTTATCAATGATCTACAAATTTAGAATTTTCTCATAAGTTAATACAAATACGCATGATGTTTCTAAGTAATACTTTTTTATCAATGCTGAATTAATACTACTTATTACTGAGTATTTGTATTAAATTGTGAGAAAATTCTAAATATTGTTTCATTATGCATATTAATTTTCTCCAAGTATTGGCCTCAGCAATCATCAATCTACAAATTTCATCAAGTTCGAAAAAATATATGGTTTAGCATTTCTGGCAAACTTCATTCGATTTTATTAGACTTATTATAACAATAATAAATATTAATAGAAAATTGTGCACCAAGAACTAGCTTTAAAATACCATCTTCACAGAAGGAAAAGGTGCCTCATTACAAATCCATTCCAGAGCCAATGTTGGAGAATGACTATTTAAGACTCTACTAGGACCGCAATATCTTGACTGATCAAACAATTCCTCACAATAGGTCTGATCTGGTACTGGTTGACGAAAGAAAAAGGGAAACAACCTAATTCAGAAGAATGGTTAAAAAATCTCAAAATATCGGGAACTTGAAGTGCAAATGCAGAGACAGCGGAACATGAACGTTCCAATTATCTTCGGATCCACTGGTGTAATCCCGATAAAAATCTTGAAAAATATCAAAGATCTAGGACATGACGAACATCTGGCTGAGGAATTGCAGAAATCGATGCTGCTTGCCACAGCAAGGACTGCCGGAAGTTATTAAGACATACCTGAAATCAACACCATGAAGGATTATTGATTCGAACTATTATAAATTCATATATGTCGCCAAATTTTTTTCTATTCTCCTCAGAAAATTGATTTTCTTAGAGATTTCATATGACGATATGAAATCAACATGATCATTGAAATCCAGGTTTTCGTCTATCAAAATGCCTGAATATTTTACTGTTCTTGTACTTTCACCCTTCCAATTTTATGTTCATCAATCTTTACAGTTATTTCCTCAGTTTTATTAGTGTTAAGGCCCTTAAGTGTATCCAAAACTATAAAGGTAGATTTCGCACATTTAGGGGTAAAATGTCATATAATCATTAAAATTTCCTTGAAATAGGGACTATATTTTAAGACAGACACCTCTAAAAAAACATCAGTGAAAAGTGGATTCAATTATACCTAAAGGTTTTTTCGTGAAGCCCATATAAATAACGGAAAAGTCAGATGAAAATCTAAATATATTTCTTTGCTACTCTTGCTGTCATTGAAACCCTTCATATTGTCCCTTTTAGTATCCATAATGTCAAAATATCGGTCAGAGTTGAAGTGAACCTTCATATAAGAAAGCAGTAAAATCAAAGCAGTTTGAATCCGAAGTACAACCCTGCATCTGGTTGCAGCAGTCAAGCAAGAAATTCCGCCGGATGTTACGTCACTAGGAGGATGTTAATTTTTCTTCTACCTGTTAGCCCGAGGTGAAGAAGTTCTATGGTCGCGGGCAATCTATGATTTACATTGATACACAGGTTGTTAATGAAAGCTTGTAACTGTGGTTTAGAGTGTTGCTAATTAGATAGGTGTACGTATTTCGAAATAAGTGATGACTTTTTCCTGAAGTTGTAGCTTTCATCTTCGTATCTGACACTTCAGTCACGATAAAAACATATCATAAAAAATTATCCGTATTAATAAACACTATCTTCAGATATTAAGAATTATTATTTTCACGGAAGATTTCAGTAAATTATTATAAATCTGCATGTATGGTTCAAGATGATAATTATCTTAGTTATGATAAGTATTCCAGATTTATATTTTATGGGACTTCGGGAAAAATAGAGTGGAAGGAATTCAAAATGAATCATGAGGGGTAATTGCATGTCTTTTTGATTACAGCAGTGAATGCACATCCTGTTAAATGTGATGGTATGGAGTTTGAACATGTCGAGAAATTGCGAAAATGCCCATATATCAGATAGATTTCTATTTATGATACTTCATGAATACAAATTGAGTAGCTGAAAGAAATTCCTTCGAAATATTTATGGAATATATCGACTGTGGATTCTGTAATTCCAGACGATGCAATAAAAATCACATCGTCATCGTCCATAATAGATGCTGGATTATCTCACGAAGAGAATATTTCACCGTTTTGATTTGAAATAATATATGATAGGTATATTGACGATTTTTTTCTGGTTCAAACCGAAATTCTCATTGAACACTTCAATTGTTCATTATTAACAGAGTTTGATGATTACACAGGCCAAAGAAAAAAATATTTGTAAAAACTTTTCGAACCAATTTACCTAAATCTTATGTATTTTTGGGTGCAGAAACCGTATTTGGTTGTAGTTTTTTCATCACTCATAATAGGACATCCATTATATATATTCAAGAAAATAGGAAAATTTGATATATAAAAATTAAAAATCAAGCTTTTTCATTAACTTACAATTTTTACTTAGAATAATTTGAATTATTCAGATGCGAATATTATGTGTCTATTTCTTTGTATTTTCTCTCCCTTTTCTCTGCAAATTTCTTGCATTACTTTTCCTCCGATGTGATACATTTTGTTGTTCTCTGTGACGAGACCAACATTAATCACATATCATGTTGACATTCCACCGTCCTTGGTATAGTTTCTCCGTCTCTTTTATGTCCTGATGAAACCGTTCCCCTTGCTCTTCACGCACATCGCCTAAATTTTCAGAGGAAAAAATCAAAATGGTTATCCAAGAAGTGGATTTTCAGGCTCCTCAGACAACCGAAATTTTCGAACATTTTTTAACACTAGAATATGTTGTCAACTTGATGTATTTAAATTATTAAAAATTATTAAATCTAGTGTGTTAAATTTGATGTAGGTAGTTTGCCTACATTTTGAATATTTGTTTTAATTTTATTTGTTATTTGTAATTTTTCATTATGTTGAATATCAATGATTTTGACATGCCCCTCAGAACAGCGCAATGATATTTTCATGAACATCTGTTGACTACATATGACTTGATAATAGACAATATTTTAATTTTACTTTGTTTCATTTGGTTACTATATGTTACTATTCTGATAGATTTCAATTTTATTTTCGTTAACTTCATCAAAAATATTTCATATTCAATAGTGTTGGCGTTTACTTGATGTAAATCCATTATAATTGAATATAATCTTAAATTCAATTACTTGAACCTATGATTTACACTTTATTGATTTACACTTTATTGACTTTAGATGACGAATAATATTCGTTTCGAATTTACATTCAGAATGCTAACAGAATAATATTCTTCATGTCTGAAGAAGTCGTTTGTAATGACGAAACGTTTCGTTTAATGTTCAAAATGTTGTATATATGGGCGATCTTCACGGAAGTGACCTTCATGGCGTTGATTCCCGTTATGTCTGAAACCTTTCTGAGAGTCCTTGCTGTGATAAGCACCAATTGCAGCAATTCTTTAGGGAGATGTTCGAGTTCTAATTCTGTGATATTCTTCAAGGGGTTTTTCGGGATTATACCAGTGCATGTCATGATAATAGCAACAGTCCTGACCACGTTCATGTACCACTGTATCTGCACTCCTACCTCAAATTCTTGATATTTTATGGGCAGATAAAATATGGAGATTCTAGAAATTTTCTCGGCATTCTTGCTCTATTAGGTTTTCGCATTTATTGAATTTATCATTGCATGTATTACTAATGTTATAACTTTCGAAAAAATAACCTTTCCGTATAGTATTCATTATTATAATTGTAACAATGAAAACGCTGTACACTTCCTTTATTCGCAGTAAACTCGAATATGCGTCTATAATTTGGTCTCCTGTGTACATTAATTATTCTATTGTCGACTTGGAGGCAGTTCAGAGGATATGTTTGAACTATATGTACTTCAGATGTTATGGGCAATATCCTTCGAGAGGCTTCGACCATTCTATCCTAACCGATAGTCTGGGAATTGAATTATTGAAGTTGAGGCGTGAACGGTTCGGCCTAACGTTTCTCTTCAAAATTCTGCACAATTTGATTGACTCACCATTTCTTCTCATAGAAAAATAAATATTCGCCTACCAAGGCCTACCCTGAGGCAGAATAACACATTTTATGTCACTTTCAGCAGATCAAATGTTACGTCACGTTCTCCTATCAACTGTGTATGTAATCTTTATGATGGGTGTTGTGGTCGATGTGATATCTATTTTGATCGGCTATCAGTTATCTTGGCATGCCACTCAGAACAGCGCAATGGGATGTCGTGATATTTTCATGAACTTCTGTTGTCTGCATGTGACTTAGTTATAAATATTATTTAATTTTTAGTTTGTTTCATTTGTTTACCATATAATACTATTGCGTTCGATTTTAATTTCATTTTTATTCATCAAATATACTTCGATACTATATCGTCAACTTCTGCTGACTATATGTAACTTTCTAATAGACAATATTTTATTTTTAGTTTGTTCTATACTGTTATTGTTCAATACTATTTCAATTTATTTTAATTCAATATTTTCGTTGTATGTTGTATATATTCGCTTACACTCTCTTCAATTGTTTTTTTTTCTTCAATTTTTCTTATTTATTATTATCTTTTTGATTTGTTATTTTTCCTCTGTAATTGGATTTATATCTGTTGGGAAATAAATGTATTATTATTATTAAAGATACTGGAAAAAGGTATAAATATCTGCATAATAATCATATATAAAAGTGAAAACGAAGAAACCAAGACAACAAGTTCAAAATCGACATATAATGCTGTCTTCCCATCATAAATATACTTCTACCTGATCTAAACCATAAAATCTCGGGTTCGGCTTTAATGAGATCTTTATGCAAAGTTGATTCACTGGCACCATTAAAGAACGAATATTTCATGGAGAATTTCGTAAAAGTTTTGGAGGAGGTTAACGTATCTTAATTAGCCATCGGGTAACCCATCGCTTTAATATATCATTTCTGGAAGGTCGAAAATTGGAATTTTTATCAGGTGTTTTTCGGGAAATATCAGCTGCAGATCGTTGGTAATTTTCAAGAATTTAATTGAAATTAACTCAAATGACCACATATATTAACGATCTCGAGCTTGGATAATTAGGTATAAATATTTTATTAATAATAAAGGGACACAACATGCAAAGTGATAATGAGTGAAAAGAAAATTTTGCAATAAAAAGGAGAATATATTATTAGTCAAATTTTTCTGAAAAAAAATAATAACACAAGATAAATTAAAAAATTCACTGAAAAATATTCCTATCAATGTAAAATAACATTCAATTACATTCAATATTTAGGTACAAGTGAGAAGAATGTTCACGAAAGTACTAAATTCAGTTTTTAGTGTCCCTCAACCCTCGAACAAAATATTGGTTCAAACAAAAATATAAGTTTAATTTATATTCACAAAATATATGATTATACTTGAAAAGAAAAGAAAAAAAATCACCTCAGAAATATTGTGACCAATTCAATAATTCTAGAGATTGAAAAAAATTTACTCAATCTTTTACATAAAACATCAATCTGTTTTGTCCATCTGAAATGTCTGTCTACATATATTCCAAAGAACTTAGTCAATTGGGATGATGATATAGTGTTGTCTCCATATTTAACATTCAAGGTACTGATTCCAGTGCCCTTAATACAAAGAGGGACACATACAGTGTTTTCAACGTTCACCATCAGATTGTTCATTCGATACCAATTTATAAACTCCCTCACAATGCATTCACATGCCTCCAGGAGTTCTTCATGAGCCTGACGAAAAAACCACCGATTAATCATCGGCAAATAGCGTCACCAAAAGTCTTGACAATTTCGCAGTGAGATGGTTTATAAATAATATGAATTGAAGAGGTCCGAGTAGAGAGCCTTGTGACACTCTAAGAGTAATGCTCTGTCTCTGAGAATAACTCTCGCCTATTCTCACTACCATTGTTTTTTCTTCAAGGTAACTACGTAACCAATCCAGAAAAACGCCTCTGAAACATAAATTGTAGCATTTGTCAAGTATAAATTTAAAGGATAGTGAATCAAATTCTGAAGATAAATTAAAAAATAAACTCGCCACAAACAAGTGTTTATCCAGACACTCGTAGACGAATTCGAAAAACTGAAATGTAGTTTAGAAAAATAGCTCATCTAAGAAAAACAGCTTAATTTGAAGGTTGCATTACATTTCTTTGACAGAAAGATGGAGGTTATTTTTGTAAAGTATTCAAACTTAAAACACTGCAATATTCAGTAGAATGACAAAAAAACTTATTTTTCAATTTTTTCGTTGATTTAGTTTCATTTGCAAGTGATGGATGACAATTTTTTCGCAATCCTTATGAGTGAAAGAAAAAAAAATTATTCAGCAAAAGTGTTCGTTATTTTTCTACAACAGTGTTCGAATAGAAGCTTTGAAAGGGTTTTGTGATTCTATCGGGACACACTATCGCAAGCTACTTTGTTATGAATCAAAGTAGCTTGTATTGAATTTTTAGCTTGAGAAAAGGATAAAATATTTCAGCCTCCGAAAAAATATTTTCTGAGTATTAACAAATGCCCAGTCAGTTGAACGTCAATTTTCGAGAATTCCAGCTCAAAATTATAGTAACATTTTCTGCATTATCAAGCAGCGACCTTTCAGGAACCTGTGATGAAAGTCAAAGGGCAAAATAACTTTTCTACGAGTGAGTCAAGGAAATTAATCGTCTCTGAGATAGCCTGGCACTAAATTAGAATACGATTTTCCTCACTTATATCGTCTGCAACCTGCTCGTAAAACGACAAGTAAAGAAGCTGCTGTTCATCAGAAGAATTAAAATACTGAGCGACTGAGTTTCATAAGACAAGCAAACAATACCTGCAGCAGTGGTATCAATTCATAGCAGAATTTTGAGTGTTTGAATTGGCAAATTTATTTAAAGTGCCTACGTCGAAAGAGATTCAGAGTTGCTGGATTCAGTTAGCGCGAGGATTTATTAGCAGCCGAGATACGAACGTTAAAAAATGAACGAAATATGGACGAGTGATCAAACAGTGTGAAGAGGTATAGTGATCAATCTTTTCTGATTTCCAAGATATGAGTCATATACCTAATTCCTCACCCATATGAAAACAAAAGTTGATATTTTGGAACAAATATATTCAGCCAATAAATACAAAAGTACGACTTAAATGCGACCTTAAGTACGACCACCACTTTTGTACTACCTATGTTGTGTTTAACGCTTTGATTATTTTGGGTTGTTCTAGCTTGTAGAATGAAAAACTTGTAAAACACTGCAAAAAATGTTACCGTATAATTTCGCAGATGTCCACTTTTGGTGAAAAAAGATAACTGGTCACGTACAGTACTTATCTACATGACATCAAGTTGTGAAGCAGGTAGACACCCTTGGAATTAGGCGACTCGAGTAGAATCCACTTTAATTCTCATTATGTAATGTACCGTAATGAAACTTTCATTTTCATATTTCGCATTCCAAAGTTCGGGAGTCAAATTTTTCCCTCCATGCCAGAAGCAATTTCATTTACCGCTGAACTTCCTACAAAGGCAAATACTTCACGCGAAACGAAGGATTATGAAGACGGAAAACAAAATATCTGATTTGAATTTATAACAAATGAGTTTTCTAGAGTCGAAGCGGAAGGACGTCCTGGCAGCCGGAAGGAGTTGGAACGAGAATCAGGGGTGGAAAGGCATATCGCAGTTTCGTTCTTCTTGTTCCCTAGTAATTTTCACAGTTGGCCGACGATCGAAATTGATGCGGATTCGGAGGCTATTTTGACAGATAATAGAATAGAAATTGGATATTTTGTCTTGACACTGATACGTCATAATGTATATCATCGATTCTTCGCTTCGTAATAACCAAGAGACTTGGGGAATTAATTTAGTTCTCTTACAGTTGAAGGGTGTTTCTATTAAGGAAACTATACATTCGTAACAGGGACCCAATTAAGCCAATTTCAAACTGGATTAATATTTATTAAATCGATATTTCAACACCTTCGCCCAGCTTCTAATTTAACACTTGGAATAAAAGTGTGGATATTAGTCCAACCAAGTAAATCACTTGTAATACTTTGAACCAAAAAGTAAGATACCAAACTGCAAACAGTTATAAAGTTGCAATACTCATATGAAGAATGAAAACGAAGGGCTTGGTAACATATGATCTTCAACACTTGACATAAGTTTCACTGAATATATTAAAAACTCTACATATGTTTCAGTTGGTTAACCCATCATCAAGAGTATACAATATTACTGAATTTCAAAATGTACAGCTTTCACTTTTTTAACTTCCACTATAGAATACAACACTGCTTTCACGGAAAAATTCAACTGGTCATTGCAAATAGGTGAATTCTTCTTTTTGGCTATCGAAATTTTCAAGACTTCAAAGGTATCTAATATTTTGCCCTCACTATCTGAGTGTACTATTTTGGTCTTCCTGGGATCCAAGAAATGATTACGTTCAATGCAGTGTTCAGAAAAACCCGTATTAGGTTTATTCAACAGCGTTGATCTTCTATGTGCATCGATTCTTTTTTGTATAAAACATCAAGTTTGACCTATGTAAAAACTATCACATTCACTGCAAAATATTTCATAAACGCCACTTCTCGAAAAGAAGAGCAATGAAACAAAAGAAGATCAATACTGTTGAATTAACCTAATACCGGTTTAACTGAACACTGCATTGAACATAATCATTTTTTGAAACCCAGGAAGACCGTTGTAGTACACGCAGGTGGTAGGGCAAAATATTTCGATAACCAAAAAGAAGTGTTTCCTATTTTCAATGACATGGTGGATTTTTCCGTGAAACCAGTGTCGAATTCTGTGGTTTAGGATATATAAGTGAAAGCTGTAAATTTTGAAATTCGGTACTATTGTATACTGTTCATGATGGGTTAACCACCCGAAACATATGTAGAGTTTGTAATATATTCAGTGAAACTTAGTTAAGTGTTTTAATTTTTAATTCATTGTTTTTAATATAATGTTTCACCAAGAGATAAGCGAAACCTTCGTGTCATTCATATGATCTTTCATCGCAAAATGGATCCAAAAACTATTTGGATAAAATAACGTTTGTTTGACGAAGCCCACGGTTTCAACCACATGAACATGTCAATCTCTTAGTTTGAAATCAGCTGTTGATGGAGAGAAGAATGTTTACAAGTCGACTATCTCCAACATAAGAATCTTTTGTATGTTCTTTCGAATGTCCCTCTAGTAAAGCAGCCCTACCTACCTTCATCCCTGAAGGTTTTTTGGATACATTTTCTACTAGAATTTGAGCTACTTGTCTTTATCCCTAATATACACATTTATTGATGAACTGAGCTTGATGAATTCTATGCTCGGAAAAATTTAACTCAATAAAACAATAATTTGAATCTGTTTATATTTCAAACAATCCGTTTCGATGAACAACTCCTTCTTCAGTTTCTCAATCCAGGCTAGCACAATTTTACAAATACAAATCCTTATACATATTTTAGAGCGACAAACATAAAATAACCAAGAAACTGAATAAACTCTAAGAATTCAATTGAATATAGAAACCAGGCAATGGAAGGCAGCTATAACAACCAGAATACACTCGAACAAAGAGGAACAAATGATAAAATGTAGATTCCATTGATTTATATCCAAACTCGAATATCCGTTGTAAACGAAGTCCTGAAAAAAGGAAAACCCATTCTTATTTTGTCAAGCACTTGATAGAGCGGATATTCGAAATTTGAAATAGAGAAAACAAAGGTTTCAAATTAATTTTTCAGAATCGATACGAATAAATAAATTTAAAAATTCAGAGCTTTCAGTTAATAGTCAGTTAGATATTAATAATAAACTTTTCCTCAATATTTGGAATAGAAGAATCCCAAGTAGTAAGCCAATAGTGTTATTCACCTCACAGCTTTTAACCTACTTTTTATTATCTTGTTTTGAAAGTTCAAGTGTAATTTTAATTTTCATACCTTCCTTTCATTACCTGGTTCCTATGGTCAATTTAGTTCTTAGATTTCATTCTTTTCGTTAGTAATTCTTTATTATGGCACTACAGAATACCTTCAAACATATGCATGTATTTCTGAAATCGTACCAGTATCAATTTAGCATCCGAAAAAGGAGTTGTAGTTCAAGACGCGCGTCATGTGTATTATTTAATAATGAAAAACTACAAATTGTTTTTCATTATTTTTTCCTAATTTATAATACAATTACCCTTTTATTATTTAAAAAAATTTTGAACCAATTTTCAATTCCAAACCCACAATTATTTCAGTTCATGCAATACCATTCTAACTTGGATTTTAAATATTTTCAAACTGAATCGAAACATCAGAAATTTTTAAAAGGAATCAAACTTTAAATTCGAACACTTGAACTTATGATTTACACTTTCTTCACTACATAGCATGACGCGTTTCGTCGTTACAAACGACTTCTTCAGATGCTTTACAGAATAATGCAGAATTATTCAATAAGCATCTGAAGAAGAGGTTTGTAACGACGAAACGCGTCATGCTATGTAGTATGTAGTGAATAAAGTGTAAATCATCAGTTCAAGTGTTTGAATTCAAGTGTATATTCAATTATATTGGATTTACATCTAGTGAACACCAACACTATTAAATATTAAAAAAAAACAGAAATGTTGTAGACTATATGAAAAATAATTATTCTGAAGATTATGGTAATGGCTGCTATGGTAATGGACTCTATAAAATAATTGAATCCCTTTAAAATTTTCACCTGGAGATGTAGCTACTGCGCAACTGTTTTCTCTTCTCATAACTGGTATAAAACAAGTATCCATTCGATTTTGAAATGAGTTTTGTATTCGAAAATATAAGGTCGAATTAAAACACTTTCAAGGTCCAATTTTATATCAGTTTTATTCACAGATTGTTACTCTTGACCCGTAACATTAATATATTCAAAGT
The DNA here is from genome assembly GCA_030704895.1 of Henosepilachna vigintioctopunctata. NCBI lineage: Eukaryota > Metazoa > Arthropoda > Insecta > Coleoptera > Coccinellidae > Henosepilachna > Henosepilachna vigintioctopunctata. The sequence continues at coordinate 666,181 of JARQZJ010000113.1, forward strand.
CTACCGTTGTAATTTCCTGTCTTATACTATTAGGCGGTACAAAAGTTTGAATTTTAATGATTTGCATTCAGTGTCAATCATTTTTGTTACCATAGGTAGATATACCAAGTACCACATACCCCGTGGAAATATCATATCATACCTACTTGAATCATAAGATAAACTAGTTCGTGTGAGGAACCACTCTACTGTTCCGATGTAATTATGAATGGTAGATACAAGTTCAATGGCCTCTGTAAATAGAGAATTAATTTAGGAAAGTCAGAGTGAGTTGATTTCCTTGACTGGTCTTAGAATTCGATCCGGTGATAACGTGAATGAGAAATACGGTTTAGACACTCGTCAGAAGTGCGAATTCAATGAAATTTTGTGGTTCGAACTTTCATCTATCTAAGATAACTAATCAGCTTTTGTAGACAAATATAACTCTAGCAGCTTTTATGATATTTTATCGTACCACGAAGCTGGGCTATTACAATTAGCATCATCTTATTTTTGATTATAATGTTATCGAGTGCGTATAAAAAATCAGCAAGGGTTATTTCAGGTGTATTATTTCTGGGAATTATCTCTGTCTGGCTTATCGTGGTGGAGTGTCGCTATTTGTTGGAAGATGAGTGAGTTTCTGCGTTGTTGAATTGTGATTAGATTCTGCCAATGGATTGCCTTATTCAGAACTCAAAATTCCCAATATTCACTTCTTGTGCATTTTTGTCTTGTGCACCCTGGATCCAATTGCTAGAAATTTCTTCATGTCACGCCAACAAACAATAAACTGTTCCTCAGCTCTGTTTCCCTCTCGAGCTCTGCATTCAACATCCACTTCTATCAACTCTCTTCTGTTATCTTATACTGTTGACTTATACTTGATCAACTGTAGGTTGATCCATTCTGCAGTTCAATTCATTCATCGGAGTTCATCTAAATTCTTTTCTGTACAATTTTGAGCAATGAAGACGACAATGAATAGATCGAATGACTGGGCCAAATCCGTGTTGGAAAAGTTGTTCAGTCATTAATGAGATGATTTAAGGCTTGTAGCTAAGCACAAACCATTCAATTCAAACTTATTGATAACAAAATATTGCCAATGTCAATAGGTTTGCTTGATCTGTATTCTGAAACCATTTGCGTTGTAAAAAACAGAAAATACCGAATATACTACCTTCATGGGCATGATAGCAGCTGAGGCATACTCTCGAATTCAATCTAACGAGTAGAGCTGAAGTAAATCTGTAGAATGCAATACCTCAGAATGAAAGTTTGCTTATTTGTAATAGGTACGTTTTTTATGGGATGCATGTCCATTTATGTATGTGCAAACAATCATTCACAAATGTTTCTTCTGCCTTTGCGAATCAGAAGTTCACTTGCATTCCAAGATACTAAACTCAAAATTATTATACATAATTTCAAACTCTTTCAAATCACTATACGACATTTAAAATACATATTATGAGATGAAAATACGACAATAAAAAAATTTACAAATATAATGGACCTTCAAGAACTTTTTAAGATATTTTTGACTACCCATTTCGACAACACTAAAACTCAAATATTACTGCTCTACTAAGTGGATAACATACTTGTTCTGAAAGCAATACGCTTTTTGTTTATTTCTTAGCATTCAAATTAACGCTATTTGCGTTGGAAAATTAAATTCTAGTAAGAGTGGTATTCCATCCAAAATTCAATAATCGAAAAAATTTAGTCGGTTGGAAATTTTTATAATATAAAGACGTACATAGTTTTCATATTTATAGAGAACCTTCAGATATTGCTGAAATGATATTCACAGTTGTTAATTTCAACTATTTTGTGCACAGGTGTTCGAAAAATATTTTCAAGTACTCATGTTGATTGTAAAGAATAATACTTGTGAATAGTCGATTATAGAGAAGTTCATATTTCAAAATGAAATTGGTTTTTTCATTTACTTTTATTATAACAAATCCCAGTATGGGGATCTCGACAATTTTTCGGAATCGCTTCTATTTTGAAAATTTACTCATGTTCATCATGAAAAACTATATTTTATTCGTAAATGTAATTAAATTCGATGAAAAAATTAATATAATATAAAACTTTAAATTTTTCCGCCAAAACACTCCACAGTGTCTCCAAAGTTTTAAGAAAGCTGTGCTGTGCCTAAGTTAAGAGTACAGCGATTACCACACTAAGAAATTAATTTTTCATGTTCCAAATGATAAGGTAAGCAGAAGAAAGTGGTTAACACTTGATAGAAGAGGTAAAACTGCATAAGCAACAAAAACAACTATTTTATATATTATATATATCATTTCGATGTTGCACAATTATGGCATTGTGAGCTTATGTACCATTTTTCCGTCAACAATAACAGTGACTCTGTATGACTTTGTGTTCAGGACTTATTCGACATTCAATGGTACACAAACCTAGGTACTCTTTTCATTTGGACATATCTAACACCCTCATCGCCATAAGATTCTCTTGAAGATCTGGAACAAACAACCAAACAAATTATTTTAAATTCATCATTATTTTCTGCATATAACCTTAATATGTAAACAGTGATTCAAAAGACGTTATAAAAACGATAATATACGCAAAATAAACATTATCCATTCTTTTTTTTTGATTCAGTGGACCTACAGTTTAACGCTGGTCCCGAACAGCCATTGGGAGTAATCAATGTACATTAGGTACCAAGTATATGCCATTATTTAAAGTACTCAAAGCATAGACAATCACAAACACCCTTGCCTTCAGCGGGCCTCGAACCCAGGTTCTACCGCACCATAGTCGGCTGTTTTCCCGACTTAGCCACGGAGACTGGCTATATCTATTACTTGACTGTTATTCAAGTATAAGTCAATTTAGTATTGAACGTAAAACTGTACTTACAAAGACAATTTGACGTTCCTAAATTACGCTAAAAAGTCGTCATTTGTTGCAACAAAAGATTGCTAACATCAGAAAATCTTTGGCAAGTTGGAGTTATTTGCTTTGATGAGTTATTAATATGAAGCAATATTAATTATTATTATATATATTCATATTGATTAATTCACAGTTATTTCGTCGGTATGAACACAAACAAAAAAATAAACAGACAAGAAATAAGGAGAAGTAAACAAACAGCATTTGCCGGTTCTGTACAGGTTTATGACGTCATGTGCTCTGGTTGGCGCTTACAGTCACATAATAATAGGCGATAAATACAGCTTTCAGTATCAATTTTCTTAAATTCAATATGAAAAATTTTTAATCTAATTTTGGAAATCCGCTTTTCGAGAATATGATAATATAAACTTTGATAAAACCAACACGAAACATTGATTTGTGATTAGTGTCAACATCCCTGTTTTAAACTGAACCAAAATTTCATTACTACCGATTTAATTAATTAGCTGCCAAAAATTCCACTGTTGATATCGCATTTGTCAGAGACATCCTCGAATATCTAACACATATATCTAATGTGTGATTGTACGAGGGAATTATATTTCGGAGTACCGAGCGAAAAAAATTGATTTGAACGTGAACATTGTCTAGGAACATGAAAATCAATAGAGGCAATAAGGGTAGGACACTCTATATAACCATGTAAGAGGTTATACAGAAACTTCAGAGACATCAAGTCTTATAACAAGTTTCATAAACCCTCTACTAAGGTCATAGACGATAATAACCAAAATTGTGGAGCTTTTTGTTTCGAGAATACTCCAAATTGTATCAAACAAGTTTCACCGAAAAATCAACAAAATTCACGAGGGAAGACCAAAGAATTGACATAATCAAGTTGCCTAAAAAATAACTTACAACCACACTGAGCAGCAGGAACAAGGGTTATTATAAAACGATTACTGGATCATGTCGGTTGAATAAACTTCCTATCCTACGCCAATGAGACACAAAAAGCGGTTTGTCGATCAAGCTACACCTGTTCTTTCCCCGGCGACTGGTTTTTTTGTTCTCGTCCTGAGAAAGTTCATTCAATCTCAGTTTTAAGCTAGCTAAGAGCTTCCAACATATTTCTGTCACTCTCGTTGCCTGCTGTCTCCCTGAAGTGTGAGACAGAGAAGAGATGTTATTTTGATTCGCGAAGACAGGATGTAGTAATCGAGATCTAAGGAGAAGGGTGGACTTGAATAGGCGCTCCTTGTCTTGTAGATACCTTATCTGAAGGTACGGGAGCAACTTTCAACTTACGCTTCCTTTCATAACTTATTACATTAAAATAATTGGTGTCGTACAATTGTAGAATTACATTCATTTCAATTGATACAATAATTACAACTAGTAAGAATGCTCTCAAAAGGACTTAATTCAGTTTTGAGTCTGATCTTCCATTCAGCTCACGAGCAAAAACATTGGTTCAAACAAAAATATTGATTGAACTTATATTTACAACAATATACAACTTTATTTGAAACGAAAAGAAAAAAATTATCTCAGAAATATAAAGCATTTGAGAAAATTTCACATGGTGAAGAACATTTGTGTTGAAAAAAATATGAGAACATATGATACAAAAAATTGATTCATACATTATTGCCTACATTCGAATCATCGAAATACTCTGCCACACTAAAGCATGCCCTTGTTGAGAGCAGAGATTCAACTCTCCACTCAAACAAATGAGCTTTCGAATTTGATGGTAAATGGTTGACAATTTTAATACTCTGATAATAGAGAGAGTGCTCAAATTTAGCTGTTTTATGCATAGGAATAAGTTACACATCCCTGTTCCTTGTTGGATACTCATGATTACTATTCAATTCAATGAATCTATCTTCATTTTTTTCAACATAATACCAACATCTATAAATATATAAACAAGGTAAGGTGAATATGTAATTATTGAAGATGATAGGTTAACAAGATGTTCGTTGAAGAATATTGAATATTAATCGAAGTAATCGCTTCTGTGTAATAAACACCCTATTCAATTCTGTAGAGCAGCCCCACAGCAAAATATTATAATTTAGATGACTATATACAATGACTGAGATTGAATTCTCGCTTAACTCTTGGTGAAACATAATTGAATATTAAATTAAATTAAACTCTTGGCTTAATATTTCACGATTTGTTTAACAATATGAATAGTCAACATGTTTCGAGCGTTAGCTTATAAAGAACGTGCAACGAATTTATATCTGTACAATGGATGTGAAAAGGGAGGATAATTGAAAATCTACTTGTTCATTTACGATTTCTTTTTTTCTTCCAAGAACTGCTTATTTCAATTGCTTCCAAAAGATCTAAACGTTTCCCTTTATTACCTGCGTGTAGGCTTTTGGTTTTCATAGACTTTGAGAAAACCAAGTTTCTACACGCAGATAATAAAGGGAAATGTTTAGACCTTTTGAAAGCAATTGAAATGAGCAGTTTTGGGAAGAAAAAAGAAGAAATCGTGAATGAACAAGTAGATTTTCAATTACCCTTCCTTTTCACATCCATTGTATAGATATAAATTTGTTGCACGTTCCTTACAGTAGTTTAGTCTGGAAAATGGGCTAACGCTCGAAACATGTTGACTATTTCATATTGTTGAATAAATCGTGAAACATTAAGCTAGGAGTTTAATTTAATTTAATAATAGACTATATACAAGACTGTAATACACATTCATAACACAGATTCTAGGTACGATGTTCGTAATTCTAGGGATTGCACAAAATGAGTTACTCAATTTTTGACATAAGACCCCAATGAGTGATGTCCATCTCAAATTTCACATATATTCCAAGAAACTTTGTTGATGTGGATGATGATATAGGGTTTTCTCCATAATTAACATCCACGATACTAATTTCATTGCCCTTCAGACACAAATGAACACATACAGTTTTGTCAACGTTCGTCATCAGATTGTTCATTCGACATCAGTTTACAAACTCCCTCACAATGCAATCACATGCCTCCAGAATTTCTTCAGGAGTCCTGCCAGAAACAACCACCGATGAATCATTGGCAAATAGTGTCACCAAAAATCGGGACAACTTCGTAGGCACGTCGTTTATAAACAATATGAATAAAAGAAGCCCGAGTACAGAGCCTTGCGGCACCCTAAGAGCAATGTCATGTCTCTAAGAATAACTCTCGCCTATTTTCACTACCATTCTACTATTCATACTATTTTTTTCCAATTTTCATAACATCGTGTTATTTGTAGAAGTCTTCACGTACATTGAGAATTATATTCGAAATATTATAAAAAAAGTTTTACTCAAATTTTCATCAGAATATATGCACGTAAAATCAGTTCATTAGATTTAAGTTTGTTTCAGTGAGCTACATGTACTACATCAACTTATGCATTCAATACAAATCAACCTAAATGTTCATGTATATTTGACAAAGTTTCTCCCGTACGCCAAGGCTCATCAAATCAACCAAAGAGTGCTCCATATAAGAACAAAACTCGTTTCTATGCAGCACCATAGTTGGATGATTGGCTTTTAATACTACATAGAGAACTTCCTCTACAAATAACAGTCGTCATCAGGTTTTCTATTAATATTTTCTGCTTTTAAATTCATGTAATGAGCGAACTGAATGGGTGGATGAAGTTTCTTCTGTAATAATTATTGAGTTAGCTGCAACGTGCTGCGAAAAAACTTATCACAACTCGATATGCAGTTTACTTGAAGGAATATTGATAATACTGTGAAATAACCATAATTAAGTGGTTACGGACGTTTGGCTTCCTGTGGCAGGTAGATCGAAGGGTCGAAAATGAGCTGATGTTTCATCAGAACTTTATGGACCATAAAATTTCCCACGGATTTGGTGTGAATTAAACCATAAAATATGGTGTGTTGTAATTCTGTGTTTTTAATCAATTCAGACCAAATTTGTTTCGATAAGATTTCGAAATGAACTACTAAAATTGATGATCTTATAGGATTTTCTAACGAAAAAATCATCACATTTGGTCATTACATTTAAACATTATGAGGTTGACAAAAAGGTGTTTGTCTTTCTTAAAATTCGTTTCATATATGCCTTGTGAAAGTTTACTAATAAATTATAGTTTGAATGAATCAACATATACTTATTTGATATGTAAAATATACATTTTTAAACCAGATCATATTATGAACAACTGTCAGTTATAAAACTTTTAGTTGATTTGTAATGGACTTACGAGTATTTCGTTGATATGAATATGGCGATTCTTCTAAAAATCGATTGAATTTGATTAATAATTTTCGATCTGTAGGTACACTGACTGGTAAATTGAACATTAAATTGAATATAAATATCTATGAAAGTTGTGCCTTGATCTTTGAGAAGATGCAACGATGAGTTTCGATCATCAGTTAGCAGGCTGACTAATGATACTAAAACACTGATTACTGCGAATTTTTCAATCGCATTTACAGTCAAAAAACTGTCACTCCAAAATGTATTTGATTCATGCGAATTTTCAATCGCATTTACAGTCAAAAAAAATTTCACTCCAAAATGTATTAACTTTCGCAGTGAAATAACAATTTGGTTCATTGATGAATATTTTATTTAACATTTGATTAATTCAATTCCCTGAATAAATGCATTCAGATGGGACTTCGCAGTCTCATCTGTCTGCATGAAAAAGACAGAATTCGGAAAATACTGAAATTCTCATTTCAATTTGGGGTTATTATGTGTTTTCAATTTTGTTGTCCCAGATTTCATTCAAACGTTTATCGACCAATCAGTGTTTTTGATGGACCAAACTGTTTACATTGTATCCTGTTACTTTGATCTCCGAAAATGTGTATTTTCTACCATCATAAAGTTTCTGTAGATGTATCATCAGGTATAACTATTATTAATTTTTATCAATTTCTAGCTAACCCAGCGAACGTTGTACCCATTATATATATATATATATATATATATATATATATATATATATATATATATATATATATATATATATATATATATATATATATATATATATATATATATATATATATATATATATATGTTGATGGTTAGGTTTTCACGGAGAAAATGATATGCTTCTGGAGATTTTCGGGTTTGCTTCCGTGTGTTGTTCGCAGATTTCGTTGGAAATCTTTGTTAAGGCGACGTTTCGACAAAGTCTCATTTGTCATTATCTAGCCGGTCGTTTGTCTACAAATCGTGAACTCAGACTGAGTTCACGATTATATAGACGATATATATATATATATATATATATATATATATATATATATATATATATATATACATATATACTATTTCGAATGTTTTTAGCAATAAAAGGCTTCTTTTAATATGAAAAACTTTATTTTTGTTGACGTTTCGTTGTATATCACAACTTTGTGAAAACTAATGAATAATTGAATTTATGAATTACTATAGATATCAAAATGCCAAACTTATTTTTAGAAAAATCAAATTAGCTTTTTTTGTATTTTTACTTATTGATTTTCATTATCAGAGGAATATTTCTGGCTTAAGCATTTGCATTCGGAATAGCATTCTTCTATTTTAAGAAAAAAAGGAAATATATATATATATATATATATATATATATATATATATATATATATATATATATATATATATATATATATATATATATATATATATATATATATTTGAATTCATTACCTGGTTAAGATAGTTCATTCAGAATGTTTTTAGCAATAACAGGCTCCTTTTGATATGAAAAACTGTATTTTCTTTGTATATCACAACTTTGTCAAAACTAATTTAATTATCTATTAGTTTCGACAAAGTTGTGACGTACAACGAAAATGAAGGTTTTCATAGTAAAAATAAGCCAGTATATTATATATATATATATATATATATATATATATATATATATATATATATATATATATATATATATATATATATATAGTTCTATATATGTTCTTCATAACTATTTTCCAAAATCCTGACACTTGCCCTAATTTTTCTGCTACAATATTCATATTTTCACTATTCACACCGTGTGGAGTCCAGGAAGACACTTATATATTGGAAAAATCATTTAATCCGACGTATAATTACCAATGATCCCATATATTAAGAAGTTTCATATTTCGAGAATCACTTATTTGTCAATTCTATGGATAAACTGAAGAGTTAGTAAGGATAGTTTGTTCTTAACAGGTACTTCTCCCCTTCTTCCTTATATATCATCATGAATTATCTGGGCAATTCTGAAATCCGTCATTTTGTTGAGAATCTGAATATCTTTTCCATTGAAAACTCAATCCAAAAAGTTTTTCTTATCGATAAAAATAATTAACACGACGTTCTGAACCTCTTCAACTCATCAACCCACAGAAAATGAAGTTATGTTGTTGCGAAAACGTTTTTGTTTTTGAAATAATGTCAATTTATGCATACTGTCAGTGTTCTAGAGATTATCAACTGCTGCCTGAAATACTGACGCTGATTTCATAATGTTTGGTCGATATATTCACATTCCACCCAGTGACTCCACAAATTTTGAGGAACTAAATATTTTCTGTTCAATTTTTCAAATATTTTCAATACGAACCTTCTTCTGGTAGTAACTAAGCCAAAATAAAGGATTTTTAAAATTTTGTGTAGTTTTCTGGAAGTAATGTGGGTATATCGTTACAGCTATTCATTTTTATTAATTTACTTGTACATTGGTAGTTTATGCCAGGAATGAACATTGCACACCCTAAAACACTGAAATGTAATCGACTTGGGATTTTTCTAGTCTATTCAATTATTTTGTGTACAAATTACTTATCGATCTAGTGTTTAACTTACAGTCATATCAGTAATCACATTACAATTAAACCAAATTTTCTTCATTATGGATATTAATTTTCTCCAAGTGTCGGCCTCATCAATCATCAACATTACAATTACATATTTGTGTTAGCTAATTGCTCATATTCCATTCCGGAACATACTCACAGTATGAAGAATTCCATGAGATTCACTTATATGGTTCCAGCTGCAATTTTCAATATTTGGAGCTGTTACCGAAAATCCCATAATGAATTCAATAAATCATCGGAAAAAATGCGACGAAAAATTGGCTTTAAATTGGGCATGTCGGTGATCCAAATGCAGTAACTCAACTGGATTTCTGTAGAATGTCAGAACAGGTTTATACTTTGGAAGATTGAGTGTGTATCATCAACATCCACTTTTTCAGGTCTAATTTAAAATTAACCGAAAATTTAAATAGCTGACAATTTGTACTCTTGGAATGCGTTTTCAGAAAAACGCTAAAAGACTGTTCGATATTTACAATAATAACGAGCCATGTTGCACGACTTGCCACATTATTATGGATGTATAAGAAATATTTGTGAAGCTCCTTGGATTATTTCCAATCTTTTGCAATCAGTGTTTTGTTTGAACGATACTGTCAATAAATTGTATCAAACTATTATACTAGGAAGAAAAAAATATATTACTTCACATTGAATATCTATACATATATATATATATATATATATATATATATATATATATATATATATATATATATATATATATATATATATATATATATATATATATGTGTGTGTGTGTGTGTGTGTGTGTGTGTGTGTGTGTGTAATATAGTATCTTAATTGATAAGTATGTGTGGAAATTTCAGTGTTAGATGTATTCGTGTGCTTTTCATTGACTGAGATTTGAGATGTACATTAATTTAAGCATTATATATGCATTCGACTAACTTTATATTTCTGTCTTACAGTCAATGAGGGGGTATGTGAAGATTGACACATTCACAAATAATACAAAAAATGCCGACAGTTTGAATTTACATGCTGTAAGCTTTCTCAATCTAGGAATAATATATTTTATGAATGATTCAACGCATTTAATGCATTGGCTATCTCAATAAAAATAACTAGTGACCTCAAGGTATTCAAGCGTAAATTGGCTAAGTTCGTTTTGAACAAATAATTGTTGAAAATAAATAAAAACGTGAATGTATATATGAATTTTTTTGAAGCTATTGCTGAATAAATACTATTATTATTATTATTTTGATATTTTCATATATCCTGAAGATATTAAAATGCATCAAAATGACAATTAAAAATTTGTGAAAAAATCGTGCAGAATTATTGAAATGTTCATTTTGTTCTCCTGTTGTCATTTTAGCCCAATGAATAATTTTTTTGCAATTTCGTAAAATATCTTAACAGAGATTGGATTTCATTTCATAACCCCGCATTCCAAATAAAAAGACTGTGGCTATACTTAAAGGTATTGCCAAATGAATATTACTATTAGTATTATTTTTGTATCGACGAGTACGAAGTTTCATATGGAAGCCAATATCGGAAAGCATAGACGCAAAAGTTTGCATGTTCACATAAAACTTCTTGTCCAATATATCAGGCGGCTATTCAATTTTCCGAATTATAAAATGATCCCGGAAGACCTCGCCAAACGATGGTTAATAAAACTTTATAGTTGATATAAAGTTGAGAGCAACGAGCTCGATGGCGTCATTGAATTCAACTTTCATGTCGAATCTATTCATCGTTTAATCAACTGCATTATGTTTATCAAGAGTGAATCAACTCTGATTAAGTTTCCCAGAAGTTTCAATTTAGCAGGTGGCACGGTTATTGTTGATGAATTTGCAGTTATTAACCCAATATTGTTGTTTGCAGTCTAGTTTCCTCCTGTCTGTTGATTTGTATTAGATGCAGCTAGTCCCGGTATCACCATTCGATATCAATTTATGTATACGAATGATGTAACACGAATATTATATTAAAAATAATAATAATTTATTGTTTATTAAAACAGTTGTTAAACCAAGATTCACACATATATTAAAAAGAACACTGCATGACGTACGTTTCGTTGAGATTCACCTTTTTCAAATGCTACGTGCAGATTAATGACATTTCTCGAATACATACAATAGGTAAACTTAAATTATGAATACAGAGAAAACAGATTAGATAACAAGTAGAAGGGATCAATTCATACTGAACTACTATATAGGAAACTAGGTAATTTTGAAAAGATTGAGAAGGGGGCTTGAGGTATGATCGATTTGGCTGTTCAAAAGGTTGCCAGAATATTTGCATTTATTAATTTGAAGTGATTCTAACAAATTAAGCTTCATTCCGTTGTTTGCGGTATTCAAAATTGCAAAATCAGAATTGAATATATGATTTTCATCAATGAAATGATTTGCATAATGTGAATCTGTCTTCTGATTATATTAAAGCTAAGTTTATGTTCAGAAATTCTTATTTGAAAACTTCTAGACGTTCTACCAATACAAAACTTATCACAACTACCACAGTTCATTTTATATACTCCTGATTTTTTATTTTTGTTGACCTCAGATTTGTTATTTTTGATATGTTTTCCTAAGTTATTTTCAGTACGGTAAGCAATGTTGATGTTATACTTAAAAAGAAGAGATTTGAGTTTTTCACTGAACTTACCGATGTATGTAAGACTGTTAAAGTTGATATTGTTTTTGACTAGGGGATAAACAAAACCAATCGCCTTTTTGAGGTTTTTCTTCAATATCATATTCTCTATTATTTCAGGATTATAATTATTATTCACGGCTTAATTGAATTTTTCTTGGTGTTGAAATTGGTTCTAGAAAGAGGAATATTTGTCTCTTAATAATATATGATAGATACCTACGAGTATAGAAGATATGTGAAATTTCGATGCTTGGTGTGTCTGGAATCTGAAAGGTGTTTTCTACTAATTCCTATAGATGGAATTGTGGAGTATTCATTACTCTACGATCTTCCACTTGGAGTCACAAGAAGATGCTTAGAGGTTGAAATCGTTGTCTCACATCGATGGACGTTGTGCGACTGACGAGTTCCTTGCAGAACGAAAGATATATGTCTCGCAATTTCATCAGGTATGGCATCGATTTCAATATTTCTCTAACATTTATCCCTTGAAAGATAATGGAGACACATCGTACACGTTTACATATCTAGCTGTATATATAGAACTATAACATTCTCTTGATTAATTTAAATTTTTCAAATGAATGTTCTAGTGTTCATATATATATATATATATATATATATATATATATATATATATATATATATATATATATATATATATATATATATATATATATATAAATGTATATATTCATCGATTGGTATGTAATGATCAAGATGACATCAAAATCCTATAACGCTCTTCGAAACATTGATCAGTTCAAATATTGCGAGAGGTGTACTGATATTTCAAATTGTAGTCCTTTTCAAATTCTTCATGACTAGCAAGAAGGATATACCAATTATATGTATATTTCAATACACAAATCGTCTGCTTCAGCTACATATAATGGAAATAATACTGCTATTGCTTCATTCTCATTTACAGCCCACTTCCTCGACATCACTGACCGGTACAGCCTACAATCTTCATTCAAATTATCACGATAAAAACCGGATATTGACAATCCAATTTTTACCTTCATTGAATCTGATGAAATTCAATCAATGCCACAAACTACCAACTCTAGCGGACAGAGCGATATTAAACGGAATTAAAATTACGACGAACGCTAGCTTATAGTAACATCCGTAGCTCGGGCGTCCAAGAAGACTGGTTGTTAAGATATGCAGTAATATCAAAACTGGTCTTGTCCAGCATCCGGCTACATATAAACTTTTTATCGTCATTTTTTTCCAGGTCCAGTTTGCTCTTATTACGGTTTCTAAACATCTCGAGGCGCTCTTATGCATAAACTATGTCAATGACGTTTACGTGTATACTTGTGGAACTTTCGAAGGGTTGAAATATTTCTAAATCATTCATTTAGTTGATTGAAGAAGAAGATACGTGTTGACATTTCATGTCAACTTATCAATAACTTGAACACATTTTTAAGAATTCAAAACATTTTCTTTATATTGTCCACTGCAATATTTTTTCCGTATAAATACCTTCATCAGGTGAATGAAAACTGAGTACACAATTCGAAGAGTTTCATTTATATACTCCTACTAAACTAAACATTCAGTAGGGACGAGTTGTTGACCTCCAGTTGCTCGTTAAGTGCTCGTAAACTTTCAGGCCTTTGTCTTCTATGTGTAGGATCTCGTAATTGTTGTTAAAAAATTTTTCATTATCAATACAGTGGTTTGCGAATGTGTAATCTGATTTTTTGTTCTGGTAGCTTCTTATTTATGGTGTTCTTTTATTCTCATATCAAATTTTCCACCTGTCACAGTTTAACTTATAGACACCTCAATTTGATACTCCACTCGATCTTTTTGTTGTTTTTTATGAAAGTTCCTTATGTATTGTTTGTTTTACTCTGCTTTTCTCTATTTCTCAAGTGGTGTTTCAAGAAACGTCTTCAAAAAAGAGAAATTCTTTGAAATAATTGATTTATAACCAGATTGAATATTTACGCAGTCAATTCAATCACATAACTTGTACTTATTTATGTGTGTTTGATATTAAAAAATTAACGATATGCCTTAATCTTCCTGAGTATTCATTTTACAGAGACAATCGATCTTCTATAGCAATACCAATGATTCCTCAATTATAATTTTACTGCTGTTATTATACTTTACTCAGGAATTACTGGTATTTTCTGAAATTTATTGCATTTGGAGATTGGTTGATCAGAAATCTAAGATTAGGATTATGGAATGAGCCCTAAATTTCAATGTGATACGAATATATAATCAATATTTATGGTGAATTCTTCTTGAAGTTATTGAGTACTGCAGTGTTGGATGTTTTAAATAACTCAAGATGGCCCTCAAATAATCGATGTCAGAAACGAATGCAAAAAATATATTCATATATTTCAAAAGTAAGAGGCACGCTTATTTTCGCTCAGTGAGTTGGGTTTGTAAATGTTACATCTTCTGAAAACATTTCTTTCAAGAGATTGTTATTTCAGAATTGATAGATATAAACAATGTTTACAAAGAGCACACAAGGATATTATCTAGAATTTTATGATAAATCTTCATTGTCGACAACACGTTTTGTGTGAAGCCTTTCATTGATCATTCAGTGATCATTTAGTTTTATCAGAATGTATATTCTTCGACAGTAATTTCATGAAAGGAAGTATATTTTTCTACTGTATTGAAAATTTTCAATACAGTAGACCTAAAGTTTAACTGAATATAAGATTAAAATTCAAACACTTGAACTTTTGATTCACACTTTTATTGAAAACATAGCATGGCACGTTTCGTCGTTATAAATGACTTCTTCAGTTGCTAATAGAATACTTAGTGAGTCAGTATTATCGTCGACAGTCGTTTATAACGACGAAACTCGTCATGCTATGTTTTCAATAAGAGTGTAAATCAGAAGTTCAAGTGTTTTTATGGAACACAGAGCTTACAGAATTATTCTGAAGCATCTGTAGAAGTCGTTTGTAACGACGAAACGCGTCATGCTATGTTGTCAATAAAGTGTAAGTCATAAGTTCAAGTGTTTGAATTTAAGTTCATATTCAATTATAATGGATTAACATCAAGTAAACGCCAACACTATTAAATAATTAAATATTGAACTGAGAAGTGAGGTTAATGAGTAAATAGTAGGTAACTCAATTTGAGATTTATTACCACAATTCAGAATGAATGAAAATATGACTAGTTAGAGTGAGGCTAAATGCAAAAAAACTGAACTTGAAAGAATAGAAGGAGGAAGAAACTAAATTGAACACAAAAATAATCAAAATATTGCTTGCAGGAAATTAAAGCTATTGTGTTCTGAATTGGAAAAAAATCATTATTTTCAGTAACTCAATCAATGAATTTTTAACAGAATGAATTGTCGAATCCAACAAAAATTTTGTAAATTCCGAGAAGAGTACAAACTGGGTTGAAAATTAGAACGAATCAATGATGGGTAAACTACATTGCATAAAGCACATTTAGCAAAATCTAATAGAGTTCATATTCAAAAAGTTACCTAATAACACCTCGAATCATGGGTCAAGCAATCAACATAATTCTTGTGAAACCAAGCCAAGTTTTTTTTCAACATGTCATCGAAGTGTTTTTAACATATTGAACAAAGTTTCACTGAGAGGTCAGTGAACATTCAATCAACTTTAGTAAGTGAAAATAATTGGAAAATATCTCATAAACAGATTATTCTTGAATTGATATTAGTAATGATATTTAAGTGAGTAAAAAGGAAATTGAGAAAGTTGATGCCAAATTAATCTGCGTATTTGAAGAAAATTCAAACATATTATGACAAATGAGTAGCCAAAGATCGAATTGAAACTCCGAGCAGTGAGAATATGACTGAAAAGTGCAGTAAATGAGTGAAAGTAAATTTAATTAAAAAATATTAAAAAAATAAATTTCTCATTAAATGGAATTTCAGCAAAAAAAATCATACTGAAAATCAAATTGTGATATATAATGGAATTTTATATCGTAATTTTCCATCATCGATTGAAACAGGAATTTAAGTTTGCACTCACCGAAATTGAAGGTATTGGAAGACGTTAAGAAAATATAGTCCTCAAAAAAGCTGATGTTAACTTGGACAAAAGAGCTGGAGGATGTTCTGAAGGAGAGGTTGAAAAAATTATTACTATTATAGCCAACTTAACAATATAAAATACCATATTGGATCCTCAATAGACAAAATGATATTATTGATGGGAAATACAGTCAACTTACATCGTCTTCCCTTGATACAAAATTGAGGGAGGATTTGGAAAGAATGAAAAAATCTGTGCGCATAGGGGTAGCGTCATTACTGGGGTCTAGAGTTAGAGGTCAACATACTAAGGCTACTGGTAGACGTGGTAGAATTGTGCGTGTGTTTAAGAAGAAGTATATAACTTATCTGGGCACATAATGTTTTATATTCAAGACGAATAAAGTGAACTTCAGTTATTGATAAATTATTCAACAGATACTTTCAACTCAAAAAGTATTTCTAAAATATTTTTTTCCATTATCACATCGACTGTCAATAATAATAATGTATTTATTTAGCAGAATTGCTACATCATGTAACAAAATATAACAATAACAAGTTAATTAAAAATTAAAATAATGAAAAGTTAAGTACTGTGAATTAAGTAATGTACTAATATATGTAAATAATATAATATAGTAGAAAAACAGAAACGTTATACTTAGCACCTAACTAATATTACATGATAAACATCAATTAGAGTACTAGCAGAAACAAAGCCCAATTGAATTAGAGTGACTTTAAACTGTATTGCATTTGGTTGAGATGAACGTTCTCAAAAGTCTTTTGAATACTTTCACAGTTTTTTTATGTGCAGGAAGTCCATTGAATTCAATTGAACCTTTATACAAAATAGGTTTTAGCTTTTGTGTAGTGTTACATTTTCCAAGGATAAAGTCTGTTTTGTATCTCGTATTATAATTCTGTACATCTTTGAATAATCGAACTCTATCACTAATGTAGGTTGGTAACATATTTCTTTTCAGTTTAAAAATGAACACTTTTACATTAAACACAATTCTTTGGCTAACAGATAACATATTTAACACTTGAAGCATGTATTTGACAGGTGTATATCTATCACATTTTAATATAGATCTCATAGCCCTATTTTGTATTTTTTCTAATCGACTTATTTGATATTGAGGACAATTAAACAATAAGGAACAACAGAACTGTAAATGAGGAAGTGCAATAGCTTTATAAAGTGACAACTTTGTACTCATAGACAAAGATTTGCCGATTCGTCATAAGAATTCTACTTTTTTCGAAAATTTGCTCGTTATTTAATCTGCGTGTGCGTGAAAGTTTGAATTCGAATCCAAAATTGTACCCAAGTATTTGATATGTTCATCGTGAGCAATGGCTTCTCCGTTTATAGAAATATATATATATATATATATATATATATATATATATATATATATATATATATATTTATATATATATATCATCAACCTGCACATTTATCATTCGTGATTTCTTGGCGAATATACTAAATTTTGATTTTCCTGCATTCAAACTCAATCTATTATCACACAGCCACGCGAATAACTTGTTCATTTCAACGTTCATATCCGATACCATTTGATGTAAATCTTCCCCACTATATACATCATCGTATCATCAGCAAACAGAGTTATTTTAAATTTTGTTATTATATGATTTCTGTTATTATATCATCAATTTAAATCTCTTATTAGTAGATGCGTATTCAGAATAACTATTAGTTACCCTTCCAAAAAGAATATTGAACTTCTCCTAAGTACCAATTTAGTGCCTATTTGATTCCTACTCAATCAGGTAAATTACAAATAATTAGAAAAAACGTTCGACGTCCAGCACAACGGTAATATTTCTTATCTTAGCGCACATACAACACGAATTACTGGGTAGAAAAATTAATTACACTCCATTTTTTCATTATAAAAACGTCGGCTTTGTTTCCATGGGAATTGTTTCTTTATGAGAAACACTCATTAGTCTCATTTGTATTTTTAATTCTCGACTACAACAACCGTTTCGACTGTAGTCGATGCAGTTGCATTAGTTTTCCCACGTAGCAGACTTCCTTCCGAGCTTTATGCATGGAAATATAAGTTGCAGCATTTTCCTAGACGTAGTATAATGCGGTGTTTCGTTCCGTTATGAGCCTGATCACTGTGATAGGAAAGAACGTGATCCCACGATCACTTCTTTCTGAATTATAGGTGATATTATATACAACGCGTATGCGGTTAATAATAATAATAATGAAAATAGAAATATGATCGATTAGTCCCAACAGTTTATTTATATCACTAACAAAGGCGTATCACATTGGAAGTTTATTCTTTCGGGTTCATTTCCCATGAGCAATTTCAAGAGGTATAAAGCAATATATTCTGAATCGGTAATATCCAGCTGCTATTATTGCTGCATTAGTCTGATTTATCTGTAAGTTCAATATTTACAACCACATATTCTGAGACTAATATTAGTCACAATTAAAACTTTTCAATTCATATTAAAGTACCTTTCCAAAGACAATATCGTATTTTTTTCAATGAGAAACCGAATTTTCTTCGATTCTTAATACTATTTTTGAATATAAACTTAAATTCAAACACTTGAACTTATGATTCACACTTTATTGACTACATAGCTTGACGCGTTTCGTCGTGTGGAACATGTCCCGGTATATATATATATATATATATATATATATATATATATATATATATATATATATATATATATATATATATATATATATATATATATATATATATATATATATATATATATATATATAGATAAAACTAGTAGAAATTTCGGTACTAGAATACAGGAACATAAATATAGCTTCGCCCATAATAAAAGTATTTCGAATTATGCTAACCATTTATTAACAGAAAACCATACTTTTGATACGAATTTCAAAATTTTACACAATATAGAGCGAAGAAGTCGATTAGATTTTTGGGAAATAGTGGAAATAAATCGGCTTAAAAATTCTGGAAATTTGCTCAATGAACAGATAGAATTAAACAATTCACCCTTGTTAAACCTTTTCAGGTAATAGAAATTGTTTTTCAGAATGGAATATCTTAGGTAAAACCAAAACCATAGAATCTCAAAATTCCCTGATATTTATACTTGTGTTTTTCAAAATGTTGTTTTCATTCTGTCAGCATCTGAAGAAGTCGTTTGTAACGACGAAACGCGTCATGCTATGTAGTCAATAAAGTGTAAATCATAAGTTCAAGTGTTTGAATTTAAGTTTATATTCAATTCTAATGGATTTACATCAAGTTAACGCCAACACTATTAAATAACTATTTTTGAAGTGAAAACTTCTTTATCCGCGTTGGCACTTTTTATTGAGGGACAGTATTATGGGTTCGCGTCCCTGACATGGTGCGTAGTAGGCTGTTAGACGCTTTTAGGATGAGTGAAATTTCGAGCATTCGTTTCACAAATTGCTTATAGGAGTACATATATATGTATACAACTAACTCACTGTCGTTAGATAAATCCAATCAAACATTTCCATTTCTTACTTAGGACACCACAAGCCTCTTGTGATGTCCTGAGAAATTATGAAAAAGTATAAATATTGTTGAGATTAATGATGACAATGATTCAAACAACGAAAATAATGTTAGCAATCAAGTACATTAGAATTTACGTAAATAAAATACTGTTCATAAAAAAATTATATCATGTCAATTGTTATTTCAATTGAATTGTATTCTCATTTTGTCACGATCGTTCAAATAAAAAAAAATACAAACATGCATATAATTGTTTGCGCGGAGTGTCAGAAGATGTGAAAAACAGGTTGAACTTGACAATTTCAATCAAATATTTGAACTAACTGAACACAAATTGATGAAATTATTGAATTTCAAAACATAAATGAAAAAGTTATTGTAAGATAAAGAGAAAAGACCGAAAGCAAAACATTTCTGGTTCTGGAATAGTAAGACTGGCGAAACCCAATTTTAACCACTATTCAAAATGGTTTCTTATGTGCTTCTACTTGTGTTAGCACATGAGAAATATATGATAAAGGTATTTTAAGACGCCCTATTAAAGTATATCAAAAAAATTTTTTTTCTTTGTCTCTAATATCGAGTTTATTGCGATCCTTACTTTAAATATTTTGGTAAGCTTTAATATGGTTGAGTGTTCATTTTATTTCAATCACACGACAAACAAAACTGTTTGTGAAAAATTGTTTTGTTGGGTCGAAAGTTTTTTTTTTCATTTTCAGAAGTTTTTTCACTCAGTGGTTTTTATTTGCACCTGCTTAGATATACTGACTAGAATTCATTCTACGTCCGTATTTTACTCTCAAATTTTTCAACAACGAATTTTTCAGTTTTCCTGGCGTCTTCTTTAAAATTGTTTTCACAACATGAAGTTCTGTTGAAATGAATATCTTAATCCTTTAATAACATGGCCAAAGTATTCAAGTTTCCATCGTTTTACTGTATTCATCATTTCCTAACTTTTCTCTATCGTGTTCTGAAGTTTTACATTAAAACTCTGTCTACTCGTGATATGCACAATAGTGTTGGATCACACTACTTTTGAAACACTTCTGGCTCACAAATTGGGCGTTTTTGGTGTCCAAGTCTCACCACCACAAAGAATCTGAAGAATTTTTAGCAACACAGCTTTCGAATTCCAATATCTAATCCAATGAATATTCCTGCAACAACGTAATATTATATTCAGATTCAATATTCAAACATTATATCCCAACTATATCTCTTCTTTATTACCAAGAATGCTTAGTTAGTGACTTACTCACTTATAACTAACATAATTTCCGAAAAGACTTGTATTAGTGTCCAATATAAATTTTCCAATCTACTGAAATGACACTGACGATCTCATATCCGGTCATGTCTCCTAGGAATTCGGTCTAATATTCTCTCAGGAGTATAAGTATGCATGGACTTCAAGGTAATTAATATTTTATGCAGCTGTGCCGTGAGATTGATTGAAGAAAATGCCAGATGTGCAGATATAACAACCGATTTCTACGTATCTGACATAAAATACGAGAAAATATGTGTTTCATTATGTGAGAAACTGTGGCAAAAATTCATAAAAGTTTATTGATCTTTTGCATTCCATCTTGATATGTTTACATTAATTATTCTGAATACAATTCATCATCTGGTTCTTGAAAGTAATTCATATAATCCTCTTCACGTCATCAAAGTCACATTTCATCCAGTATGGCCTACTTGACGTACCTACGAGTATGTATATCTAAGGCGGTGGTCTTATGGTGTTTAAGTGGGTTAGTTCTCTATTAGATGAAATTTGACAGGTCCTAATTACAAAATAGGAAATACATCAGATTCTTAAAACAAAATTGGTAGTACAACAGTTCAAAAGTTTGAATTTTGTAATTTCAAATTTTGATGTTCAATTTAAAAAAAAAGAGGTTGTGATATGAATCACAACTGATAAAATGAAATATAAATATATGAATAGAAAAAAACAAAGATGCTTACCAAACTTATACATAAACATAGAGATAGATAAACACACACACACATATACATTCACATGTTAACACTTATACACACATACAATTATATCCGTGAATAGAATATACACATAAATGATTGTTCTAGCAGAGATTATGTATATCAAGAAAACTTGCCTTAATATCAGTAACAGAACAGTAGAAAATATCCAATTAATCTTTCAAAATATTACATTGTTCACACATCGTGTGCAATGGAAAAAATTTCAGAACATTGGTTTTAGCAGCTGGAAGGTAGAACGTGAATTCGCTTCTGGAAGAAACTCCTGGAAGGATAAAGTTATCAAATCTAGTCAACTCCGCGAAATTTGTATCGCCCAAAAATTCACAGTCAATGAATTAACTCAATTGATGATTTGAGTTATCAAAATGAAATGAATACAGCTTTATAATCATAACATTGGTATGGATAACACGCATTTGATTTCAATATTTAGATATAATTTGAAGAAGAAAGCATTATCGCTCTCATCCTGTCATGAGTGTTCATGTTGGGTCATTGCCCCAATTTTATCTCCACTTAAAACAATCTTTTATATACAACGCCACGCGGTGTCTTCAACAAATATATATTTTTTGTTTTTTCATCGCTCCATATCAGAACTTCGTCTAGACAAAAAAGATCTATATAGGGTGATTTTCTAAGCGTTTTTTTATATCGAATAAAATACTCAATTTGCATCATATATTCAAAATTTTTATTGAAGTTGATAACTTGGCCTTTGCCATTTACATTTTGAAGATAACTTCATGTAAATGTTGTCCGAGGCTCCGTATCAAATGGTCCATTCGGAAGGTCCAATTTTGCGTCACTTTTTCGAGCATTTCGGCCTGTATCCCACGAGCTACGCGTGTTATGTTAGCCTGTAAGGCTTCAATCGTGTTCGGCTTATCCGCATACACTAACGACTTTACATAACCCCACAACAAATAATTCAGGGGCGTCAAATCGCATGACCTCGGCTGCCAATTCACAAGGCTATTTCGAGAGATAAGCTGCTCACCTAATTCATCCTTCAACATGTCCATTGTTTCACGAGCTGTGTGGCATGTGGCACCGTCTTGATGAAACCAAGTTCAACTCGCCCAACTAGGGCAAAAAAACGGTAACGTTCTTCCTCGGTGGTCTTTGAAGAACAATGGACCGGTGATGCCACCAGCCCATAAACCACACCAAACGTCGTTTTTTCGGTAGGCATCGGTAATTCTTGTATGGCATGTGGCTGTTCATCACTCCAGATGCGACAGTTTTGTTTATTTACAGATCCATTAAGCCAGAAATGAGCCTCATCACTGAACACAATTTTTCGATAAAACAGCGGATTTTTATTAAGCTGTTCTAAGGCCAAGTCACCAGAAATTAGACGTTGCGGTAGGTCATTCGGCTCCAATTCTTGCAGAAATTGAATTTTATCGGCATTCAAACCCAGATCAACACGTAGTATTTTCCAAGTGGTTGAGTAACACATGCCCAATTGCTGAGAACGGCGACGAATTGACATTTCACGATCATTATCAACTCTGTACGCTACGGCTGCAATGTTCTCTTCAGCACTCTGTGTACGCATGCCAGACAATGGTTTAATGCCCAACAAAGAGAACTTGGTGCGAAATTTGGTCATAACAGCACGAATTGTTGATTTACCAGGTCGATTTTGGCGACCATAATACGGTCGCAACAAACGATACACATTTTTCACAGAGCACACATTTTGTAAATTTCAACAATTTGCATTCGTTGCTCCTTTGTAAGTCTTTCCGTGATGAAATATCAGAGTATACAGAAATCTTTTCACTCTGACAGATGACGTTTGTATTCCATTACCAACCAGTGCCGCCAACCTGAAAACTTATCTTTTAAAAAAGCACAGTTATAAGTGTAGTAGTATATTGGTTTATATGATATTATATATAGTCTGGTGGTATATAGGTCTATATAATTTCATATAGATCATCATTATAAAGTGAAGGTACAGTCAATGCTACGGAACAGGGGCAGAATATATTTATATATATATATATATATATATATATATATATATATATATATATATATATATATATATATATATATATATAATAATAGAAAATATATATTTGGGATAGCAGTCTTCAGGTTGAAATAAGTGTACTCTTTTCTTTGTATCTCAAGCTTTCGAGAATTATATTTATCTCTTCATCAGGAGCAACTAGAATATTGAAAGTGAGAAAATGTCAAATATACATAGATATGTGGTAACTTACGAATTGAGGTTGTATCAAAAAGATGCTGAAATTTACTGAAAATTCATATAAAAGATACTCAAAATGAAAAAAAAAACGCATAACATGTAGGGATGGAGTATCAAAAATGATCTAGACAAGGTTATAGTTGAATCCGAAAACAAAGAATGACACTTATAGGTTAACTTTCCATCATAGAAAAATCGCGAATTACGCGATGTCTCCATCATTCACAGAACTACTACACATCGCCAGTACCAACCCACACACACATCCACAAACACAACAAATCAAACCGAGTGACATGTTTAACTACTGACACTGACAGTATTCAGACTGGGACAACTGTTATGTCTTTTGGCATCGTAGTCAATTAAGTAGGAAAATATCGAACTCAGACCGTCAATGTCTCTACGAGAGTTCATGCTGTTCTTATTCTGGTATATCCGCACCATCTCCAGAAACAGTCTTCTCTTGGTATTATTCTCTTTATCCAATATTTTCACTGAATTGTAATCAGGGTGATGTCCGTTGTCCAGACAATGCTTAGTCAGAGCACAATTTTGCTTGCTTGTCCTAATATTACTCCTATGTAAAGTGATCCTCTGTGATAGGGTTGTTGTTGTTTGGCCCACATACACAAGCTCACAATCACAGCAGGGAATCTCATAAACTACTTGACTTTGATTGAGGATAGGTGTGTTGTCCTTCAATCTTGAAAAAAGTTTTCCGACCTTTTTTACGTTCCTTGTAGCAATTCTAATGCGATCCATTGGTAATACTGAGGTTATTCTGTATGTTAAATTATTGATATAGGGTAATGTAACGTAACTTAACGTAACAGTCTGAATACTGTCAGTGTCAGTAGTTAAACATGTCACTCGGTTTGATTTGTTGTGTTTGTGGATGTGTGTGTGGGTTGGTACTGGCGATGTGTAGTAGTTCTGTGAATGATGGAGACATCGCGTAATTCGCGATTTTTCTATGATGGAACGTTAACCTATAGGTGTCATTCTTTGTTTTCGGATTCAACTATAACCTTGTCTAGATCATTTTTGATACTCCATCCCTACATGTTATGCGTTTTTTTTTTCATTTTGAGTATCTTTTATATGAATTTTCAGTAAATTTCAGCATCTTTTTGATACAACCTCAATTCGTAAGTTACCACATATCTATGTATATTTGACATTTTCTCACTTTCAATATTCTAGTTGCTCCTGATGAAGAGATAAATATAATTCTCGAAAGCTTGAGATACAAAGAAAAGAGTACACTTATTTCAACCTGAAGACTGCTATCCCAAATATATATTTTCTATTATTATATTATCAAACCAGTCAAAATATATTTTTTAATATATTTATATATATATATATATATATATATATATATATATATATATATATATATATATATATATATATAGTTTAACATATGTTCGACGTCATACTTAAATGGGTAGGGGGTAGGTATAATTTTTTTTATTTACGAATCGATTGACATGAAACAAACACTATGAGTTAAGTGAAGCTTACCGTAATATTTAGTGAGAACCACATTTGAATCGAATGAGGTTTCTTGAAATTTGTGGGTACAAACGCACAAACAGACAAAATTTCCAACAATCAGGGTTTGGGTGGTTTTGCGTTAATGAAAGACCAAGATTACTTCTATTTCTAGCGTTTATAGAGAGCGCTCTTCTACAGTTTCATCATCTTCGTAGATATAGATTATTTGTTTTTGTGATATTTGGTTCAAGAGAATTGCAACTCAAATTTAAATTATTAAGTCTCCGTTTATTTGTTGAATGCATTCGTCCTATTCAAGTAACGATTCAAATAACGTTAGTTAGAGAAAGCAATAATTATTTGCATGAAGTATATCCGGCCATATTTCGGCCGCAAAGTACACTTAATTGAAAACTTAGAAGCAATAATCGGATTCTACCCTTATAATCTGGAAGTATGGAATAACCTCAGGCCCCGTGTTTGAATTAAATGGAGTCATGCCATCGTTCTGTGAACTTTTGGTAGGATGTTTGTGTTGAGAGAAATTTCTATAGACTATAGCAAATAGAAATTGGTCTATAATCGAACGTACTAACTGCGTTAATGAATATTTGGGGTTGATCGAATTCAGAGCTTGTTTGCGAGAAACTCGACTTTCAAATTCAGGGTTCGGATATGCTTGAGGTTATCTTTCGCAGATCTGATGAATAATTTCGTTGAGTATCTGTTTTTCGCTTAATTTTATGAAAAAATTCTACTCGATAAAAAATCACCAAAAAAGGAAAGAAAATTATTTCATTTGGACCAACCATGAAGAAACTTGTCTAAGGTTCTATAGTGGTTGTGCTATATTATTCTATGCAAGGAAATATTTAACGACACTGGTATTTAGAATATATATTTATGATTTTTTACAAGGAACGAATTACTGAACACGTGGTTGTTGTTGTTACTCGATGGAAGTGAGAATGACAGACTGTTGAACATAGAAATGACAGTCAGAGAAGAGCTCTGACAGAAGAGATAGATTGCAAGTTGGTATCCCTTTTTATATGTTGACAGTTGATGGTGGGGCGTCTCAATGTAATCACAGAATAGTGATATTACTTTGTGATATGTTTTCTTCCATCGAATGACAATGACAATTCCCTACAGAACTCCCCCCCATGTGTCGGAACCAAGAAGGAAATAAATAAATAAACAAACAATAATCGTGACGTGAGTGTCATGAGATATTATGTACAATTAAAGGAATGTTGAAATGATTACATATTGAAATTGGTACATAACTCTATGAAAATGATGATAACTGTTGTGCTGCGAACTGAAAAAAAAAACTACACTGAAGAAGTTATCACTATTGTCGATGATTTCCACTGGCCTATAGTAGGGTTGTTGTAACGGTTGCTGAGTGTAGGAGTTCAATTGTTGAGGCACAAACACTTTAGGTTGATGGTTTCTGAAAGGTACTGGACTCAGTGATGGCATCTCCTTTCTGATTTGTCGACAAAAGTGTTTTGGTTAGTGAAATTGGTTGAATATATGCTTCAGAAGACTGTTGGGGACAATACTTCTGATTTTATAGATACCACAATAAGTTTGGACCAGTGTGTCAGGGAGTGTACATTTTTTTGAGCCTTTGTGTTGAAGAGACAGGGTTTCCAATGAGTTTCTGTAATTCTTCATCAACTGAATGATGTTGTTCGAATACTTATTATTTAGGAGTTGGACAATCAATGACAGAAATTCTACTGAGTGCATCTGCTACGCATGTGACTTGCCTTTGATGTGGCAAATGTTGGTAGAGATTGTGTCACGCTAATGTCTAGCCTGATGGGGTGAAGCTTTATCTACATTAGGACTGGATGCAAAAGTTGATAATCAGTGACTACAGTAAAGTGCTTACCTTGAAAAAGATATCTTATGTATTTGATTGCACTCTAAACGGCTATAAGTTCCAGATCATAGGTGTATATTTTACGTGAACTTGTGACAGCTTTCATGAGAAAAAATATCAACGGTTTCCATTAGTTACGTTTGAATTTTTGAATGGCTTGGTTCGAGAGGTGGACCAAGTTGTGTTGCTGGCTGAATCTTCTTTGCATTAAATGATGTTTTGGTTGAATCTTCTGTTGTTCAAAGCACTTCGGAGTTATCATGTGCTAACCTTCAGTAGTTTTTTATAGCATGTTTTGTAGTTGTTTGTTTCAGGCTGCTTCCCTGATAGTCACTTCTTGAATTACTTCATGTTGATCGAATGTTGGGCAGCATTATCGTGGAACATCTTGTTGATTGGTTTGTCGTCGTTTCTTGGTAAAAAAATAATGTGAGATGTTGTTTTTTAATATTTCCACTTACAATCACGTCGGAAGTCACCAATTTATGCCGTTGGTGAGATATTATTCTCTGCGTGGAAATATTAAATGACACTGTATTGAGAATATATATTTATGATTATTTACAAGGAACGAACTATTGAACAGGTGGTTGTTGTTGCTGTTACTCGATGGCAGTGGGAATGAAAGATTGTTGAACATAGAAATGACAGTCAGAGAAGAGATCCGATAGAAGAGAGATATTGCAAGTTGGTAGCCGTTTTTATATGTTGACAGTTGATGGTCAAGTCCCAATGTGATCACGGAATAGTGATACTATTTTGTTATATGTTTTCTTCCATCGAATGAAAATGACAATTCCGTACAGTTCATTAAAATATCAGTATTTATATCTGTATGTTACAAACAACTATAAACAACCACAAACACAACATTCAAAATCACAATACAACATACACAATTATAATGTAAATACTTTTTTAATATCTCCTTATATCTGATTATCAGCGGTTTTAGAACTGTGGAAATATGAAGCTGTAGATTATATATTGAAGTTGTCCGCTTTAAAAAATGGCGAGATTTTACTCAGAAAAAGAGAGTTCGTGGACATCTGTTTTGGTTTCGAACCAATTATCACCAGTAAAAAAAATGTTGAAATCTGAAGATGCAGATTGAAGATTGAAGCTGTCCACTTTTGAAACTGGTGTAATTTCACCGAAATGATCATATTCAGTGGACATCAGTTTTTGTCCTAAACCAATTAATCAGTTCAACAACTATTGAAATTTGAAGCTGTATATAATAAATTGAAGCTGTCCACTATTGAAAATTTGTTTTCGAACCAATTATCAGCGGTTAAGGAAATCTTGAAATTTGAAGCAGTAAATTGTAGATTGATGCTGTCCAATTTTGAAAATGGTGAGACTTCTCTCGAAAAAACATATTCAGTGGACATCAGTTTTCGTCCTAAACCAATTAATCAGTTGACAACTGTTGAAATCTGAAGCTGTATATAATGGGTTGAAGCTGTCCACTATTGAAAATTTGTTTTCGAACCAATTATCAGCGGTTTAAGAACTCTTTAAGTTTGAAGATGTAGATTGTAGATTGAAGCTGTCCACTTTTGAAAATGATGAGACTTCTCTCGAAAAAACATATTAAGTGGACATCTCTTTTGGTCTCAAACCAATTTATCAGTTGAGCACCTATTAGAACCTGAAGCTGTAGATGATAAATTGAAGCTGCCC
This sequence comes from Henosepilachna vigintioctopunctata, assembly GCA_030704895.1. NCBI lineage: Eukaryota > Metazoa > Arthropoda > Insecta > Coleoptera > Coccinellidae > Henosepilachna > Henosepilachna vigintioctopunctata. The sequence goes on from JARQZJ010000113.1 coordinate 695,489, forward strand.
ATATTGAAAATCATCAGCTCCACCCGAAAAAAACATATTTCGTGTAAATCTGTTTCGGTTTAGAACCAGTTATCGGCAGTTAAACAACCGTTGAAACCTGAAGCTAATAGATTTTATCTCTCTTCTACTAAAAGTGGTTGGTTTCACTCGAAGAAATGCATTTCGTGGGTATCTTTTTCAGTTTCGAACCAATTATCAGCGGTTAAAGAACTTTTGAAATATGTAGATTATAGATTGACGTTGTCGACTTTTAAAATTGGTTTGATTTTACTCTTGAAAAGACATCTCATGCGCATATGTTTTGGTTTCGAACAAATTAACCAGTTAGGAAACTGTTAAAATCTGAAGCTGTAAATGATAAGCTGAAGCCGTCCACTATTGAAAACGGTCGACTTCCAACCGAAAAAACAATATTTCGTGTACATCTCCTTCGGTTTTGAATAAATTATCAGCAGATTGTCATGAACATAATAATAAGTTCTTCATTTTCCACAGGTATAATACCTTCAGTTAGACAACTGTTAAATATGAAGCTGTATATAATAAATTGAAACTATCTATTGATATTGTCTACTATCGAAAAAATTTATCCACCGATTCTCAAACGAATTTTGCTATTGACTGTTACGGTACCACAAGTGCTCTGTGCGGACGAAATGTTTGTGTAATAGTGGAAACAGCATAATTCATTCTGTACAGATATTTCGTTTCTTCACGTATGCGACTGCGATGTGAATTGCGTTCAAACTAGTGTCGGACATGCGAAGTTGGCAAATTCAGCAAAGTTTCCTCATTTGAGAAGTTTCCGAGAAGGAATGAACAAGGCTTAACAAACTTTCACAAGTAACTTTACGGGTGCGCAAAGTTCCTGGAAATATTCCACATACAAATATTCATTTGAAATTGGCAATGTGTTGTGGGGATTTCGTAAGCACCGAAACTTCATCAGCATATCGTTTATATTCGCAATTTTTGACTGTTATTTAGGAATAAACTGAGCGAATCTGCATACTTTCGGATAATGATGATATGTACAACGATTGAAAACAATTTCAGCATGAAAATTGTTTGAACAATAGTGGATAGAATAAGCAATATGAGCAAAGACTTCAATCAACAAAATAATCAAACATGAACAATGCGATTTCTCATTACATCTCTGTTTCGTTCTACAAGAAACTCGTCAGTTGTGTTCTGTCAATTCAACAATTTCAATGTCCAAACACCTTTTTATTACTCCAAGTGAAGATCAGTCAAGTAATGAGTACTTCACAATACGATATGAAGGAATCAATAAAAAACATCTCTCAGATCATAAATATATCACCCAGAACATCGTATGTTTCGATGTTTTCTTTCTCTAATTCTTTTAGATCTTCCAGACCTAAAGTCGTAAGAGGTTGTTTGGAGAATGAAATCGTTTGCCTCACATAAATTTTCCGGCACAACTGACGAGTTCCTCGAAGAACAAAACAGCTGTCTTATGCTTCCATCAGGTATAGCATTGATTGCAATATTTTTGTATCTGTTGAAGGATAATGGTGGTATCACGTCGTATATGTTCACATATCTAGCTGTACTGAAACATTATTTTGATTAATTTAAAATTCTCTAAATGTTGTTCCAGTAACATTGGTTCACATAGTTGCTGTGCTGGAGGCATTGAAGGAATTCTAAAGATTAGAAAATACTAGGACATTCACGCAAACACTTTCTGAATTGATCAAAAGAATGTCACAGCAGAGCTGGTTATACGATTATGAATATGTAGAATGTGATGCCTATACCACCTTTAAAGCATATTAGGGAGGATTAAGATCGATGGCACCCTTGATGGAATTACGAGACAGAATTTTTCGATCTACAAAGAACTCATCAGCAGTGCCACGTAAATCACGAATGAAATACCCAAACATATTTTTGTTATTCCGAAAAATAAGTTACATTCGTTGATACAAGAATATGATATTTGAAGTGGGCTTGAAGATTGATGTTTATCTGTGATATATATATATATATATATATATATATATATATATATATATATATATATATATATATATATATATATATATATATATATATATATATATATATATACACAAGACCAAGTTCAAAAGAAATCAAATCATAGAGTTGTTGCAGTGGTCGCGAGACTGTTGCAAGGGGGAATGAAGCTGTAATTATATATTCTTTTTTGTATTTTTGTGAGACTTGTATTTATGACTTTTACAATTATTATTTCTTATGATAAGTAATTATTTTTTTGTATATTTTTACGTAATATTGTATATTATTTTGTAGCCCATCAAATAAATTAAAATATCAGTTGAGTATTTATGAAATTAGATTGATAAAAAATTAAGGGGGCGCAAAAATTTTTTTCAAGGATGTTGCAGGTACAAAAAAGTTGGAAACCACTGAGTTAGGAGATCACCTTTGAACGTCTTTTAGAAAATATGAAGAAATAAAGGTGAAATAACCAGAACTTAAGTATTTGCGTCATTCTCAATAATACCCTTTCAAAGACTTCTGATTGATATTCTGACAATAAACATGATTTTACTTATGAACTCATGAAGCTCAAATAAATTTCAATATTTTCATAAGATTCAATTTACACATAGAAGAGCTTCCCGATACGATAAGGATTATTAATCGTACAGCAACAAATATTATTTTCACTTGAATGTTATGTTCTCAAAATAAAGAGGCAAATGCAAATGTGCCTGTTTTTCGGTTCACCGAATCTGAAAACGGTTCATCGATCATTTTGAAAAATTTTTTTGGTTCACTTAACGTAATGAATTCATTGCTTCATCATCGTCATAGTGGTCGACTGTCGTATACTCTGAAACAACAAATTAATGAATTCTGTAGTTTAAGGAACTCCATATCTAGATGCAAAATCCGACCTGAGACATTTAATGAACACAAGGCGTTTTAGCACAACTGATAAAAATTTCAAACCAATTCATTAATATTTTCCAATTTCCACTCCAATAAATAATCCCTATTCCTGAAATTCGAAGGTGATTCAGCAAGTTCATTATCCGCAAAATTCAACGGAAGAAAATATCGCCAACATCAATTTATCATTTGGCGAAGTAAACATTGTCCAATTAATTTCCCGGAATCTTCTTCCGATTCACAAATAAAAATCGACAGTTCAGAGCCAGATTGAACCCGTAAATAGCATGGACAGAAAGGAATCCTCGATGTTGACATGGCAAACGAGCTAAATGTTCATTTTTATTGCTTGAAATAGATTGCAACATCGATCCGAGTAAAAAGAGCCGATCTAATCAAATTTGTCGCTGGCAAACGGAGTAAAGGAGGTTGTTAGCTTGCAGTTTGAAAGCCTGGCTCATCCTACAAGGAGCCATTCCAAGTATTTCTTTCGTCCCTGATGACTTATTCTAAATTTCAATAGTCTCTCGATTTTCTAGTGGTAACGACTGGAAATGAAAATAAATCACTTGCGCTATTGATATAAATGATATGTAGCATCTTCAGCAATAAACATTCGTTTTACGTTCCAACAGGTATAGAATTCAAATGAAACACAATGAGGAAATAATTAATTGTCAAATATAATTATTATCAATATTTATGTTTCAACTCCTTCAAAGTGATTTCGGAATTATATATTGAATTATTCTGCTTGTCATAAGTTTTTTAGGGCCCCTTCTTGATGAAGTTTCAAAAAAACGTTTAATAACGTTTTCAAAAAAAATTACCCAAATATTATAAGCAATTATACACCAATCTCTATATTGAGTGTATTTCCCAACACTCCCAACAAGTTATAGAGAGGTTCATATTTAATCATATTATCAAATTTCTCACAAAATTCAATCTAATAACTGAATTCCAACATGTGTTGGAACACTCTACTCGTTTGTAGAGTACATTCATAAATTCTTGGATGATGGTTATTGTGTTGCAGGTTTGTTTTTGACCTGAGCTTTTGATTACTTATTGTTCAATTCATACTAAACAAGCTTTTTAATCTGGGTTTTAGAGGTATAGTTTTGAAAAGGTTACGTTCCTTTATAACGGATCGTTACATGGTCGACAAAATTCAGGAGAACTGGTCGGAGAGATATAATATTAAGTCAGGGGTTCCTCAGGGGTCTGTGCTGGGATCTCTACTGTTTTTATTGTTTTTAAACTATTTGCCGAAGTACATTTCGGGAGAGGTATCTTCAGATGATACCTCTCTACAGACACGTCTTTTGACCTGTCGAAGAAATGTCCAAAATTGACCTCATGTTTCATCGAATGGTGTCGTAAGAATGCTCTTATTTTAAATGTGAATGAAACTGGATGTATATTCTTCAATACACGTGCTAGTGTGGGTGATAACCTAAGGTTTCAGCATAATGGAATTGCCATTGTATCCAAAGACAGCATTCAATTCTTGGGTATCCAAATGGATAGTGAATTAAGATGGTGTAAGCATATTGACTCACCATGTAAAACACTCAATAAATCCTGTTACGCTATAGGCAGGATTTGGGATTCTTTGCCTATAAATGTTGTTGTAAATGTATATTATGATTTATTTTATAGTCATTTTGCTATGAGGTAACTCTAGTGTTTCAATCAGAGTTTTAATGCACATATATATATATATATATATATATATATATATATATATATATATATATATATATATATATATATATATATATATATATATATAAAGTGCTTGATATATGTTAAAGAAAATTTAATTTAATTTAATTTCCTGAAACTTTCTGATTATCATTGTAATAATATCGGAAATGAGGGAATACCGTGCATAGCGAATCACAGACTACCCAATTTTGAGTATTCACTTATTATTAGAGTATAAGACTTTTCAATCACCTAGCTTATACATTAAGGTCACTTGAACAACTTTCTGCTATTGAGAAATTTGTTTGAAATTTCTTAATACATAAAGCTTTTCAAAGTATAAGTGATCATTTAAATGATGTTATCAATACTGGTTCATTTAATAGCTAATATTTGTTGAAACTACATAGAATTATTTGTTTTACTTCATCTTTGTAACATTTATTCTTGCTTTTTAGAATAATATACCTTTGATTTCAGTTAGTTACTATGACCTGTCATACTGGATTAATGAAGATTATTATTATTAGAAATTTCCTAGCCTATGATTAGTAATCTAAATTATTCAGGCATTGTGTTACATGAGAAAAAGAATTCCAGTGATCTCGTCAACATCAAATCGTCGAAAATCTACAAGAATATCAACTTTCGGAAAAGAATTGGAAAAAATCTGACGACATATTTGAAGGTATTCCTAGGTAAGTCAATAATAATGCCACAATTTTAATGTTGTTCGACTGTGTTATTCGGACTGAGCAAAAAAAACACAGAGACAAAATCAATATTCCTCAGCAATTTTCAGTACCATAAACTCAAGAGCGCATGAAAGAACATAATTGAAAGTTCAATGTGATACGTAGTCAATCGTGGCGCTTTAAAATTAATTACTGGAGTTTCAAATTGCTAAATAATATTGGGTTGAAAAATGAGTAATTTTCGCACACAACAAATTATCTTACCTACCGCAGTCAACTGCCGAAATACCAAATCTTACACGGTTTTATATTTTGGCCACTGGCTAAATTCGAATTGTTATTCGTCGACTAAAATGGCCGCCAGCGGCATCTTAGATCGCTATCCATTCAGTGTGAACAGAGCAAAAAGATATTTCGATGTGACCATATATTTTAAGGTTGAACGCAAATTGAAACAAATCGATGAACATGAAAAAAAAACATTAGTCGATTTCAAAACTCGGCATGAAATGCTCATTTCTTGAGTCCTCATATGTAACATGATGGTTTTGAATTAAGTTCAGATCCATAAAGTTTTTCATGAAATATACTGCAATGATATTACCAATAATATCTGCTCTATCAGAAACCTCAATCTAACGTACTCACAATACTTACAACAAAGACGTTTAAAATTATTGTTTGCATAGATTGATTCAAAAATTATGAAAGTGCACACGATAAAACTCAAAAAATAATTTTTTCGGCGTCGAGTCAAAATACTCTGTATTCTGAATAGAGAATTCTATATATATATATATATATATATATATATATATATATATATATATATATATATATATATATATATATATATATATATATATATATATATATATATATATATATATATATATATATATAGATAGATACTTCATTTCTGTTGAATGCAAAATACATTGTAGAGAAGGTCATATAAAAGAACAAAACAAAGAAAATATTTGGACTTAAAAACCAGCACCAAGTTAATGAATAAACCTGAGTTTATAAACCATCTAAACCTGAATGAAAGAATTTTACAGTAATGTCATCACATTGCATTCACAAGAAAAATTTCATAGATTTAAAGTCAGTGAAATTGCTTCACCTACAGATGAAGAGAAAAACTCTGGACCTTCTTGGACAAGTGGAAATTTCTGATTCACACCGAGAGAAAAAATCAATATTAAGGCCAGCTTACTACAAAAAACGTAATTTTTTCAATATATTTCATTTATAGTACAAAATATGTTGAGTAATCAATTTATTCACAAATGAAAGCACATATATAAAATCACTTTAAAACAAAATTATTTTTTTTTCAAAATGGCGGTCCTGAAAATGGCTACTGAAACTCATCTGAATCGGAGATGAATTCTCTGAAAGCAAAAAACAAAACGGTTTCATGTTCTGTATCGAAGTGGCTATGACCTCAGGCAGAATGAAACATTTTCAATAAAAAAAAAAACAAAATTGGGGACATTTGAATTTTTTCACCCTTTTTTTCACTTTTAATTGTTTATAACTTTTTTGAATAATAATGAATATTTCTGGTTCTGCTTGAGGCCGTGGCCAGAGATCTAAAGAATAAAATGCCGTTTGGTTCATATCGATAAGTGCAATAGTTTCGAAATGAGAGTGTAATTCATGCGAAAAAACGTGGTTCGGAGAAAAATCAGTTCAAAGTTTTTATTCGTGAAGAATCGTGAAAAAAGTGAATTTTACTCACATATCCATTCCAGCTTCATACACAACTCCTTCATGGTCTTCGTAAGCATCATTCTGAAGAATTCTTGCATTTCTCAAAGCAGTTCAACAAAATAACAATACAATAACAATAAAACAAAGAACAAAACAATAAAACGACCCGAAGGCAAGCAGCAGCTGTCGCTTCCGATGGCGTTCGAGCGGCCGGATTTACTGCAGCGCTCTCTAGTTTTTTATACCTGCTTATCGGTCTTGCTGACTTCCGGGACGAATTCTATACTATTTGTACGAGTATATATAGCAATTTATAGAAAAAACATTTCGATTTTTCCAAAATTGTTTGTAGTAAGCTGGCCTTAAATGATCAACTTAACTCCAGTTTATCACCATTGTTACATTCCTCGATTTCTTAATTCAAGACCTTCTTTGTTATTCGATAATTCTCAGATTCAATTTAATACTTTTACCTGTATGTTGACCTGTCCCCCTACTTCTGAGACAATTATATCAGCCGCAAGTATAATGCAGGTAACGATGTTAGGTATATAGGAAAGTTGGTCGAAAAATGTTGTTCAGTTCAACTTTTGAAAATGGGGCAACACCCTAAAACAGTTGTCAAGTATTCATCATAAATTTTGTGAAACCAAGGCAAAGGTTTTTTATTTAACATGTAATTAATGGGATATATGCTATGAATGGTCAGTATGTTTCCTAAAAACCGAATATAATGGACAATAGAAACAAACAAGCGGTTGAAATACACAATCACTTCTATATTAATTCCCCACAGCGCCAAACCCTCAACTTTTAACATTCTCAATGTGCCTACTAAATTTTCAACAATTTTTTCGCACACGGAACAAGCTGCGTCCTTCTGGGTTAATTAAACAAAAACGCTCTAACAATACATTCTCGTTGATTGCGTTTCAATGCTCCATTTGCTGTTACATTTTTAATCCTGATTTATAGAGTCAGTATTGTTATCATTACTCACGATTACAACACACGGTGACACAATAAATCAAATCTAATTGTTTAATGACTAATGTGTTTTCATTTTCTGTTGCGCGTACTTTATACTGGCAGGTAGTCGACTCATAGCTGGGGCTAATTAAAACTAAAGGTTTTGAAAGGGAGCGAGGACGGTATACATCGAATGTAATGATATTATAACGAATGCCTATTAAAGACAATGATTATGGATAATGAGATATATTTTACAATATGGTACGTTAATGGTGGTAATAGATTATTTTGTATCCATTTCAAGCTTGGCACTTCTGATTTTAACCATATTTATCGTATTGACATTTCACTGAAACAATTCGACACGGCAAGTTGAAAGTTTTAATTTCCCAATAACTTTTATTCATATAAGCCAGAATTCTTTTTTAAAGGCTGTTTCACTTCGTGAAATTTTCAGGCATCTGATATTCCTTATCATAGATTCCTAAACCTTTCGTCTTGTAAACTTTTTGCATATAAAAATATCATATATATCTATAACCCTTCTCATATTCAAATGAGGTTTTCATAATTAACTCATTTTCGTGTAATGTTATTGTTAAATTTAATCCTGAAACATTAAGCCAAATGTTTAATTCAATTTAATATTCAATTATCTCTCACCAAGTGTTAAGCGAGAATTCAATCTCAGTTATATAGTATATAGTATAAAGTAAAAAGTTTATGGTATATAGTATAATGTTTATAGTATATAGTATATAGTATATAGTATATAGTATATAGTATATAGTATATAGTATATAGTATATAGTATATAGTATATAGTATATAGTATATAGTATATAGTATATAGTATATAGTATATAGTATATAGTATATAGTATATAGTATATATATATAGTATATAGTATATAGTATATAGTATAGTATATAGTATATAGTATATATATATATAGTATATAGTATATAGTATATAGTATATAGTATATAGTATATAGTATATAGTATATAGTATATAGTAAGTAGTATATAGTATATAGTATATAGTATATAGTATATAGTATATAGTATATAGTATTTAGTATATAGTATATAGTATATTACTCGTAGAATACAGTATTTTTGCAAAATATCCTTAAGTTATGGAATTGTAGGAAAATTTTTCAATTTTCTGTTCAATTGAGTACATACAAATCAGTTTTAAACATCTAAACAGAATTTCTGTTGTAGACCTGCGTAATCGAATGTATATAGAATGCACTCTTTCTTCCAGATATATGATATTTGGCAGAACTGAAATTTAATAGGAAATTCAGAAAATGAATGCGTACAGTTCGGAAACAAATATTGTATTTCTAATCATTAAAAGATCGGAAAAATTTTTAATGAACATCAAACACATACCTCAGTTTAATTCTGATTCAAATATTTCTGGTGAAATTAAAATTCTGGAGGTGAATAGTAACAAAAATATAACCATTAAAATTGAAAAGCAGAACATTGAATGGTTAAAAGTTGATAAATATTAAGGCATTTTGTAAGGCGAGAAATTGAGTTTCAATGATCACGTCTACTTAATCTCGACTAAAATCTTCTAGAAAATCCACTTTCAAATAATTTGAAAATATCAGACTACACATGAGAGGTTATTGCCCTTTAAGTCAATAATAACGCCATTCCCCGAATATTGTTCCATTCTGATTTTCGGATTGAGCAAAGAAAAAACCACAAAAATTGCAGAAAAGATGTATGCGAACAAATTTGGAATGTGACTGATATACTCCAATTAGAAGCATGTTAAATTGTTGAGACCTAATATCAGTTAAATGGAGAATACTTTATGCTACATCATATTCATATTCAAAATTAAAATCAAATTGTTCCCATGTGGAGTAATAAAGAAAGTAACATGTGTCAGCTATGTGCACTCTTGTAAGACAAGAAATTCTGACAGTTTTTACATACAGTTTTGTAGGCTTTCTGAATCTAGAAATGGTTTATTTTTATGAAGGATTCAATGCATTTCTCATTTCGTTTCGAAGAAATAATTGCTCTTAATGAGTTTTCAACGTTAATATGAATTTCTTCAAACCTCTTTTTGAGTGAATATTATTCTTATTATTATTTATATTGCTATTTTGATGAACATGACAATACAACATTCGTTAAAGAATCATGCAGAGTTATTGGAATCTAAATTTTGTTCTCTTGCTGTCATTTCAGCTTAACTATGAATAATTTATCGCGCTTTCGAAAAATATATTTACGAATAGAGGATTGTATTTGTGAACACAATATTTTAGACAAAAAAAGTGGAAAAAGTTTACATACACATCACACGAATAGAACCAAAATCTGAATTCACAATTCTCCGTTATTGTAATCCATTGCGTAATTGATGTAATCGTGTTGAACTTGCAATCAAACTAATTAACAATAACTCGAATTCACGAAAATAATTTCCACGGATATCTAATCGATCCGTTTAGTGCAGCACGACGAGAATGCTTTTCCGAAATAATCCGATTGTGTGAAATAGGATCAATGGCAATAGCCATGACTAAATAATTTTGACTGATAATCTTAACGGAATTTGTTACACAATTAATAGAAGCATTTCTATTGAAATCATTAACAAAAAAATTGTAACTGAAGTTTACTTCAATTAATCTGAAGTACATCACTTAGCAATTGAACAATCGATACTTTGACGGATTGTGTCAGAAGCTCGAGTTTTTCAAAATACTGAAAAAAAAAGATATTTCACATGAGGTCGAGAACTACCTTCCTTCAAATGGGCCAACAAGTGAAACTAAAGCACTGTGCGGGGTTATGAAAAACAGATGTGGACCAGACACCACTACGAACTTTTTGTGAAATATTTCTAGAAGGAATTGTGGAATTCCTCCATCACCAAAGCGTCAGCAGCTGAGTAAACTGAAAAATGTATTTCCAAATACGTGCAGCTAACTATCATTCGAATACCTTCAACGCAGATAATTGGCGTCTCATATTAATTTGAGAGAAGCAACAGCGTACCAAGTAACAATAGTTAAACGTAGAACACTGCCTTATTCATTGTTATAAGGCCTTACAAACCTCATAGCAAATTGAACATCGTCCTTCGAGACGGTTGTATGCGTCAATTTGAACTAACTTAGTTCACGCGGGCGGGATGTTAACAATTCGAGTGTTTCGAAATACTGTCGGGCAAAAAGAAATTTCACATCAGGTCGAGAACTACCTTCCTTGAAATGGACGAACAACTGAAACTAAAGCACTGTGCGGGGTTATAAAAAACAGATGTGGACCAGACACCACTACGAACTTTTTGTAGAATATTTTCAGAAGGAATTGTTGAATTCCTATCACCAAAGCGTCAGTAGCTGAGTAAACTGAAAAATGTATTTCCAAATACGTGCAGCTATCATTTGAATACCGTCAACGCAGATAATTGGCGTCTCATATTAATTTGAGAGAAGCCGTAGCGTACCAAGTTAACAATAGTTAAACGTAGAACACTGCCTTATACATTGTTAATAAGGCCTTAGAAACCTCATAGCAAATTGAACATGGTCCTTCGAGACGGTTGTATGCGTCAATTTGAACTAAGTTAGTTCAACGCGGGCGGGATGTTAACAATTCGAGTGTTTCGAAATACTGAAGAGCAAAAAGAAATTTCACATGAGGTCGTGAACTACCTTCCTTGAAGTGGACCAACAAGTGAAACTAAAGCACTGTGCGACGTGATAAAAACGAGATGTGGACCAGACACATCTACAAACTGTAGGTAAAATACTTCTAGAAGGAAGAGGTGAATTCCAAACACCAAAGTCTGAGTAAATTAAGGAATGTTACCCCAAATACGTGCAGCTAACTAATCATTCGAATATCTTCCAAGCAGATAATTGGCGTCTCATACTAATATGAGAGAAGCAGCAGTGTATCAAGTTAACATCAGTTAAACGTAGTACACTGCCTTATACGTTGTTTATAAGGCCTCACAAACCTCATAGTAAATTGAACATGGTCCTTCGAGACGGTTGTATACACAATTTGAACTAAGTTAGTTCAAGACAGGCGGGATTTTAACAATTCCAGTGTTTCGAAATACTCAAGGGCAAAAATACATTTCACATGAGGTCGGGAACTACCTTCCTTGAAATGGACCAACAAGTGAAACTAAAGCACTGTGCGGCGTGATAAAAAACAGATGTGACCAACAACCACTACGAACATTAGTTTAGATATTTCATGAAGAAAGAGGAGCTTTTCAATCACCAAAGAGTCAATATGTGAGTAAACTAAAAAAGGTAACTCCAAATACTGCACCTAACTCATCATTCGAATACCTTCAACCCACATAATCATTTATCTCATATTAATTCAAGAGACGCAGCAGTGTATCAAGTTAATAATAGTTAAACGTAGTACACCGTCATATACTTTGTTATTATTGCCTTGCAACCCTTATTGCAAATAGGGTTGCAAGGTTGTTCACGCGTGATGGCGTGACCAAGGGAAAGAGCGATTCATTTATATATATATATATATATATATATATATATATATATATATATATATATATATATATATATATATATAAATATAATTGTTGTGGGTTATAGATAAAATAAGAGGCCTCTATGAATAGATTTTATACAATTTGTCTACCTGGTCTATATTTCGACTGTGTTTAGTCTTCATCAGGACTGGCTAACTAGGTATAAAAGGTATGGCCAGAAACCATCAAACAGGAATGTGTTTCTCAAAAATAATTTGAATTAAATTATAGATGTAAAAATATTCTTATGTACTAACAACAATGATATAATCATTCAGTTATTTATCATTTAAAATAATCATTTACCTATCATTGTTGTTAGTACATAAGAATATTTTTACATCTATAATTTAATTCAACTTATTTTTAAGAAACACATTCCTGTTTGATGGTTTTAGGCCATACCTTTTATACCTAGTTAGCCAGTCCTGATGAAGACTGTTAACACAGTCGAAATATGGGGAAGGTAGACAAATTGGAGGAAATCTATTCATAGAAGCCACTTATTTTGCCTATAACCCACAACAATTATATTTAAATTACCAGGCAATACTCCTTTTCATTATATATATATATATATATATATATATATATATATATATATATATATATATATATATATATATATGTAGATCAATTAGAAATAATATTATATTATATGGTTGTTAAGTATTCTCAAATAAGTATTTAAATAATTTTGCCCAGATAGTGATATTAAATTAATAATTAAAAATAATGAAACACTTTTGGTACCTAACGTGGTTTGTGTTTGACTGATGTAATGACGTGAAAACTGATGCATTTTATGTCGCGTGCCGAAGCTAACACAAAAAAAATAATATCGCGAAGCAGACCAAACTGAAATTCAGTACTATAGCTCTTACATTTTGTGACTATTCAATTTGGTCGGGTTCACAATATTATTACTTTTGTTGAGTTTTGGAACTCGACATCTCAAACACGCACACTGTTTTTATAGGTGATTGACACCTACATTGCTTACACAACAGTGAGTGCTTGTGATATAATATGAATTTTATTGAATAGCAGGTACGTTCAAATTGACTACATTTTAGCTGGAAAACGTTTGTATGGGAAAAATAAAAGGACTGATTTTTGGGTTTTCCGGCAATTATTCGAATTTTTCCTGCCGTGAAAATCATCCTTGCACTTAGCGTATTACGAATCCATATATTGTCGCCGCAGATGAAATAGGTTGGGTGTTGTGTGAAATGAAGGAAAGTTCCTGATCAAAGAGTATATCAAGATCTCTCACCCTGAACGAGATGTAGAAACGTGTTGAAATATGCCATTAAGAGTTTTTCTTCTTAAATATGATTTTATGAAGCCACCTACTTTCAGTTCGAATGATATTACTTACGTTATAGACTACATCCACATACCACTGAATATCAAACGCTAATAAGAAAAACAGTGGAAGTTGTTATTCATCTGCTACTGTCAAATCACAACATTAACCTAATCTACCAATTAAAATTACTGACCTGTTTTACGCATGAGGTATTCTTCATTGAAATTTCTTCGATGCAGTGTAATTTAATGCATTCTCTGCCATCACCCTGTAGGCGATTTTAATGAATCCCCATAATTAGAGCTAGTTATACTTTGAGTGCTTCGAATATATTTATTGTGGGAACATAATATAATTAAGTAAACGTAGATTTTTGTTGTTGATCCAAGCGTTTAAATGATGTATTGCATAATACTTCATAGATTAATTAATTAATATTTTCGAAATTGAAACAAAATTTCAGTTTCTGTATTCATCACAAATTTTCAACAATATATTGTTATTGTAATTACTTTCAGCGAATTTTATTGGACAACAGAAAATTTTGTTTTGTTTCAATTTCAAGTTGACCGAAATTACAGTAATTATAAATTATTGAAAGTTTGTGTAATTGAGCATAATGACAGTTTTTCCTTGTTTTCATCATAATTGCTCATTATCGCAAAATTGATTCCACAGTTGAAGTTAATTCGATTTTTCAGTTGGAAAACACTCGATTATTGGGATAATGTGAAATGTTTTATGAATTTCTCAAGACCACAACAGAATAGTGAATGTTGGTGGAAACAAAAAATCTTGAAGCATTTTTTCAATTTTCTCTAAGGATAAATCATTTTTTATCTCTTGTATTCAATAATTCTGTTAATATTCATTTCAACTATTCTGTTAATATTCATTTCAGTTTACTATATTCTTCATAAAGGGTGTTTTTTTAAAGGTAAAGAACTTTAAATTGCAATAAAACAACGATGGATCATTCGATTGACAAGAATTTTTTTTCATTCGAAAGATAATCTTGTGGCATTACATACTGAATACGATTTCTGGCGTATGATCACCACGGCTGGCTCGAATGTAGTCCAATCTGGACGTCCAATTTGCGATGACTTTTTCCAACATTTGTGGCCGTATATCGGCAATAACACGGCGAATATTGTCTTTCAAATGGTCAAGAGTTTGTGGCTTGTCCGCATAGACCAATGACTTCACATAGCCCCACAGAAAGTAGTTTAGCGGTGTTGAATCACAAGATCTTGGAGGCCAATTCACAGGTCCAAAACGTGAAATTAGGCGGTCACCAAACGTGTCTTTCAATACACGTCAATCGATTGTGGCACGAGCTGTGTGACATGTTGCGCCGTCTTGTTGAAACCACAGCTCCTGGACATCATGTTCGATCAATTCATGAATGAAAAAGTCAGTAATCATGGCTCTATACCGATCACTATGACTGTAACGTTATGGCCATCATCATTTTTGAAGAAGTACGGACCAATGATTCCACCAGCCCATAAAGCGCACCAAACAGTTTTTCTGGGTGTAACGGTGTTTTGACATACACTTGAGGATTATCTTCACTCCAAATGCGGCAGTTTTGTTTGTTGACGTAGCCATTCAACCAAAAGTGCGCTTCATCGCTAAACAAAATTCGCTTATGAAAATCGGGAACAACGGCAATCTCGTTTTGGGCCCATTCGACGAATCTACGCCTTGCTTGATGATCGTTTGGCTTCAATTCTTGCACGAGTTGGATTTTGTAAACACGCAAACCAAGAGCCTTCCGCAAAATCTTCCATACAGTGGATTAACACAGATCCAATTCCTGTGCTCGATGGCGGATGGACTCATTGGGGTCTTCCTCAATGCTACGCTCTACAGTAGCAATAGCTTCTTCTGTACGCACCGTACGGCGTCTCTGGGGATGCAAGTTATCAGTAAGAGTAGACGTCGTGCGAAAACGTTCCATGGTTAATCGAATTAACTGCTCTGGTGGACAATTTTGTCGACGATAAAATGGACGTAGTGCGCGATACGTATTCCGCACAGAACCATTATTTTCGGAATAAAATTGCACTATTTGCAAGCGTTGTTCAGGCGTGAGTCTATTCATGATGAATTGCCAAACCAAACTGAGAATAAATCACTTCTCAGCTGTTGAATCGGTCGCCATCTTCAACAGTTATGCCAACTTAAAGTTCTATACCTCTAAAAAATACACCCGTTATATTCTATTGATTTTAGAAAATATATTATCTTCAGAATCGGGTCTATCCCTGAATAACGGATAATAATGACAATTTCTAATATATATATATATATATATATATATATATATATATATATATATATATATATATATATATATATAATATACTATATAACTATGACAAAGATATATAAAATGCATGATATAGATAATATATATTGCGAACTTGACAGATGGCAAAATGAAAGAAATAGAAATATATATTGCCTAAATGGCTGGAAATATTGATTTGATTTCAATTTTCTCTCAGGATGAATTGATCACACTTCAATTTAGGTATTAATTGAAGTGTAATCATGCCTTATGGAGTTTTTGATATTTTTCCATAACTTATATTCAAAAATTAAACTTCGAGAACCGTACTATTAATTTGCATCTATAACTTGATCTCATTCAGACCTGTTAATTGTTTTTCTTTGGAATCGTTTTCTCGCAGGTACCTTGAGATTCGACTTCTTGTTCTTCAGTAATATGCAAATTAATGAGTTTATAAAGGATGTCTACTGGGATTCAAGAACAGCAACACTAACTCGAATCACACGTGAAGTTATTAATAGAACAGATTTTATTGCATCGAGATCTTGCCATCTCATTTGTTTCTTAGGAGGTATATTTACCAGAATGAGTACTTTACCAACGTTGCACTTCATTACGCCTTTTTTATATATATCATTTAGTGGCAAGGACAACTTGGCTGCAGTTGAAAGCGATTGCAACTATAATCATTGATATAATTCATGATTACTCGAACTGAACATGGGAATTATATCGAAGTTGCTGATGTTTCATTGAAATAACTGATAGAGGTAATAAACTACAAATATATAGAATTTTCGCTTCGACACACAGAATCAGTATACTGAATAATTGGATTCTGACTGACTAATGAGTGTTGAAGAACGCTTTAAAGTTTTTTTTCTGATATTTTATAGTGTTTTGGGAACTGTCATAGCGTCTAACGTGGATTGATATTACACGTTGGCAAAAGCACAATACTGATGTTTTTCTTTCAGTAGTACCTTTCTGAGAGATCAATTCCGAAATCGTAACATATGTTTGGGAATACTGAAGCAAAAAGATATACTCATTTCAAAGAAATGAAACAAATATTTCGGTTTGTATTTTGTAAAACACAAAAATACTCATTGTATAGACAAATGAAAGAAAGATAGAAACATGGAATGCTAACCTGGGGCAATAGAGTGAACGACAAGCAAGACGTGAAAAGTCATTCCCAATTTCCTGTCGTTGTTTAATAGGCGAACATTATGGAAGAATAACAGTAACAATTACCCAACAATCACATATCGAAGAATTATATTCCATTGATAACGTGTCATCAGTAGACAAACGTTTTGACACGAAAGAAATATATTTTCAGGTTAATTTTGATAAAATCTCCATTGGTTGAGATTTCTGAATCCATTGGGCTGTTTAGTAATAGCCAGTTTGGTATCAGAAAGGATCTGGGAAGTACAAAATTGATTTTAAGTTTTGTTGAGGACACATTAATGTGTTTTGCGCTCAAGTGGTACTCTGTCGAAATCTTTCTGGATTTGACGAAGGCTTTTGATTGTGTATACAACCCAGTTATAATGGCAAAGTTTCGAAAATATGGTTTTGTGGAGCATAGCGTTACATTGGCTTCTTTTTTTTTTCTTTTTCTGATATTTTATAGTGTTTTGGGAACTGTCATAGCGTCTAGCGTGGATTGCTATCACACATTGGCAAAGGCACAATACTGATGTTTTTTCTTTCAGTACCTTTTTGAGAAACAATTCCGAAATCGTAACATATGTTTGGGAATACAAATGAAAAAGAAGATATACTCATTTCAAAGAAACTAAACAAATATTTCGTTTGGTATTTTTTTTGTCACACACAACTTCACTTGGTAAGCACAGAACAGTGAAAAATACGAGTTCATCTACAGAAACACAAAAATAGTTACTGTAAAGACTAATAGAAGGAAGAGAGAAAAACATGAATGTTAACTTCATGATATACTCATTTTAAAGAAATGAAACAAATATTTCGGTTTGTATTTTGTAAAACACAAAAATACTCACTGCATAGACAAATGAAAGAAAGAGAGAAACCTGGAATGATATCTTGGGTGATATAGGGACCGAAAAGCAAGACGTGAAAAGTCATTCCAAATTTCCTGTCGTTGTTTAATAGGCAAACATTATGGAAGAATAACAGTAACAATTACCCAACAATTATCACATATCGAAGAATTCACACTATATTCCAATAATAACCTGCCATCAGTGGACAAACGTTTTGACACGAAAGAAATATATTTCTAGGTTAATTTTGATAAAATCTCTAATGGTTGGGATCTCTAAATCCATTGGGCTGTTTAGTGATAGCCAGTTTGGTTTCAGAAACGATCTGGGAAATACAAAATTGATTTTAAGTGTTGTTGAGGAACCATTCATGTGTTTTGCGCTCGAGTGGGACTCTATCGACATCTTTCTGGATTTGACGAAGGCTTTTGATTGTGTATACCAAACATATTGTGATAGATGCTAGTCAGTGTTGTCATATGGAGGTTAGTCTGATAAGAGAATCCTGTCCATAGCAGCCCCGCAGGGATATATTGCTGGTTCTTTTTTATTTCTGGTATTCAAAAATGACACAAATTTGCAGATGACTGTAGCATTTTTCTTGAGGGATCTGATTAGAATTAATTCGTATTGATTGTAAAGAGCATCTCATGACTGCTGAACGGTGGTTTACTGGTAGAGCCGTGTGTATGAGTGTTGATAAGAAAACATGCATGATTTCAAGCTAATAATGTGGTGATGTGACTGGTGATACCAGCTTCTTCGCTATATATGTTGAGTCCGCGTCACGTGGAGGCCACACATTGAATGTTTTTGGCTAGGCTGAGTAGAAGCATTCGTGTTTAGTAGTTCGTTCGGATTATTGTCATTTGGAGTGCTAAAGTTAGCATATTCCTCCCTGTTTGCATCTGTGACTGACTTGTTTGTGTGGGATTATTGTTCTGGATATAAAGAGATCAAATTCAGACTAGCATATTCCACTCTGTTTGAATCTGTGATCCGTTGTGACTTGTTTGTGTGGGATTATTGTTCTGGAGAGAGAGAGAGAGACCAAATTTAGACTACAGAGGAAGACAATTGTTTTGCTCACTAATTCTGGAGCATGTTGTATGTAATTCATTATCTATTACCTATTATTTAATTCATACTATCCTACCCAGGTTTATATATTTTTGTTTGTTTATTATTCTCTTACAAAACCAGGCTAGATCTATGGGTGTTCACTAATTTGATACCAGACGAAAATCTGATATTAGACTGAATCTCACTAGAAAGAGCAGGTCCCACAATGGCCCGAATAACTAGTGTAGCGCATTTTTCAAAGAATTGCCTCAAGGAATCTGCATGCTATATACTCGTATCAAAAAGTCTATTACATAGTTATAAAAAATATTCTGATAGAAAATGTAGTTTGCAGGTTTTCTGGATTTTTTTTTCATAGAATTTTCCCAGTACACGAACCAACTAGTTTTTCTTCGGATGATTTGAAGGTTGATTCTGAAATTGATTCATATATTTCAATCTGAGATATATATATATATATATATATATATATATATATATATATATATATATATATTTATATATGTGTATATATATATATATATATATATTATATATGTATATATATATATATATATATATATATATATATATATATATATATATATTTATATATATATATATATATATATATATATATATATATATATATATATATATATATATATATATATATATATATATATATATATATATATATATATATATATATATATGCAGTAGACTGGTCTACTTTCGAGAATATTCCTTTCAAAAGCTCTGAGTTACTCATAATTAAGAAGCAGTTTGCATCTGAAGAAGGCGTCACGTCGTGTAGCCAGACGCGTCATGACCATCGATGCGTATTGCGGCAATTAGTCATACCATTTTAAGTAAAATTCAGGCCGAGGTTCGTGCGAAACAATCCATCATTTCAAACGAGTTGATCAAGTAATCAGAAGCGAAGTACAAACCGCTGTTAATAATCTACGAGATGTGATAGTTGTTCATATCATTGATGATGTGAATTGAATTGAACACAGATCTAATGGAAACATACATTTCAGACTATAAATATGGATTTTCCAATGGTTGAATATAGTTTCACTGAGAAATAGGCAAATAATTTATATTCAATTGTGTTGAGTATAAACTAGAGTGGGACATGGGTATATTTTGGCCACCTGACTTCGGAGAGCGTTTCTATAATGTTCTAATAAGGATAATATTATAAAAACTGAAAATTTTCCAAGATGGTACTTCTTATTTATTCTAGAAATATTGCAGAAAGTTTGAATACACGCAAAACATATCAATAGAATATTTTTTCTTTGGAAACATGATAAATTAAACAAGGACTGTCTCTTTATATTAACTGAATGATAAAAATAATGATAATAATAGTATAAAGTCTTTAATTTCAACGGGTATAATACCCTATTACATAAAATAATAATATGCTGAATAATAACTGAACAGCAAAATAAATAAAATGAAATGAAATATAATAAAAAGCTCAATATACGTATATCACACGCTTCGGTAATTCAGTGGAGATTTCTTTCTTCATTAAACAATGATCGATTCTTTTAGATTTCTCAATTCTCGAGTATTTATATGTGTTCACCATTTCGTATTCGAAATTGCCCAGGCTGTTTTTTGCATCTTCTAACACTTAAGGTGCGACATTTATCCATACCAAACTGCATTATTATATGCGTGGAGAAAACACCTACAATATTAGGAATTTTATCCAACTGTTGCTGGTGATGGTCATAAGCTTAGGAGCTGATAGAAAATCCGTTGTTGGTAGAGCTCAATTTCCGCGATAGAGGATTTAGTGCCAAGCAGAACCAAATACGGCTCAGAGAGTCTCCCTGAAATATTCCTTTTTATTTTTTCAAGCTGACCCGGCGAACTTTGTACGTCCATTCATTTTTCTCTGAATATTTGTCAAAAATCCCGAAAGGCGTGTTTTACTATTTGTGCGATACTAACTTTTTTCCTAATATTTATCCCGTGTGGAGCCAGGGACTTACTCACTTGGGAAGAGACTGCAATACCTTCTTCCTGTTACTTCAAATCCATCGAATTATCAAATAATTCCTATATTAACACGTTTGATGTATTGGAAGTTATTAACATGTCTGTTCTATAAATGAACGGCCTGTTTCTAATTTCGTATCGAGTACTTGTCCAATACATCTCATCATTAATTATATGACATATTTGCTGGATATAAGTTTAAAATTGTACAGAATTCAGTCCATTCACGGAAACCAATGAATATAGTGGCTCTGATGGATCTACCAATAGCGTCTATCAGAATTGACTCTTCGCGCAATATTTTGTCGCATCATTGGTAGTATTTTCTTATCAATAACAATTAAACTTTGCCTAGCAATATTGCCAAACAACTTTCAAAATAGAAACGATTTTCTGTGAACTGTAATATATTTCTACGTTACAATTGAATGATGGTCGATAGGAGTTAAACGCAAACTCTTCATATTGTTAATTTCGATTCCATCAATTCCGTTCAACTTCATTCCGAGCTTCGCATTGCTCGTCAGTTTGACTTGCTCTTTTATATCTTTGACTTGCTGCATTGAGATCTCCGCGACTTAAGTTTGTACATCTAATAGCTAGCATTTTTGAAAAGGAAATTTCAACTGTGAATCAAATAGAACTATGTATTCTTCTTTATAATCAAATATACCACGTGCTATGTTAGTGACGTGTATGTTAGTTGATTTAAACTTACCAAAATTTTATATAAAATTGAAGTTTTAATATTCGTCGTGATAGCTCTGAACTAAACGAAATGTGTGATAAGATATTCAGTTTTTTTGCATCCTCTTTTGAGAATTAATAATTATTTCTTATTTATATTATTAAGTATTCTAAAATTTTTAAATTTTCCTTGACAATAACAAACTAAATGAAAATTAAAAAAAAATAGTGAAATCGGTCCAGCCGTTGACTTTACATTTTAGTTAGAAAACGTTTGTATGGAAAAAAGAAATGGGCTGTTTTCAGGGTTTTTCCGCCAATTACTCGAATTCTTCTTGCCTTAAAAACCATCCCTGGACTTCAACGAACATTTTAAAAGACGAATTGTCAAAATTGATCCAGGCGTTGCTGAGTTATGCGCTTACTAACACATTTTGCGATTAATTTTTATATTATAGATTATTCCCTATGATAACATAAAACGTAACTTTAGTTTTCTGAAAAATAGTTAAGATTACTATAGTCAATGTTTGCCAAAAGAAAGTGTCGAAGTAATTATTTATGTATGGCTTACTAATGTCTCCACAGGCAAAAGTTGCACAAAAATTTAAATTTATATTTTGCTTCAATATTTAGTAACGTGAAAAAAATTACTTATTTTTTTAAGCGGCTTCAAATAGATAATAAATCACGGTTTTAAGTTCGTAATAATATACCGACCTCATCATTCACCTTAATAATGGTTTC